>JAYKAV010000778.1:4205972-4414771 GCA_035582835.1 Phoebastria nigripes
GACTCAATGATCTTAAAGGTCTTTTCCAACCTAAATGATTCTATGATTCTATGATGTGCCCCAAACCCCTCTCCCGGGCGGCAGGCAGCCCACGTGCCGAGGCCCAGGGCGGCTGCCRCGGGGTCGGCGTTTGCAGGATTGGCTCCCAAGCTGCAGTCCCCCGTCGGTGCAGGGCACGGGGAGCCGCTGGCGAGGGAAGGACGTGGGCCGGCGGGGGCCGATGCCCCGGGGATGAGCACAGAACCCTTGTGCGAGGGGATTGCTGCAACGGGCGCCTGGGGAAGGAAATGAGCAAAAAAGGGGCAGGAAAATGCGACCGAGCGCCTGCCCGCCTCGCTGCCTGCCTCAGCCCAGCCGCCCCCCCGCACGCCTGCCCCGGCTCCCGTCGTCCCCGACCGCGTTTTCAGCACGTTTCAGCTCCGGCGCGTTAAAATGCCCGACGTAGGCACATCCCCTGCGGCTGGGCACACGATCAGCGCTGGGCCGCACCAGGGCCGGAGCGGGCAGGGAGCTCTGGGTACAGACACGAGGTGGGACGGGGCAACGCAGCGCCACAGATTTTTGGCTGAAAACGGCTCCCGCTTCTCCTGCACGGTTTTCTCAGCCGCCCTGGCAAACGTCAAACCGAAGACAAGTGCACAGGCCTTTGGCCGCTGCCAGCAGACAAATACAGGGCTCGTCTCGGGGGGGGGGGGGAACTCCAAAACCAATTTCCAAAGCTAAACTTGAATATCTAACCTTGGATTTTTATTTCCCCCCCCCCAAGCTGAGCACCCAGAGACGATATTGTTTTGTGAGACCGAAAGAGTATCTGCATCGTTAGCTGGACGTTCATCAAATACTGACAAGGCTCTCAGGTGACCGCTTACGTCATTTTACACCTTCAGGGGTGATGGCGCTCGGCAAGGCTGGTGCTGGGTCTTCTTTAAGCCATTTATCCCAAGACAGACAAACTGAGGTGCTTTACTCAGTGTCTGCACCAGGAATATTTTCAGGCCAGGTTCTTTTGAGCATCTTTTGAGTGCTTTATAACAGTAAATAGTATTGGCGAGTTTCCAAGCAATAGCTATAAATATTTTTGCGGAAACAAACACGTTAGCAAGGACACATGCACATAACGCAGCGCGATTGCATTTTATTGTTTAACGTGAAAGGGAGGTTTCTTCCAGTGGCATAGGCTGTTCCAACTACATGCTGATTTTCTAATTACGTATTTTCACCTGCATGTGCCATGCCTTTCCGGCATAAAAAAGCGAGCATGCTGCTCAGCCCGCCCTGCTCCAGCCTCGGGGTAAACGCGGGGCATTTCTATTAAACGCTGGTGATTTGCCGCAGTCCGGTGGCTGTTAAATAAAAGTCTGGGGCAATGATGCCAGCTACTGCTCAGCGAAAGCCGAGTGGCGGTGAGTTCTGTCTGGCCTTGAAAAGGTTCAACCAGCTTTTATCCATTTTGTGTTGTTTTAATTGCCCCCATTTCCGCATGTCGCTCTGGAGGTAGTAATAGAAAGCCTTCTCTGCTAGTGATAACAAAGACGAGCCAGTCAAGCAGCCTGCAGAGGTGAGGCTGGTATCTCCTACCCTTGGGAAATCACGTTGCCTTAAAATCGCAGGAGGAGAGTCCTGTCCTGCCGTGGCCGAGGGCAGAGCCCGCTCCTGCGGAGCCCGCGGCCTCTTGGGGCAGGGTTCAGGAGAAGGGATGTTCGTCCCGATGCTCCTCGTGTTCTCCTCTGGGTGTTTGGTTTGACTGGGGGCGGAGGGGTTGGGGTTTTGTGTCTGTTTTTATTATTATGAATTGCTCAGACCTGCCGATTAACGCGGGTTTTTCATTTTTATTGCAAAACATAGGCTGTTGGTGAAAGAGAAAAAGGCTGGGACTGCCTCCCCTTGTTTGCATTATTTCAAGGAACAGTCCTTTAAGTGTCTTGGATTCATATATTTCTCTCTATCGCTCTTCCTTCACCTTGGTACTCTCCAACTCGGAGAGTTAAGACAGCATCCCGTGGTGCAGGGAGGACGGGGGCAGCCTGGGTCTTGCTGCGTGCCTGCTACGAAGGACTGAAAAATTATTTTACTGCCTTGACAACAAACAACTGTGTTGACGAGAGCTGGAGGGGCTCTGCGGTTGTAGCGTTTGTTTCCGCAGCGTTTTAAAATATGCCCTGAAAACRAACAGGCTGTCTCTCATCTGACTGTCGGGGGAATCTGCTGTTTGGACACAACAGATGAGAAAAGGACTCGCCAGCACAAGCCCAGCGGTGGGACCTTCCTCCCCTCCACACCGGCTCCTGGTCTCTTCGTCACTCAGGTTATCGCTTCCACGCTTTCTCCTCCCTCCCAGTGTCCATTGGTTGTCTCCAAGATAACACTTTTCCCACGTCCTCTCCAAAACCTCTGCTACTGTCGAAGCCGGTGATACGATTCTGATCTTTTCTTTTTGGCTTTCTAAGAACTGGGAGGGGAAAAATCACTTCTCCCTTGTGCTCGTTGTCTTGTCTGGAGCCCAGACCAAACCAGTCCCTCGGCCACCCAGCGACGTTCCCTTGGCAGTCTGAAACGCAGGCTGGAAGCCAGTTGCCACCTCAGATCAATGGAGCTTTACTGGCCAAGTGACCTCTGGGTTGTGTGAAAGAAGCAACTGAAGAGAAAAAATACACCTGGCGTCTGTTCTGTATTGAGAAGGAGGGAGGTGCTGGTTTGGACCTGCATTCGCCAGTGATGTGAAGCATCATTCCTGAGCCGATCGCAGGATGTTACACAGCCCTGAGGTGTCTCTGTTGCTCTAACCTGCTTTCTGTCAGGTACAGTCCCCCTCTTGGGGCACCAGGAGAGTTTTAGCAAACCCTGTAACGTGAGCAAGCATTTTGCTAGAACGTCCTGGTCATTGCGTCCTGCCGGGTCGATGTTCATGCACAGCTATGACAGCGTGGCCCAGAGTAACGCTGCCTGCTYGCGGCTGCCAGCAAGATCTGCCTTCCTCCTCCTCCTCGCCTGCATAAAATGCCTGCAGACACGAGCAGGCGGGAGAGGGCTGGTTGGCAGGTGGGGGCCTCRCTTCTCCCCTAGTGAAAGGCTTGTGCGTTATCACTCGGCACACGCAGAATGCTAGAAAGGGGTCTTCAGGACCTTATATCCCACTTCCACGTATTGTGTGTGAAATTATGGTCCCCCCCTGCAATAACGAAGCCAAGCGGAAGGATTTGTTCCTGCTGCTCAGTTGCCCGTTTCTGGGTTCAGAAACAGCAAGACGGTGTGGTGGCTTGTGGGGCGATTCCTGGATGTTGTCTCCTACCTTTCAACCAACTAGTCAACATCTCATTATTTCTCAAAGATGCGAAGGGAAGCTCTAAGGCGCTTATGAGGAATGCTTGATCTTCAGCACTGCCAGAGCCTTTTACAGCTGCCTTTTTTTTAAATTTAATCCTATTATTCTGACAGCTCCTGCTATGGAGTTGTGTTGACAAAAGGACGTGAAGCTGGCACTGTAGCATTACAAAGAGGAGGAGATAATGGTCATGGTCAGTCACCTGCTGAGACATGAAGAGCAAAGCGCCAACACAAATTAATGAATTGGAGTGAGCTATTTCAATGTGTGTTTCTTTGCTCTTTTTAAATCCTTTTTTGCTTTTTATTTTGATGTAGGGGAGAGTCCTTGTTGGATCTTTACCCTTCAGCTGTATAGAAGCTGAGCATCACCTAACCAAACTTAACGCTTTTCCACTCGCCTTCTCTGCGAGGTCTGTATTTACTACTGCGACTGTATTAGTTCAGTAAAAGCTGTGGCGTTGCACCACAAATCTGGCTGGTTTTGAGCACACCGTGCGTTCTGACGCGTTGCAGCTGGTAGTAGGTGCTGGCGCTTYGATCACTTCAATGATGTGTGTTTAAATGGTGTGCCAGTTTTGGAATCATACCCCATGATTACAGGGAAGTCGGTTGACAGGGGCGCTCTGTTTTATCCTTCAGCTCAGCAACAGCGATGTTTGGGCTCATGTAATGATCACTCAGGTTTTGATGTAGTAAATAGAGAAAGCCGGTGTCAGATTCATCAAAAAAAAGGTTAAGGCTGACCAAGAAGGACATTGATTTGATGGAGGGGATTCAAAAAGCCTTCAAAGGGGAAAGGGAGTCACTCACTGAAATCAAAAAGCTGGTACCCCCCCTTTCAGTGACCTGGAAATGTTGTGTTGGCTTTAATGGAATAAATGGGTCCAGGGTTGTGGTGGTGGTGTGTGTGAGTGGATTTTCTGTTTGGTTGTTGTGTGGGTGCATGTCCTTGTTTGGGGTTTTCTTAACAGCTAAAGAAGATTCAGTTCTGGGTCTTAACATCCCCATAGCACGCAGGCAGAATGAGTGATATTCCTAGAGTCCTTGCAGTGCGTCAGAAATACATGCCAAAATAGCTCGCCTTACGCCCTTTTTCTGTAGAGACCCCATTAAAGCAACCTGTGTTTGACGGTCTCCTGGATAGTATTAATTGCTCTCTTGCTAGTCGGCGCAGGAGGCAGCCCTGACAGGCAAGGCTGAGGGGGACTGTACCCATTGCTGCTGCGAAGGGGAGGGTTAGACCTCAGGAGACAGAACAAATCTGTGCGGGGGACTGAAAAAGGATGGCAAAGATTGAGGATACAGCTGCTTTTTCTGGAGTCGATGCTTCACCGACAAATATTGCAACAACCGGCGTCCTCTGTTTTGAGACCTGGCAACTGTTCTAGCTTTGGGCTTTTCTGACACGCTGCTTTCCGTGCCAACGTGCTTGCTTGCAGCGCTTGCAAAGTTCATAGCTGGGATACGGTGGAGAAGGTTTTAGGGTGATGATGCAGGTGAAGCCATGTATTTCCTCAGGGAAATATGTTGTTCTTTTAAATTGCTCGCTATCGAAGGCCTGAAATTATAGGCTGTAGTGTGTGGAGTATATATCTGGTACCTACAAAATTCATTGCTTATGCATGTATGTGACGAGTTGTTAGCTGAAAATTCAGTCTTTCTGGGTTTTCTGGCTCATTTAATTCTTTGAGTCGTAAATAAACGTGTTCTAGCTAGCCTGATTCAGAAAGCACCCTCAGGTCCCGCCAGGATGCTCCACTTTCTTACTCCAGTTTTACGGAATATGTCAACTAAATAAAAATCTCACTGGACAGATGGCTCAGACGACGCATTTGTTAGTTTATCCCCATTTTGCTGAAGCGGTACCACCTAATCGATATAAGGAGACAACTGCCACAGTTGGCACGTGGCTCCGTTTAGCGGTAGCTAGCACCAGGATCGTCAGAGATGTTAAAATGTGCTACGTAGCTCTCCGCTGGCCATAGATCCAAACCGTCTTCTTTCGGGGTTTGCTGGGGAATAGAGACAGAAGATAACAGAGGCTCTGCTAGTAACGCTCRTATTTCTGAGCTGGCTTACAGAGCTTTACAGTCAGCCTAAAAAAAGCTTGGTAATACAAACATTTTTATAAACCTCTTCAGTTTTGTAAGTAGGTTCTGGATGCTGTGTATGTGTATACAGAAATAAAGCCTTTCCTTTTTTCAAGGTGGAAAGGAAGAGCGAGTTAGTGCCTGAATTGTTGCCACTTACCAGGCAAGCACAGAGTTAGTCCCTGGATTTAACCACTTACGTTTGCTTAAAAAAAAAAGAAAAAATATTAACGTGACTTCATAAAAGGTGTTTACTTTCAGGTATTATTTAGCAGAACTGGCCAAAGTCTTTCAGCAAAGTAGTGTTTCTATTGGAAAGTGCCGAGAGTGAGGTTAAAACCAGTCAGGCTAGGATTTAAAAACATTTTAAAAGCACTGATAGCCTACCTCTGACACGCGTCCTGTTTCCCCACAGCCCCCCACGCAGCTCCGTCGTTACTGAACGCTGCAGTACGAAGAACGCGCAGYGTGGCTCACCGGGGTTGACGCCGCCGTGAAGCGTGGCTGCGGGTAATCGCATTCCACGCTGACACCCACCCCGGCGCCCAGCCGTAAAGGTGGCTGCCGCCTCTCTACTGCCTATGCTTTACGTGGCCTTAATCTTCCAAAGAAAGTTCGTTAAATAAATTGGAGTAAGAGGGTACATGAATACCGTGTTGGTATTGCAGCCACTACTGTCACTCGACGACTGACACATGTTCTGATATGCATAGGTTGGAAGAAACAAAGACATGTTATCTGCTCTATGTTAATCAGTGTATTTAATAGATCTGCATGGGAAAAAAAAAACAACTTGTTTTCATGTTTTGCAAATGCTGGATTCTGCAATTATTTCCTATTTGTCCTCAGGCTAATGTCACGGTAGTGTGGCGGAGGGGTGATTTTTAAGGTGGGGTTGTTTGCTTGTTGTGTGGGTTTTTGAGTTGGTTTTGTTGTTTGATTGTTGGGTTTTTTTTTTAATACGATTGTCTTTCATTGGGAAAAGAAGGGGGAAGAGAGGAAAAAGTCAGTAGCCTTTGGCTTAGGTACCCAGCTCGAATGTAGTAAGCCTTGACGCGGTCTTGCTATGTCTGTCACAACCGACTGACTGGCGGTTTGATCCCCTACCTCCCGTGCTCGGGGTGCGAGCCCTGGTCTGGCCCGTGGGCATCCTTCTGGTCTCAGCAGGGAGTTCACGCGTGCCTCTCTTGGGCCCTTTTTGTCCCTTAATCTGGGAGGTTCAATGACTCTGAATTTTGGCAAATACAGAAACCGCTTAAAGTGATGGTTTCTCTGCTACGTGAGGTGTAGGTGTAGGACTCCTTTGACGGCCGTGACGGTAGCGCACGAGCGAATGGCAAAGAGCGGGGATGCTGCGGCAGTGTGACCTGTTACCTTAGCCAGAGATCCAGCTGCAGTAATACAATTGGTACAGATTTACACTGAATAAATTTCAACTGGCAACAAAACAGACTCTTCCCAATATTTTCTGTGCATTACAAGGATGTAAGACGTGACAGAATTTCACCCTATATTTTTCTTCCCTATCTTTCCTCTGGTTGAGAAACTCTCAGTAGTGGGCCCTGAAAAAGTAACTGACTGTAACAAACAGTCTGGGCTGTATCTGAAGGAAAATTCTGCAATTTCAGGCCCAATAAAATAACTAGAAAACATAGCTAGATACCCTTTGAAAAACTATTAACAATGACTTTAAAAAAATTTCTGTCTCTCTGACTGTTATAAGGACTGACACCAATCAGTGCTGAATAGCAGCATTTAAAAAAAAAAAAAAAAAATCTTAGGGAGCTGGGTACAGAGGAATTACAATTACGATAGTTCAGTTAAGGTACCCAAATGGGCGCTGTTCCTTTTTATGCTGCACTGGCAGTAAAAGAGAGTGAGCCATTATTTCTACATTTAACACTTGTACATTTTTATTTAGTTAAATCAGCCATTGTACACATTGCAGCTATGTATTGTTAGTGTTGTATTTTTTTTTTTTTTTAATTTTTAACTAATACATGCCCTCATAGATATATTCAATTAGTGTTATCACCATGGGAACAAGATGCTGATTCGTCAACTTAAAATTCACTTCTTCTCACAGTATTCAAGTTCTTTGATAACACAGCAAAAAATCAAAATAAGAGGTGAATAACCATTATGTTGTTACACAGAACATCATCTGCACCGCAAATAACACAACAGAAATGCATTTCTTTAGAGCCCCATCCTTGAAGATCATCCTGCGCTGTCTCCGACAATAAGAAAGCCATGATGCGTTGGTGAAATGTTTCATCATGGGTCTCATTCGGTTTGGCTGCCAAAACACTTTTTTTTTGTTTGGTTTTTTTTTTTTTTTTCCTGCCTGCCAAAAAAGTGTTAGCATGGCACCTTGGGTTGTTTTGCCTGCAGGAAGCCAGAACTCCCAAGATGTTTTCATGCTTTTGGCATCGTTACGTTAATGAGGAAGTGCCCTTGTTCTGAGCACTGAGTGAGTCATTAAAAAAACCAAACAACCCTATAATTGTAGAAGGCCAGATAAGCTTGGAAAAAGTGTTACTCCTAGAGGAGAGGATTTGTTTTACTCTGGTTTTGAGTATACTATTAAAAAATCAAATAGCTGTTTAAAAACATTTAGTKWGTGTGTGTGTGTGTATTATATATGCTAAAACACTACAGAGCTCCCTCCATTAAATATTAAGGTATAGAACACCCAAAATGTCAGATCTCTATGTTCCCTTTTTTGAAAATAAAAGTGCAGACATGCTATCATGGTTTTCAGAGGGTTGGTTTAGAAATATATATATTATATATATAGATAGATAACAAAATATGAACAGAAACTGGCTTTCAAGGATTGTGAGCACTTTCTCTTTAAAAAACACTTGATTGGAAGATAAAAACTGCTCGCTCAGTGCTAAGAGGGCTAACAAGCTGACATGATTACAGGAGGGTTTGGCTTTGACCTTCAAATGCCACATGCATGTATCAGATAAGAGGCAATCTTGATAAAACACGGTGAATTAATTATTATCCTTGTATAGTGGGTAAGTCTTTCTCCCATAGTTATCTACAGTGCAGTGGCCAGCAGGAAGTACCACCAATAAGACAGTGTGGTTTGCTAAGCAGTGATGAAAACAGGAAACTACTGTAGTTATAATTGTTTAATACACCCTGCCACATGTCCAGATCTAAAAGATTTTAATACCGTATGCAAATGTGCCATAGATATAGCTGCTAGCAAGTTGGTTACCTAATTGGGTATTCTTTTTTTTTTTTTTTTTTTTTTTTTTTTTTTTTTTTTTCCTTTTCTTTTTTTTTAAATCTTTAAGTGGCTGTCCGAAGGTCTTAGAAGTATTAATGGCCACAGTCAGCTGTTACTTCATGAGAACAGCTGCATTTCCAGGTTTTTAGCCTGACTCTTAGAGCCTTTAACTATAATAGATCCCTAAACTGGAAGTCTTATGGATGCAGTAGATCTGCAGTGCTTCCTCCTTAGTCAGTCTGTGTTTGCAGTCGATTGTGTTAACATTATTTTATTAATCGCTCTTCAGCAGTGTCAATAGACCTTGTAATCCACGATGCTAATTGTAGTCATAGGCAGTGTGTTTTCTGCAGTCTTGTAAGTCCAAATATTCTTGCTATATACAGTTTATATGTTAACTCCCTTTTTTTGTGATGCATGTACATAGTCACTTGAAGAGGCCTGTAGATGAAGTTGGCTTGACAAATGCAATTTCATGAAGCCAGTGCAGAAGCGAAGGAACAGCAAGAAGTGGCGATGCTGACAAATTCCCAGTACAGCACAAAGACGACGATTCGGTGGATATATCATCCTGAATGAAGGATGCTATCTTTGGTCACAAATTAGCTTACAGGGTAAAAAATAACAAAAACCCAAAATCAAATACAGGGGGGAAGAAATGAATTCACTGCATCTGCACAAGTAGAAATGGCAGTGTCTTCCAGTGATTATGTAGGTRGTAATGTCTACACCTAGAGAAGATGAATGCTGCATACGGGATGGATGGTTACGTGGTGTTGCTGAGGGGTGGCAGCTTCTCACTTCGCCTCCTGTTTCCAGTCCTCTTTGCAGAAGTGTCTAAGAAGCTGCTGGAGGTCATGTTGGAGGTCATCCTGTGGTAGTGCTTCTGGTGTGTCTTCCAGCTCTTCTATGTGAACGTGTTTTCCATACCGATCCTTCATCACAGTCCTCTTCTGTGTGCTGGCTTTACTCAGTGTTGTCCTAAAACAAAATAAATGAGAAAACTGTCTTAAAAAGCCCACAGTTCCTGAAGGTTTTAAAAAATGCTCCTTTTCAGCTCCAGTTTTAAGCCTTTTTYATTTAAAATAACATGAGAAGAACTGTGGCTGGCAGTTTAAGCCAGCTACTGAGGTCAGATATTYGTTCTGCATTCTGAATACAACACACACCACCGCTTTAGCTGGCTTTCATAATGTAAACTAATAGCAATTCATCTCTGTATGCTGATTAAGCATACAGTTCTAGATCCCCTTCAAAAACATGCTGTAACACACGGACATGCAACATACGTTGAAATTCACACAAGACCTTCCTATTTGCTGTATTTAACAGAGTTGTCCTGTACAATAGTAATTTAAGCTGATTAATTTCTTGAACGCTTACTTCTGAACAAGTCTTACTTTTGACAGCCAGTAAAACTACATTTGTGGTAATCTAGTGTCCTAAACTATTCTGTTAATTACTCTCTTACTTCATTGGAACCATCTTGCTCTACTAGTCAGAACCTTAAACCTCACCAAGTCCCTTCCAGATCTAGGCAAATAAACGTAGTTGTCATAGGACAGCTGGGTGTCTCTTGCTTAGCCTTACCCAGAAGCCCAATTTTTGGTCAGTGTCCTTGAGAGAGGACCATGGGAAGCCAAGTACACTTGGGAATTCCCGCGTGCTCTGCCAGGAATAGCTTGATTTTTATCAGACAGCTGACACTTCTTAATTTGACCCGAATGACTAAAAGGTCCCTCCATTAGCCGGAGCACTTTGACAAGAATGCTCGCCCTTCATCCAAAGGCAGATGCAGCAGGTCTTTCGGCTCTCAGTGTGTCCTTGTGACACCATCCCGCTAACTCTGAAACTGGTATGTGTTTTACAGTTTGTTACAATTATAGACGCAGTTTGGTCAGCATGTTCTTTCAGATGCTAACACTGGCTTTTAGCATCCCAAAGCTCACCATCAATACAAATGGTCTGAAAGAAAAGGTGTGTAAAAGATAGCTTGCTTGTAGCAGCCTTGGCTCAAGTTGTGTGTGGTAGGAATGAATACACTTGCTGTACTACTGTAGCTTTTTTTTTYCCCCAAATATTTTCCTATCTGCCCTGCCTCATTCTTCAAAAGGCTCAACTGTCACATGCGTATCTCTCTCTATATATCTATCTCCATATATCCTCTCATCTATCTTGATAATGTTCAAATTATCAAATGATCACAGACTCAAAGTGGTATGAGAAAAAAGATTTTGAAGTAACCTTGATTAATACGTTGTTAACTGTAAATCACACTGCTATTCTTGTATCGCCTCCTATTAAATCAGCTCGGCAGTGATACCCCTTTGATCTGGGTCTAGCAGTTAACTTTCTTCATAGCAGCCTGTGTGGTGCACTGTTTCCCATTTGGGTCTAAACCAGAGTTGATAACGGACCAATGCTTCGGTTACTGCTGAACAGTGCTTACACAGCATTGACACTTTCTCTTTTTTTCCCCACCGGCCCCCTCAGTGAGTAGGCTGGGGGTGGGCAAGAGATTGGGAGGGCACACAGCCAGGACAGCTGACCCAAACTGGCCAAAGGGATATTCCATACTATATAAAATCATGCTCAGCAATAAAAACAGGGGGTAGAGGAAGAAGCTGGGGGGTCGGGGGGTTGTATCTTCCAAGGTGACCATTGCTCAGTGACTGGCTGGCTATCAGTCTGCTTGTGGGAGGTGGCGAGTGATGGCCTTTGCATCACTTGCTTGGTCGTTCTTCCCTCTCTCCTTCGCTTATTAAACTGTCTCCATTCCACCCATGAGTTTTCTCACTTTTGCTGTTCCTATTCTCTCCTCCATTCCATGGTGGGACAGGAGGGTTAGGGAGCGGCTGTGTGGTGCCTGGCTGCTGGCCGGGGTGAACCCGCCACACGCCTATTCACAAAGTCTTTTCAAGTGAATGTAGACCTTTCCAGTGCATATATCCCTTCCTGTAACAGGATGTTAGTAGTAATCTTTAGTACTTTTGCAAATAAAGCTTTAGATGCTGCCGGTGGTTTCACTCAGACACTCACTTAAACCCACTAATTTATTATGAGTTTGTTAATCCTTTTCTAGTAACAGTTCATCGACATGCCAAGCCAAACCTTTTAATAATCGATCCGTCCTCTTTCATGATTTCTTTCTCTACTAAGGCGGGGAGTTGGACTTTCATTTGGTTACCTGTATAGCTCAAAGCCTCGAATTAAAACATAAACTTCAAATTAAAACAAAACCCAAAAACCTAGGACAGAAGATAATTGCTCTTCATACCTTAGTGCTTTATATTAATGAAGTTGAATGCTGAGAAAATGATGAATAGACAAATAAGAGAAGCATCTGCCTGCGATTTGCATCCTTTTAAATATTCCTCAAATGTACAGATCAGTTACAGTTTCTTGTATAGGATAGTTTCATTTTACTAATARTTGTACTGAAGCATGTCTTGGTACTTTCTTTTCAACTCTGAAGTAGCCCAACTCAAGGCCTTGCACAGTACCACACTTGCAGAACGCMTCCTTTGTATCTATTCATGACAGCTGCTACAGCAACCTTTTTCCTGTCACAGAAAATACTCTTTCTTTTATAGCTGTTCCCACTGTCACCTTGAGCTGCCTATTCTCAGTGCTAGCAGTACAGAGGCGAGTGTACATAGAAATGATGGGTGATGTTCCTGAGCCTCAACTGTACTGAAATGGGAGAAGCAGGGAATGGAGCCTGGCAACCTTTTCCACAGAATATCTGCTGTTACTAATACTTCATAGAAAACAGAAAAATAGCATTTTTATTTTCCTTTTGGCTGGATGTGGGTTTGTCTGTGGTATCTTCCGCAGGCTTCTTGATTTACTGAAATAGAAGCTGCAAGCTGGGAAAAAAGTGTTATTTCCCAAGCCATTTYTTTGAGCCCCTACATGACAGTTTTTGCTGCTTGTTTTGTTATTGTCAGGAGAGAGGGATCTGGCTGCTGGGCCTACATTCATAATGGGAAATTTGGCATCTCAATCTAATAGCTTAGCGCTTGTTGTCTTCCTGCAAGCTGTAACACCATTGCACGGCAGAAAATATCCAGACCATGACATTGTTGCGTCTATGTTTTTATGTGATATTTTGTCAAGTTAAAAAAACCAAACTAAGTACTTATGTCGCATCTAATGACACAAAACTTTTATCCACGTGAATCTTTAAGACGTGTGGATTAAGAGTGACGTGCTATCAGTTCCTTATAGAAAAAGCTATATTAATTCAGTATCACTTTTCTGTTACTGAAATTTCTAAACTGATCAGAAAAAGCATAAAAACAGGAGAGGTGCTAATTAGCTTGGTAGCTATTTCTTCCTTTCAAGGACAAATGCATCAACTTACCCAGAGAGTAGACTTAACTGTACCAATTTCTAAAATTAGCTCCATGCGTGGTAACATATAAATGAACTTTTTCTTTAACAGTAACCACACCCATGATTTCTAACAACTTTACTTAAAGCCTCCATGGGTTTTTTTAGAATCTTAAAATGTTTCATAGCTAATTCTGTAATGTTAGCTTCCCACACACACACTTTATATACTAATCCTTTTATAACATGGCTGAGTATAACAACAGAGCTTTATACTCAGTCGTTGAGTATGATGCTCCACCAACAAAACTTTGAACAGAGTAGAATTTGTCCCCAGGTATGTTGTGACACTTGTTTTTAATATTTATATTTAAAAGGCATTTTTACCTCTTCAAAGTCCTCTTTGGCTGATGGAAGATCAGTAGCTAAGCTAGCATCCCCCAGGTGTTTCTCCGTTCTCTCTCCTTGCACTACAGTGGTCTTTATGACTTTGCTGACCTTCCGGCCTTCCACTGGTTCAGACTGGAATTTGGAGGCACTAGGCAAAACAGCAGGTTCAGACAGGGTCACCTGAAAGGTTAGAAAGCAGAAGTATACTGGATATGAATTACATAATGGATACTAACAAAGCTTTTATTTACTCTATCATTCTTTCTTAATCATTGCCATAGACAACAAGAATATGTGTCACACTTTCTATGTGTATGTATCAAAATAGCGAGTGTACATTTTATTACCTGCTTTACAGCTCTGGAACGAGACATTGTAAGATACACGCCAGTTCAGACAGCAGGAACAGCCCCGGATAATTTATTCTGCTGAGAAGCTTTATGCTGGCAGGGTGAAAACTGCTTCTGGAACCTGAACTAGCCTGAGGGTAGCAGGGATATTACTACCCTCCACCACACCACAGGCTGCCGTACTGGCTTACCTGCCAAGGCCACTGGAGTTACACTAAGTAACAAGTGGACCTCTTGCTGTGAATCTTTGCTGTATTCACACAGGTAGTACGAATTAGTGGTATCGTATCTGAATTTTAAGATAGTCTTCTGAGAGATGAGTCACACTTGTAAAACCAAGGAACTCTTACAGGAGCAACAGACCAGAATATTAGAATACTGTGTGAAAGTGACAAACTCGATTTTATTTGGCAAAATACAAATTTAATGTATATGGGTTTCATATGATAAAGAGTAGCTCTGGTATGGTCAGCTAACTAAAAAAAAATCACTTTGTTTTCTTGTTACCTTACTCCTAGAGAATTAATTCTGATGATTAATTCTGGCAAGAGAGAATGGCAATTATGTTCTTAGCATTTCTAATGACCTCTTGTTAAATGTTGCTTTCAACTTCAGTACTGCTGAAAGCAAGTCCTATTACTAGCTTCTGGCCCTCTGTCACAACCTTAATTTTGCTGCTACAAAYGTCTGTAGGGCTACATGGTGAACTAAGGCGGGAAAAGATAAACTGAAAAGCACTTACCTTTTCAGGTTGTTTTTTTCTTTTTAATTACCTGGCTCTACAAACAGTTTGCATGAAAGTAATACTTTTTTTTAGCCTCTTCAAAGCAAAGAACACACCAGTAAGTTAAACCTAATATAACTGTATAGTTTTAGAAGGGCTTAGTTGTAGAAACCTAGAGAATGTCAAATCATTTCATTACAACATTCACTAATTTTCTTATTAGAGTAAGAGGTATAATACAAATACAGATTTGCCATTTATCTATATGTCATCTTAGTACAAAGCTGCTTTCTTTATGGATTTGGTACTTCTCATAAATCACAGAATCTGTATCCTGACTTATTTTCAGAGAAAACCGCCCTCTTTCTCTGCCCACCTTCCCACCCCCTGCCTTTTCCCTGTCTTTATTCTGAGGCCTTTCCATCTGCAAGAAAACTTTTTAAAGTATCATTCAAAACTGAATGTTGTTGGCATGAGTAAGATGTAGTTACTAAGTACACTGTTGGTGTACTGCTGCTTTGTACCATCGCAAGGAAAGTAGAAGATCTGACCTCTGACTGTTCACTGTCGCTCTTCAGCACAACCCGTTTTACAACTTTGGAATAGCCATCTCCTTCTTCGACAGTGATAGGTTTTTGTGGTGTTCCTTGCATTAGAACTTCCTCTTTTTCTGTGCCATCTGGAGAAACGTATCGCCGGATGATCTTTCTAGTGACCTGAAAGAATGAAATAGAGCTTTGTCCCAAAAGAATTAACAATAACATAATTCCTCCTTATTCTCTATGTAGTATTTTCTACTCAAAGGGCGTTTTTTCCTACACAGAAAAACCTACATAGATGGTTCAGTGTTTTAGTCTTTAACACACATACTCACAAGTACCTGTAGTAAAGCTGCAAGTTGATGCATTCGCCCTACTTAGGTTACCACACAGCAAAGCTTCCATAAACTTACTTCAAAGAGTGGGCACAATATAGATATTGGAATGACTCTCTAAAGCAGTAGTTATTATTAGAAAAAGAGGTATAGTATTTTAGAGAGAAAACATACTTTACAACCACACAACTGCTAGAAAACATTTTCAGACTGGCATTTGCAAAAAGGCTTCTGAAAGTAAGAGGTTAGCAGCTTGTCTATCAAATGCTTAGAACTAGATTCACAGAGGGACTTGGACATCACATTGTAACACCAATGGTACTAACCACTGCTGAACTAGTGAGCTAGAATTAACCTACTTAAAAGACTAATCTGGTGCTTAAGCTTTCTAGGCATTGGCAAGCCAAACAAAGAGGAGCAGAAGAGAATTACAGGGTTCAAGATGAGATAAATTTCTCAGGAGGATGGGTATGCATCCCTCTGTGGATGACCTGGAGCTCTACATTTTCGTACGCCTTCCCAGCCCCTTTTGACAAGGTAACRTTAAGCAGTTACCTCCTGCTTTGTCCAAAAGCTTATTCACTGTGATGCTCAATCAGACTGGGTCACCTATATTTAAGAGTATATATTTCAAATAATTCTTCACACTTTGGAATCTCTCATGAACAGAAATTCTGGTTCCTTCCACACTCTACTCTTAAAAATCATGCCCCTTCACAAAAGAAAATTTGGCATGTATGTGGATGTATTTATCCGTCCTTTTGTAGGACAGTAAGAAGGTAGCAAGGGGCATAACTGACAATACCTTCTTTACCACTGTGTGGCCATGTTCATCTGTATATTGCTCTTCTGTGACTGTTTCTGGTGGCATTTCAGGCATACTATCGGCCTGCATGACAAAGAACAAAGTTTTATGAAGCAAGGCCTTCATGTAGGTAACTTTAAATAAGCAATTTTAAAATTGGTTAGTTGGTTAAAGAATGAAAAAAAAAAATTGAGAAATGTTAGAAAAAATTTGTTCTGCAAATAAGTACTTAGAAAGGCATGCAAAGAAAAGTTATGCCACAATGGACAGGCAAATATAAKTTAGTTGACCGTGTTGTGTATGGAGCTGAGAAGTCTTCGTCCTCCTCCTATTGAGGCATCTAACGGAATTTAGAGTTGGGTTAGCAGTATTACTRCAATTCTCCCTTCAAGAAAAGATATTGGAATGGCTTATCCAATGCCCATACATTATTCAGGAGCATTCCAGCTTCAGGTGCAATACCAGCCAAGTGGTTGGTAGCATGCCTAAAGGTGTTACCAGGGCCTAGTCACCACAGGCTCGTGCAATTGTTCAACACTCAGTACCTGAATAATCACCCGGCGACGAACGACCCTGGTAGTGACCATCTCATCCTCGTCTGAGCTGGTCTCCAGCCCACCTAACTCCTCTGCTAACTCCTAGTGGAAGCATGAAAGCAGCGCTCTGTTGTACGTAGTACTAGCAGTACTTACAGGTTCTGTCTTGTTTTTATCTAAAACCATCTTCACTTCTGAAAATTTTTGCTTTTAGGATTTTGGCCTCTTACCTGACTTTAATCTGTGGAACATTGATGCGGGGTGGGAGGCTTTGGCGACTTGACTATACATTAGCTGTTCATTAGCATATTGAAAAAAGAAGGATGAATCTTTGTGGTACTAATTCCATAGGGTGCTTTTAAGGTTGCCAGGGACAAGCCTAAAATTTGTGGCATGATGTCATTGCAGGTGGACTAGAAGGTATTACTAACACCAACTCTGGAATTCATACATATTGCATATGGTTTCTGTATTAATTACACAGAAAATTATATGAGAGCCTTTTAATCCTCCATAGCCAGAAGTACATAGTGCAGCGTATAGACAGTAGGACTAAACAGTTTTAACTAGAGGACAACGTATCACGATAGCCTTGGCACTGGAAAGATCAAGAAAAATTAGTAACAAGTGTTGAAGTTCTTCTCTCTCCTGCATAGGGAAGAATTAAAAATTTAAATGAAGAGGTCAGAAGGCAAGAGAAGCTGAAAAGAACTACTTGGGAAATATCAACAGTATAAAAGCATAAAGGCGAAAATAAATAAGGAGGGGGGTTGTTTCTTTTTGGTGGTGCTGGTTGTTGTTGTTCTTTTACTTTAATAAAAGAACTGGAGGGGAAAAAGAAGTAAATTATCTTTGAGGGCAGCCTTTCCTACAGCAGCCATTGTATTGAGTCCTACTGTAGCTAATCGTTCAACATCTGAGTTATCCTACACGTTTTATATTCAACCTTGTTCTGAGATCCCAGAGGCAGAGCTCTGAAACTCTTTATTCTAGAGGTGGTACATTTGGCAACATAAACAGCGAAGAAAGAAGAGCCAGTTTCTAGGTGAATGTCAAAACAGGAAACAATTTCTGCTTAAGTAGAACTGTGCTTTCTCTGCTCTAACTTAACTGATAAAACTAATTTCCTGCCCAATTATGCCTTCTCCTTTTCTTACCCTTAGAACAGGCAAAGCAAGCTGTTTATTCTTAAACCTTTATCTGCCAAGTAATTTAAATTCCCCACTAAAAGCCATACAGTTGCTTTCTTTCATTGCCTCTTGACGTCTTCCCCTCTCCAAACATTGCAATAAGGTTCCTTTGTCTTACACAACCAATGACCTACCTCACATAGTTTTTGTTCTTCTCTTCCATCTCCTGTCTCCGTTTCTCTTTACTGTCTGCATGCTACATGAACACCATTCGCAAGTTCTTTCCTTCCAGTACATTCTTAGTATTCTGCAACGTACATCCTGCTGCCTCTTTTCCATCTCACTAACTTTACAGTATTTTTCATGTCATTCTGCACGCTGCTCTGGGCTAGTCTTGCCTTTCTTCATAAGCTTTTAACATTATTGCTTTATCTTTCATTACATCTGTTTTCCAGCTTTCACTTGTACATGGTTTGTTTCTGCACCTGTTATTTACACTAATTCTCTCTCACATGCATGGACGTAACTATCACAGACCAAAGGACAAATAAGGGTAGCAGAACCAGAATTACAGTCTAGACTTTAAGATCTGGGTTTTGCTTCAGCTTTGAAAACCTCTATAGAAATGAYTACAGCTAGCCCTTATAACCACAGAGAAAAGGAGAAAAGACTCAGTTGCAGATGGGGATTAATTAGGCCAATTAAAAATATTCTCATCTTAAGGAATGAGCAAGACATAAAACTTGTTCTTTTGTGTCAATTACTTTGAGGCAAAGTTGTTATTTACCTTTTCTAAAGATTCCTCTTCATAGCCTCTTCCAAACTTTTCTGTCTGCTCATCAGTTGACTCCACTATCACTAGACTAGTTCTCCTTGGAGAGAGGTCATCCTGGTGGAGTTGGGGGTCCTCGGGCTCTTGGATGATGGGAGAGTCACCTCTCTGAGCAGATGATGGGGGCTGTGGGGATGGTTTTTCTCCCTCTTCCTTTGCCGCACCGAAGCGTGCGGATTTTTCRCTTGCTGCTTTTCCAGTTACTGGTGCTGTAGACTGCTCTGTTCCTGGAGTTGTGACACTGTGAATTACAGGTTCAAGGGAAGTTACTGCCATGCAGTGCTTTCCAATTTCCATAAATGGAAAATTATGCACTGATTAAATATTGTTATGTCGTCTGTTGTCTAGCAAAGTCTAGAAATAACTGATACTCCTTGACAATAACTACAGAGCAATCTGGCTAGGAATCCCTCTCATCTTGCCGACCCAAGAAAATCTCCAAACGTTGCACCCAATTCTGCAAAACTTGGCCTTTGTAAAGGTTTCATGTGAGCTTTGCTGTCACTTGTGCCCTCGCAAATCTACATATTACCTATTACTTCTTTGGGGAAAGAGACTGGATCACTACAGATGGATGTAAAGCAACTACTACATTGATTACAAGCTATACAGCTGCAGGTGAGGAGAGACCAACTTTTATGTAGAATTCAGGAGCCTTACCAAGCAGAAATTTAGCAGGGACATTTAGTAGAGAATCTTATTTTGTTTGTCATGTTATTTTCACTGTTGAACACTGCTGTGACTTAATTGCTGCCGCAAGTTATTTAAACGTATTATTACATACGTTACTATGTGACATATGTAAAGGTCGTACATCTATTAAAGCATATGTACATGCAATGTTTTTCGGTTGCATATGGGTGAATAATAGTGATTTCAGACATTAAGCTAACTCTCATCTAACTGAGTTTTATYAAGTAACTCTGATGCTAGTTTGAAAAGGTCGCTTCTGATTTGCACTAATTGTGAAAACATTACCCGCTTCACCACCTAGAATCTTCTTTTGAGGTTGACTTTTCTCTTTTCATGTATATCGGTAAAAAGAAAAAAAGACAACTATAACAAAACTGGTGGAATTACAGCCTGAAAAATAGTGAGCCTGCAAAAATGAAATCTTCCACTTCCAAAACTTCTGAGATGCTTTGGAGCTAGCATCTACATGCTTGCTTTTTTTCCTCTCTCATCCTAAAAATTAACTGAGGAAATTGTTAAATTTTAATAATAGGAGTCCAGATTCCCTTCTCCATAACCAATCCCATGAGTAGATAACAGTAATAATAACAGTAATAGAAAAACTTGCATGTGTATGTTTTTTCCCTGATAYAAGTTGGGTTTTGACAATTTGCTGTGCTCTCCCAAATACTGCCCTTGTGTTCTAAAGTAATTGTGTTCTAAAGTAAGAAAAGATTTCATTGTAGTATACGTTAAACAGTATTGATCCAGCCTTTTTTTCCCATTCACCAGGCTATACATATTCTTGTATAATTCCTCTTAGTTGTGTTCCTTATGAGCTATTTAAATCTAGCCCAATTTTCCTCCTAGTTCAAACTAGACATGAAGTGTAGTGATATTCCCCTGTCGTCACTACTCTCATTTAGTATTGGCAATATTGTCTCAAATGTATTCTCTATTCCTCAAAAACATTCATTTCCTCATGCAAATCATTCGGAAGTATTGGTATTTTTGCCTATCAGTGCAACATAAGTCCTCTACCTTAGATGCTGTTTTCTGTCTCCCACACTCTCTCCTGGGTCTAAAGCATATCTTGAGTAAAAGAATCCGCAAAAGACCATTTGCTGGACTCAACTGCTCTTTGACTGTTTGGAGCTGCATCTCCACATCAAAGCTAATCACTCCCAGGAAAATCACTTCTTTGGAAGGGGATCCTTGATATTTGGCTATGAATACCTGAATCAACCCTGCATAGAGTTCTCAGCATGGGCACATGATTAGGGATGGTGGGAAGAAAGAAACATGATCCTTTTCAAGTTCCTTTCAAGTTCCTTTCCAAATGAAACCAACCCCACTGACAGCCCCAAATCAGAATTCAAGGCTTTGCTGTGCAGGTCTTCTAAATCTATAATTTATCATATGTTGTTCCCTTAAGTACTTTTGTCTTGTCTGTATAAAACCCTGTTTCTGTTCCTTTGGTCAGCTGAAATTTACTTTTAAAAATCTAGTTCCTAATATGTGATTATGAGTTTTGTAAGTAATGATTAAGTTGGAAGATTTTTGCCTCAATTGAAAAAGCCATCCTGAAGTTGAAGAAAGGCCCCTCTAGTGTTAATTCCATTATGTTTAACATTACTTGCCATCTAACACATGAAAAATACACACAGTTTGCAAAAAAACGCCACCTCTACATTATCCCTCTTTTCTTTCGTATATACTAGACTAGATTATTGCTTTGTGTTCACAGTGACAAACTGACTTTCTCTCCTATTCCTTAAGGCTTCCTCCACATGGATTAAAAAGTCAAACCTGCAGTAGGAACTGATGAACTGGTGCGCACAATTGGAGGAAAATTCTAGTGAGTTCATATGTTTCAAAGAAAACTGTAAAATTCTCTTATTACACAGACAAGAGATAATCCGTTCCACGTAGGTTTCATTGTGRTCTTTTGACACTTACAAATATTCATGTTGTGAAGCAGATGGTTTTTCTGACACATCTTGGGGTTTCCCTGAGAATTCAGCTTCTACTTGTTCCTTATGTGCTTGTCTCAGGAGCTCAGCCATTGATCCTTCTGCCTCACTCCTGGGAGTACTGTCCTGAAAAGGAGAATAACTGACAGACACGTCTTCCTCAGAGACAATAGGAGGGTGTTCAGTTGGCTCACTGTCTTTAGATATTCTATGTTGTTCTTCTTGCTTATGTCTTGAACTGTATAGTTCTTCTTGCAGTGCAGAAAACCCTTTAAAAAAGAGAGAGATGAGAAATGTCATTAAAAGTCTTACTAGAATGCAGGAAGTCCTTTTCATTCTCCATGTGCATTTAAAATCCCCGGGTGGAACACATTACCTGAAATTCTTAGACATCTTGAGTGGGAGAGGACATAACCTCTCTAAGTAGCTGAAGGAACACTGGATTACCACTACTATTGTCAAATAATGAATCTTGACAGTAACAGGCAAAATAAAATTTACCCAGAAATTTACCTAGAGTAATTAATCTTGAAGCCCTCAAAGCATGACAGAAGATTCACAACAGGTTTTTTCCAGCAGATTAGGATACATTTTAGTGACTGTTTTTCCCCCAATCCATTATTTATCTGCTTACGGAAAAAATAACTACACAAGTATGGACAAAGAAATTCATACAGGACTAGGTGCAAGAACTAGCTAATTTATGTGCTTCAAAGCATGTGAACACATCCACCCACCCCCAACCCCTAATCTCAAAGCAAGGGCTCTCATTCTGCAAAAAACCTAAAATAACACATGTGTTTCTGTTCCACAGGCTACAAAGTCACAAGCTTGGGCTTTTGTTTTTCCTTACTAGCCACATTCACTAGGAACCTATTGAACTCTGAAAAATAGCCTGGGGGAAAACACAACTGCTTGTACTGAATTTGAGCTGGACATAGAGGTTAACGTTCTAAAACCAATTGGTTGTGATATTAGAATGCTCATTATAGCAAACAACCTTCTATTCCTACTTTCTCTTAAAGATGGGATGTTTGCAGCTGTCTAATACTTTACCGAGCTACTAGTTCAATACCGAGTTAAGGATGTAAAAGTATCACTTCCAGAAAAGAGAATTTTATTTCGCATAATTTGGAGGTGTTTCCTTAGTTTACAACCATTGATCTAATCTACTGAACTTTTAAACTTAAGAAATCCAACAGCATCATAGCAGAATTACAATATCCTGGATACTTGAATCCAAAGGTTTTTCCAAAGCACCGAGTAGTTTTCCTTTTACAAATCTTGGTCAAATCCTAATGCAACCTTCTTAACTGTTATGAAAGTACGTGTATAAGCAAAAAAACCCCAACAAACTGGGCATAAGTATTTGCAGTAGTTTCTGACAACATTCCTTTATTTGCTTTATAAGAACAAGCTAATGCAGAGATCTTACACCTGATGTGTAAGAAATAGTGACCTGTGTGATGTCATGCTTGCATTCATCCATATTATCTGTGCTTTCAAAATGAGATTCTAGTGCTCAATCGTAAGAGTTAACAGATTATCCTAGTCAAACATTTCAGAACAGAAGCTAGTGCTTAGATGAGATAACCTGGGCGGTCTGGATCAGGAGACGTTTACCTTCACTATGGTCCAATCCTATTGTTTGTTCAATTTCTGCGTACGTGCGAGTGCCGTGGACCTGCATGGAGTCTATGCCGCTGGTCTCCATTAGGTGAACAATATCCATTCGGTTGATTTTTGTAAGACATTGGGTAAGATTTGTATCTGTGGCATTAGAACGATACCATGTAGCTGAGTTAAGAATTTCACATGCTCTCTCCCTTCTGTTTTCCATATGAAGGACATATATAGGGTACTGAGCAATATAATATCATATATAAAACACAGATGCATTAAGAAGCATTGCTATGTAAAATCTAAAATTAACTGAAGGGCTGCCTATAAAAATTACCACTCATTCTGTTTTTTCGTTCAACAAATTTGTTTAGTTTCCCCAAACATTTTTCAGTTTAGGAAAAAGAGGCCTCAGTGTTTTTCCACTCTTTCTTTGCTGTAAGATCTTCTGCCTTGCCCTCAAATGAACAAGATTAAACTATTTTCTCTGAGAATCCTATGATACGCCATGTTATACAGACAAGCTTAAAAAAAATTAAGTACAATCTATGGTCATTCTTCCTATAGCCTCAATTTTACCCAAATTTTCTTTTTGTGATTATAACACACATCTGTCACCTCAACTAGCAAATTGGAGACAGTTATACGTACTGTAACTGGAAACGAACCTGTTGCGTGTTTCCCATCCCTTTCAAGCCAGTATTTGAGGAGTGCATGGCTCTGGTCTTGAAGTGAATTAGGATTTTCAATTCGGATCTGGTGAATTTGCTCTTCTGTGAAATCCAGTTCTCTTGCTAGCTCTGAAAAAGAAATCCATCTCTGTAAAGACGTCTTTTTCTTTTTCCCCGCTTTGCATCTATTTTACAGCTGTCAGCAGCAAAGTGGATTACAAACTTTTCTGAAACCAAATTCTCTTTGCTTCTATGTACCTGTGTTATATTTAGAGACATTGTTAAACAGTAAGTTCATGACAAAGACAGAAATGCGTTATGCCTAGAAGTGATGGGTCTGTGTGAGCTTTTATTTTTTGTGTCTACCATTCCTAGTTCTCAGAGGCACAACACTACTGACAAAATTTAGCAGTGACAAGCTATCAGATAGTGTGCAGTTGCAGAAATAGCGCATGAGCAGATACAAATATTTCTGGCTACAGAGCACCATGCTCAGCAGATTCTATCCTCTGAAATGTTGAATATTTCAGAAACTTTGATCAAAAGCTAGTAAAAGAATTCATTTTAAGTAATGGCATTTTGTAAGGCTAGATTAAAGCGTACTACTACTACTCCCCTGGACTTGTTTCATTTAAAGAAAAGTAAATGTCTATGAATTACAGTTGAAAACCAAAAGTTGAAAATGTGAAACTAAGAATAACTGATGTCTTTCTGATGTAGCATAGGCTCCGACTGCAGTCCAGAAAAGAGAAATAGTTTAATAGTCTGTAACACGTTTATTGTATCCAGAACCAGGAGCAGCTTTCTGCCATCACCAAACTAAGATGCAATTGTTGAAACAGGTCATCAAATGAGTTAAAGCCATGGAGAATTTGTGAGATTCCTACTGTTATTCCTGGTCTCCAGATTTCTGCTTCTTTCACAGAGAAGGATTCATATTCTATTCCATTGTCATTATCGCTATAGTGGCATGGACTTGATTTTGGAGGGTGTCATGTTTTAACAGGGTGGAGGGAACCCTAACCCCAAACCTCAGGTAACTTTATTTCCAGACCGGCTTGTAAATTGGTGCAACTATAAACTTCAACAAATATACAGTAACTACACATTAGATTCAAATCCTAGGTAGTCAAATAAGTTTGAAAAAAAAACAACCACTATTTTATCCCCCAAAGTAACATTAATCCTTACTATAATCAATCTTTACCATAACATAAGACAGGAATATTTATGCAGGTGTATTACCCTGCCCTCTCTAAAATGCTATAAAACATTAATGTCTATTTTGATGAGCATCCATTTTTTCTAGTTTTGTTTTCAGAACTGTCTATTCATTTATATAAAATTTTCAGCAGATTCCTAATCTGTTACATTGCACAGGTCCAAGTCCTACTGATTTCAAGATAATCCATGTTGGGATGAGTGACATGCTCCCAGTCTTCTCTATGGATTGAAATAGAGGACAGGAAAGGAAGAGGTGAGTAACATAAGCAAAAGTATCAGTGATATTTTGCATATACTCTGAAGATGCTTATAAAAACAGTATAGAGTACAATCTTCATCATCAGGGAGTTAACATTTTTTCTCTGGTATACCACTCTTCTTTAACTCCTAGAGCCTTGCTTATTTTCAGGAGCATGGTACGGCTCTAGGGATAGGTACAAAAAAGCGTAGACCCGATTAATTGTTTTTGCAGCAATTTTTTGTTGGATTGCACAGTTTGACACAGCATTGAGATTTCTGCACAGCTCTTTTTCTTTGTAAACACTTTGGAGCTGATTTTCAGTGATAGACATCTGCATTTCATTCTGTGTTACTTTCACTTGTCCCCAGTAATGTTAACTGTCCTAGATCTATTGAAGCCACAATATTAAAGTGATTGTTACAAATAGGTCCCTTTCTATCGCTTTTTCCTCAGCGCAGTTCTGTAGAAAAGAAGCTGGTGTCATTTATCGCTATAGTGGCCTTCCACTATAAACACAGATGATGTTTATTCATGTATTCATTTATCTTCTAGGCAGAGTTGTTGCATTTTGCAAGAAAGAGTAGGGTAACATATGCCAGCTCTTTGTCACTCTCTCGTCCTAGGAGTTTTCCCTCTGGAGATACCACAGCAAGTGCAGTTACCTCTGCATCTGAGTTCTTACCTAATAGGCTATAGGAATCTTAGTAACCAGAAGACAGTAAGCTACTGAAATATTTCTATAAAACATCTTTAGATAATCAGGAAACCATCTGAAAGAAACATGAAAAAAGTGAGGAATGCTCCCCTCCTTTCTCTCTGGAGTAGATGACATGCATTTTACCTGTCCAGCTGAATCCAAGATGGTCAGCAATGTGGGCCAGTCTTTCCTCTGTCCTTTCCTGATCATCCTGTTGATCTAAAGGTCAAAGAGAGCCACAAGTTGCCTTTTACAAGTTAAAAACCATTTTCATAGGTGATATAGCCCAAGAAGGGAAAGTGCTTTTTTTTCCTAACTGCTGTAATCTAAATGTGGACGCGCTGTTACAACTGGGTAACTAAAGAGAGGACTCTAAATCCCCAGGTTAAAAAAAAAGAAAAAGCTTGATTTTTCAAAAAGCACAGGACTATCTAGTTTTTCCATTTGAAAATCAGGCTTTCATGTGAAAATCTAAACAAGGACTGAAGTGCCTATTTTGGCCAAGCATTTTATTCTAAAACTTCATTCTAACATTAAATTGAAGACTTTAACTAAGTCAAGAGCCGTAATTTTCCATGCCTCCTTAGTAAATGCCAAGGTTGAAAAATTCGTCTGGACTGGTGCTTCTAATAATGTTCTTTCTGTTGTAAGGAAAGTTTTGTTCAAACGGTCCATATGACACTTCATATTATGGTTTGTATTTGAGATATTGTTCATTTAAGTGTCTTTGACCCTTTCAACTAGGGAGTGATACAAAATACTTACAACGAAGGCAAGGAAAAATCAGATGTTCATTCGCCAGTCTTCATTTATTTCGGTAACAGCGAGACTGACTGTTCCTCCCATCCCCAAAGCTAATTTGAGGATGGCAGAATTTGAGTTTTGATTTTCCCTGAATGCACACACAAATTGCGGTATCTCAGACTCAGAAAATTGCTTAGGGTTAATGGTATATGCATGTTTCATTTTAGCTACTGGATTTCCATCGTGGCTACTCAGTAGTAGTACACAAGTAGGTGAGAGGAAAACCAAACACCAGGAAACTTGTACTAAAGTTACCGGTGACACAGATAGTCAAAAAAAGGAAGATGAAAAACTTAATTGTTTAAAACTTCTGCAGATTTCTTTGCGTAACAACTCAAAAGAAAATGAATTTGCCTGTCTCAGTTTCAATCAATGCCCAAATATTTCATTATTAGTAAAAATTAATAGTTAAGAATAGGGCCAGGGAAAGCCAAAAGCCAAAATGTGCATGACCTGAGCAATCAGTTTAATGGCAAAACAATACATATTTTTAGAAGTGTTTTTGTTTATTAAGGTAACACTTCCCATAAGCATTCATGGTTTGCAATCTTGAGATTGTTTCACAGACAAGAAAAATACAGACACAACACAAAAAACCAAACACAGCTCACAGGGGAAAAAAAATACACAACTAACCACCAAAAGCTTAAAAGAAAATGCCACACACATTACACGTGTATACAAACATACGTACACACACACACACCCCAAAGAAAACAAAAAAATCAAAAAGTTTAATTCATGACATGCGTCGCACAGGGAATCCCAGTCGTTGGCAAATACCTTCAGCATGGTCATGGACATTTTCATCAGGGATACGTTCAATCTGAGTCTCTACAGACTCATCCCAAATGGGTCTGGTGTCAAAGATGTCTTCAGGAACTGACTGCTGAGTCTCACTGGATGGCACATTTTCAATAACTGAAACTTCTAGGGCGCTACTGCTTTCATCATCTGAAACTAATTCTTGTTCTCTCTCTGACTGCGTGAGTCTCTCCACTAATTTAGAAGCTTCATCACTAATTTCTTCAAAGAATTCTATGGAGTTTTTGTAAAGGTCAAAAAAATGTTCCTTACTTTCTTTTGTGGGACTAAAAGCACTGCGGGAGGCTGTAGTGCTTCTGCTTTTAACTGGCAACCGTGATGAAAATACCTTGGGTCTTGCTGTTGTTGCCTCATCTGAGTCTAGCTCAAGCTTCATCTCTCTCTCCCTCTCCCTGGTCTCTGCTTCTGCCTCAGCATAACTCCTAGCTTTTATTGAACGTTTAGTCTTTGGGTCCATGGGAATACTTGCATCAGATTCAGATTTACTTCGGCTATCTTGTTTCATAGGTAGTTTGCTTGTCATGTCAAGAGCTTTGGGTGACTCTAGCTTGCGGACAGATGTGTCTGTGTATGTATATTGTTGTTCAGCTTTTTGGAAAGCTGCTTTGACAGGAATTTTAGACTTTGGTTTTGCTTGGTCATCTTTTCCTTCACACTGCAAACTGTCTAGGAAGCTGTCTGTGGGAAGGCTCTCATTTTCCGATTGTTGCAAGGATTGTGATGCAGCAGCAGCTGTTCTTACAGGAATTTTGGATTTGCTTTCACAAGAAGGCACTCTCTCCATTAGAGCAGTAGGGATTTCAATCACAGATCTCTGTTCCTCTGGTGAAGAGTCTGGGGACTCATCACCCTGTTCAGAACAAACTGATCTAGTGACTTTGGAAAAATCTAATTCATCTTCTACTACAGACTGCTCAGGAGAGATAGGGCAAGGCACCTGACTGCTATCAACCATGTCAGTCTCCGTTCTGGAGAGGGGCTCAGCTTCAGAGGCAGCAGTTTCTTTCTTTGGTGATTTTGAAGAAGCTGAAATACCCATTTTAATTGGAATTCTGGATTTGAGATCTGCTTTTGTGGTGCCTATGCTGACACCTTCACCCATCATTTCTTCTGATTTATCACTAGACTCAGATGCTGGGGGTGAATATTTCAATGTATCTTTTTCTTGTATATCTGAGTCCTCTGATTCTGAAGGTGAAAATGGATCTGGTGAGCTCTTCAGCTTAGAAGATTCCACTTCTGCTGCTTCTTTCATTTCTTCAGATAAAGAAACTTCTTCCTGAGGCTGCTGCCCCATTTGGAAGAAGTGAAAGCTTTCATCTGGATAGTTCCTTTTGGTCATGTCAATGGCTCCACTTCTAGTCATTTCAAACAGCTTTCCCTCCTGAAAAAGAAAAGGATTTTGTTCACTAAGTGGCGTCCCTTCTTCAGTGGGTGTTCTGGCTGGCGTTGTATCAGGCGTTGTGCCTTGTGATCGCCTGTCTACCATCAACCCAAAGATCTTCTGTTCCTCTTCTTTCACCCGAGCTTCAAAAGCTTCATCATCTTCACGTATTTCACTCCACATGTCAGAATCCACATCAGTTTTAGTGATGACAACTTGACTGATCAATTTCTCTGTTCCATCTCTTATATCCCCAAGGGCAGATTCAGCTGATTTTGGGGAATCTGATGCTGAAGACCCTTGTGACAATTTCTGAAATGCATCCTCTGGTTTTGGCTCTATTTCCATATATACTTCCTCTGAAGAGTGATATTCACTACCTGTGTCTCTGCTAAGTAAAGCTTCACCAGTCTGATCTTTTCCTTCTTCGGTAGAATAGTTTTCCCTAGATAGCAGACTTCTACCAGATCCTACCTTACTTTCAGAGTCAGTAAAGAAATGTTCAGAAGACACATTTTCATAAGGGCTTACTATGTAAGGAGCGCTACTTTCAGCAGCATCTGCTACACAACTTTCAAGTTCCACTGTTTCAGTGGTAAGGGATGAATACTCTGGTAAGGGTTCCTCAGCATGAATATCTCTTTGAGATGTTTCAAAATCTGTATCTGCTTTTCCCAAATCACTTCCCAAAGCGGAATGGTCAGTGGTATCATCTTCAGCCAGTTTGCCATCTTGTGGTACAGAGTACTCAGTGGTACTGTGTCCACAAGAACTATCACCTACTGTCTCAGACACAGCTCCTGTAGAAATRAGATCTGTGTGTGTTAACAATGCAGTGGTTTTGACATCTTTTTCGGTAGTATCATATTGCTGTAGTGTTAGTGAAGACTCAACATGAACTTCTTTTTGAGAACTGTCACCAATGGAATGACACAGAGTACCCCCAGATGGTGTGACTGGGGCATTGGGACTAACTGTCTCACTGTCATCTGTACCATCACATTTTGATTCATCAGTTTCTGCTGATACACAACCATCAGAATGACAAGTGCCTGATTCTCTTGTGGAAGCCTTACAGCTGCCCCCAAGGATAAGTGGTGACTCTTTGTCATCTTCTGTTGGCTTATCCTCATCTGCTTTAACTGCACCTATCCTGATAGAGCATTGTTTTGAATCAATGGGTTGGAAACCTGCTTCGTCGGGGCTAGAACTGGAGTCAATACTGGATGGTAATGGTGAGGGTGGCTGCACTCGGATCACAGGCTCCATTAAGAGGCCTGAGTCGGCTTCTTTTTTTAGCTGAGTCAATTCCGGCTCACTTTCTGAAGAGGAAGAACTTTTTCTAGATTCAGCTGCAGACATCACCACTGTAGGTACATCTTTTTCTTCTACAGCTATTGACTCTGGTTCTTCAGCTTCACATGCAGCTTCTGAATCAGCAACTACAGAAGATTCATCTTGCTTACAATCCTTTTTGTAATCTCTCTTCTGTTTTGCTTCTTGTTCTAATTCATCAAACATTTTGATTTTGGTCACCATTTTAAACATCTCCTCTTCAGGGGTGAATCTCTTCTTTGGTTCACTTTCTGAATCATCGTCTGGTTCTTCACTGACTTCAGGGATCACAGCCGACTTTGGTATGTTTGACAGTGCCTGTGAGTCTGCTGTTTTAGGTGTGATTTCATAGCTAATTTCTTCAGAACTAGGAGTTTCAGGTGAAAGAGGACTTTTCCCTGAACTCTCCATGAGGGACGTTTGCTCTAGACTGTCATCATCAGCACTTCCCTCAGGGTCACGGAGAATCCTGGAACGCACCGATGCCAGTTCTGGGCAGGCTTCTCCTTTGCTAAGAACAGACTGAAGAGGACCCTGCCCCAAAATACCAGCCTTCACTGTTTGTTCTACAGGGCTACTTTCAAGGGAATCACGGCAGGGAGACTCTTTCATAGGACTGGGCTCCAAAGAATCAGGCGTTTTGTGTGATGAGTTATCTTCTAGCACTGGGCTTGCTTCCAGTGAGTCTTTATGACTTATAGCCAAAGAGTCATCTGCAACTGGGCTAAAGCTTTCACTATCATGGCTAGCAAGTGAAAGTTCCAATTTCTGGGGACTTCTAACCACAATACGGCGTTCACAGGTTATATCTTTTTCTTTCTCTAAAGCAGTGTCATGTGTTTCAGAAGACTTAGTTAAATGTGCAGTGGTTCTGGATTCTTTATCCCTGCTAATATCTTTCATAATGGAAGCTGAGCTACTTTCTTTAAGTTTATCAGCCTCTTCTTCAGAGGCTGTAGGTACAAGCTCTTCTGATATATGGTCAGAACGAGACTTACTAGTCTCAGTAACAGCATCTAGCTGTCTTTCAGTAATACCTTTTTCATCTTCCTTTGGAGAGAGTTCCTTCGGAGAACATGTTTCTGCTGTTGTGTGTRCTCTAGCGGCTCCTTTAGCTTCTTCGATTTGCCCATCAGTTTTCTTTGGTGAGAACGAAAGGCTCTCAGGGCTTGTTTCTGGAGTCTCTGCCAGACCCTCATGCTTATAACTTTCCTCAGAGCTGATCTGAGGGGTTCCGTCAAGTAGGCTTCCTGGAGAATCAGCCACACCTTCGTGTTTAAGGCTCTCTGAGCTCCCATCAAAAGCAGAACTTTGCAGAGAAAGAGCAGGAAGGAATCCATCTTTCACATACTCTGTGGGAAAAGCAACACTGAAAGGACTGGTCAGTACTTGCTCCAAGTTAAGCTCTCCCTCCTCTGTCACTGAAAGGTGTCGGAACTGTTGATATTTGTCATTATCCTCCAGTTCTTCTTTAATGACATCAGAAAAGTCTGTTGAGGTTTTTCTGTCAGGACTGATCTGGAAGTCAGTATCTCCTTGGTCATCAGAAGTCCTGCCCTTCACAGCTGCTGCATCTTTGGCACTTTCATCATCAAATACTGGAGGGAGAGGTTCAGTTGGTTTTTTGCTGCTCTGCTCTTTTACCTGCTCTTTACCTACAGCTTTCTTGGCAATTTCGACAGTAGAAATTTGCATTTTCCCTTTTTTTGATTGTGGCTCTTTCTCTGCTTTTAATATTGTGCTTTGTTTGTCCTTCTGTTTCTCTGTCTTGTGGCTTGATACTCGCCTCGTTTCACTTTGTGAAGAAATTGTTTTTCTCCGGGTTGTTTCCTTCTCAGGGAGCTGTTGCTTCTGTTTGACAGATTTGTGCTCAAACAGTCCAGATATGTTCTTGGATGGGTCTTGACCTGACTGGAAGGCTTTCATCAGTTCACGAACTGACATGGTCTCTTCAAGTCTTTCTGTCTTAGAAGAAGGTGAAACAGGCGGTTGTGCTTTGTGTGCTGATGGTTTTTTGACTTGTACTGGTCTTTTAGAAGTCTTTTCAGCAGTGCTTTCTCTTGTTTGAATTCTGACAGGTAGTTTTGACCGTATTTTTTGTTCATCTTCCACTCGTTTCTGAAGAGCTTTAACTTTATCTTTTATTGAGCCAATAGGAGTTTCCTCTATAACAGGGGATACAGCTTTAGCCTCAGGAGCAGCTGTCAGTGTTAAGCCAGGTTTCTCACCTAGTGACTCATCTGAAGTGAGCTTCGCTAGTCCTGGTTGTTCTTCACTGCTGTGCATCTTGCCTTCCTTTTGCTTTTGCTCATCTCTTAATTTTGTCCTAACTGGCTTTTTAATTTCTAAGGCTGGCTTGTGTTGCTCCTGTGGACTTAGCGTTTCAGTTGTTGGAGATTCTTGTCCTTCTTTTTCAGAATCCCTGCTTATTACTACAGCTTCAAATCTCTCTTCTACTAAGTCTTCTTGTAAGGCTTGTGGCTGTACCTCATGAAGAGAAACATACGTTTTTAAATCCTCTGTAAGGTAATCTACCATTCCTGTCATGTCTGCCTTCTCCATTTTTGTTGTCCCGTTGTCTACCCTGACTTCTACACAGATAGGTTCAGTGACTTCTAAAGGAGCATTTCTTCTGGCCTCTTCAATTTCTTCATCACTGACAATGACCCATTCCTCTTCTACAAGTTCTTGTTTGGAAAGAGACTTCTGCAAAACATGTTCTTCTCTGGTATAGGATCCACCTCTCAGAATTTCATTTACTTTCTCTAAGTCTTCTTTCACTCTTTCAACTATTTCAAAAGGCTCTCCTGGCTCTTCTTCAGTGGGTTTTCCAAGATCTTTCACTTTAATGGAGCCTGATTTATCAGAAGGGTCAGTTGTCAAGATGGCAGTCATTTTGATCAAATCTTGTTTCATCTCAGAAACTTCAGACAACAGGTCTGGACTGGCTAGTACAGGGACTTCATTAACCAGATGGCTTTTCAGGATAGATGTTTCTGTAGATTCTGTCTCGTCATCTTTGATGTGAATGAAAAACATTGAAAGTAAAATGGAAATCAAGAATAGAGATTGGAAAATGTAATCAGGACTGAAAATGACAGTCTTTGGTTGCAGTGGTAGGAAGGTCAACAAAATGGGCCAGGAATGGTGGGTACACAAGATCTGAGGGTAAAAGAGCAAAGCAAAGCTAACAGGGGGAAAATAAAAAAAAAACTGAAAAGGAAAATGGCAGGAAATAACTTGCTTAACTGTATCAATATAGCACAACCACACATACATTATCAAAGCTGTAACAAACCAAATCAGGACACCACTAAAAAAAACCAAAACAACAACAACAAAATTTAAAATTAAAAACAGAAGAAACACAGTGAAGTTACACAAAGATAGGCATCTCAAGATTGTTCAGATGTTACAGATCAATGTTCAAATAAAAATAAACAAGAAAAAAGGGGGAAAGCATTAGAACTGATTGAAAGTCGATTTCCTCTAAGAGAAAGCCAGTGTTAGCAAACTGTCAGAATAACATTGGGTTAACATTTTTTTTTTCTTAATGACCAAAATAAAAAGTTAAAAGTAATTCTGCAGTAATCTAAAATATGATCAAATATGTAGAGATCTGAATCAGCTGCAAACCGGCATTTCATCTAAGGGGATTTCACACCTAAACAATGAAACAAACATTCTTTTGTTTTAAGAGGCATGGTCCTTTCCTTGGAACATCCTCATTGACAACTAATGAATTGACTGAGGAAAGAGAAGACAGAGAAGAAAAGGAGAGATAATAAGAAAAAACTGTGAATCAACTTAGAAGTGATTTCAAAGTTTTAAAAAATGTAATGTATGGCAACCAAAAATCAGAGACAGTCACACTAGACACATACATACAATTCATGTAAGGCAAGTTATTTCCATGCAAAGCAAAGGTGTTGCAAATGCTGCTGGGTATGTAGCTTCAGTGAAAAAACAATAGCTCTAAAAATTAATCATATAAATTAAAGATACATGAAAATATTGTAAAACGTACTGTGGTGAAATATTTATCTAATCTGTGCAATCAATATACAGTAAGTTGGATGTAGGTAATTCCCATTATGCCATAACTGCCTGCTGGGAATATTTAATTTCAGGAAGGACTACTAGAAAATGTATATTGAACAGAATGAAACATTGGAGGACAGAAGCAAGTTATGAACAGAATGCAATACTTAGAAATTATAATAGTACATTTTTCTTTTAAAGGTAGCACATCACATAAAACTTGACACATTTCTGCACCCCAGTCTAAAAGTCAAAGTGGTAATGCAAATAAAGACAACCTAAGCAATACATAATTATCTGTATGTCTTTGTAAAAAATATCCATTTTGCTATGCTATTCTCTTGTGTGTAATGAATGCTAAATGTACATTAATTATAACCAGATTGCTGAGGGTGATTTTGGTGCTGAAAATTTGGTGCTTTGGTGCTGCTGTTTTTAGTGTGAACTGTCTAGTGCATACTGAAATGCTACCTAGTAATTTTATAGATTTGTAATACATATTTTCATAAATGTCAAATGGATGACTATCTCACTGGCCAAAGAGTCAAGTTAATTAGCCTGAAGCAAAGAAGCTCCAGTGGGAAGAAAAACGTGAGTACTCTCCAAACAGTKTGTGGCTGGTAGCAAGAATGCTTGCTGGGGTTCTCTGTGGCCTAGCTAGTTAGCAGAGTGAGGAAGCAGTGGTAGAATTACTACTAGAGAAAAATAAGAGAACTCCTAAACTGTCAGGAATGGTCAATAGCTGGTAGAGTGCAGGACAAGCACCTTTCAGGATAGGCAGTGTAGTCATTAACATCCCAGATTAGTACTCTTCCCTGCCATGTTACAAGCTTTTGGATATGATGTGGTTGGCCTCCCTCACACCTGCACTGAAGTGTTTCTAGCTTGTATCACAAAGCTGTTATTCTGCCAAGGAAGGTGAGTGTAGCACAACTGACTTGGTGGCTGCTCTGTCTCTCAACGTAACTTTGAAAACTGAAGTGCAAATGTTTGTTTCTGAGAATAATTCTTTAGATTAAGTAGAACAGCTGAAACAGAAGACGCTGATGAAACCTCTCCGTTTATCATAGTGTTCTGGAGGTTTTGTTGTTTGATTTTATCACTTGTTTCTTTTCTCAGTGGGAAACTGTTTTGGATTCAGCAGAGTGGATCTTGAAACTAAGTACCTCCAACTGCTAAGCTCTTCTGGGTCATGTTCTTGGCTTGCCCTCATTCTTTTGGATTCTTCTCATAAGAGCTGTTTACTTGTATTAACTCTTCAGCAGACCAGCAAGGAACTGACTCTGTGGCCAAATGGTAAAGTCTCTAACACATTTTTCAGAAACACCAGTTCTAATCCTGGTTCTGGCTGAAACCTTTAAGGTCTATTCATGAAGGTGAATTTGGAAGTATTTTGACACGGGTGAGATTTTCTGCGTTGTCTCATAGATYCATTTCCCTTTATGTAAATAATTATTCCCAAACCAAGGACATGCACATGTGAGTCCTAGTTCTTAGTGAACAGTACAAGTACCAGGCCAAAAAATCAGTCACTTGTATATTACCTCATTGCAATTAAAAGTTATTTAAACTAAAGACCATTAGCAGAAGTATAAGGGAACTGGGCTAACTGCCTGAAAAGATGTTGCTTAGTTGTAAGTATATTTTCCAGCAATTTGGATGTCGTGATGTGAGCCATCTCGGTGGTCTTTAAGCAGGCCCTTGTTGGTCTCCTTCATGTTTGTTAATTATACTTTTAACGATCTCTGGGAACAGTGCCTCTCTCTCACTTCTCCTGGTTGCAGCTGTTCTACCTAATTCTCAAACTAATTCTCCATTAAGCCAAAGGAAGAACTAGCAAAACTAAATTGCTATCTGACTGGTATTTTCATTCATCCGCTATAAAAGTCACCAAAAATTCTAGCTCTATGCTATGTTGAATTGAGATGAGTCTGTGACAGCCACAACTGAGCAACCTCACCAAACTTGCATCCTGCCACCTTCCTTAGGGTGGGTGTAGTGCTTTGAGTAAATAATTATGTGGCAAGGGGAGCATTCAAGCCCTTTTTCACCTGTATGTTTTACTGTTCTGTTGAATTCACCTCCCATTTCCCATGGCCAAGGTGCGTCATGGGGCAACTGAAATTCCACTCTGCTGGCTGTACTACAGTGTGTCTTTTCCACCTTGATGAAGTTGGTTGTCCTAGTGTAAATAATAATGAATTAGAGCAAAAATCTGATACTAATAATGTTGTTATTCATGGTGAATACTATTTCCCACCACATTATTAGCTATTTTGTCACCCTGATGTCTTTTATTCTCTAGATGAAGCATTTCTGCTTTAGACAAAGGAGGTTATAGGGGAATGATCATCCATTTGATCTTCAGGATCATGGTGCTGTTGTCTTTCCAATTAAAACATGTACGTAGTACATCAAGAATAAATAACCCTCAAAATGCAATGTAGAAAAAAAGGCAAGACATTGCACTTTAAACTGGAAACAAGACAGAAGTCATTCTTTTCCTAAACAGATTTAAGAAATCACTGCATTTGAAAACAGTTCTTATTAGAGATACTCTTCAGACTGAATACATATTTGTTTGATTTGCATCTTCATTAAAGGCGATCTTTGGCATTGTGAACCACTCACCCTCAGTTTCTAATAGCCTGATTCTGTATATACAAAGGTTATATATACTGTACCAAGCTTAACAGTCATATTTCCAGCCATATTTCACCACAGTAAAGGGGGGGGAAGGGGGGGGAGAAGGGTTAAACAGCCTGATTACTTTGGACAGTATCACTTTTTTGCATGGTTGTATTTCATGAGTTTAACGAAATATATTGGAGTATTAATTACGCTTTCATTAAAAGTGATACTGTCATTTATCTCAAATACGAGGCAACAATGTGTGTCAACAAATGGACAAAACAAAAAAATGGAGGGATGAGCATTCATACAAGCAAAATAGCAATAGCGGGATCACTAGGGATGTCAAAGGAAAGTAAACGCTTAGATGAACTGTTTTAATCTGTATTACTTGTTAATTTATACATTAAAATATATTTAATTGGATAGTTGCTTTGGTATTAAATTGTTTTCTATTACATTTTTAAAGTATTGATGTTATTAGCAATAGCAGTTAAAGCTTAGCTCTCTTTCATGCTTATCTTTATTCTTAACCATCTTTCATACAAACTGCATTATAACATTTTCAAAAAAAAAAAAAGAAAATCTTACTTTTTTCTGAAGTCATATCAACCTGGAAGAGAAAAAAAGGGGGAAATTTAAAAGTGAATATAATCGATATATATAAAGTCACTAGTGAAGTAGTACAGGTTGAGTCAAATCCACTAGATGTATGGAGACACACAGTTTCATTGACTTAAATGGAACCAAGAATGTATTTAAAATAATGGTAAAAGCATGCCTTAATTTATTTAGTGTTTCTAATAACAGAAAAATGGTTACTTTGCTATAGTTATGGTCAATAGTAGATGCAAAATGTTGCAATGTATTTTCTTTAAATGCGACTAGCAGTATAGAGGACCCAGACTTTTGTATTACTGGGTATGTTGTTGCATTGTTCTTAATTTATTTCTTCCCGTCTAAAGCAAAAAAGTCCAATACGGCCATCTGAAGGCCTGTGTTCCATCTGGAAGGCAACTAGTATGCTTTACACATAGTTACATTGTACATATTCATTCTGAGATCACGGTTTGCATTTTTGCCTCTGTACGCTGTGATGATGAAAAGCAGGTGCAAAAATGACTGCAGACTTGCTGCTGCCTAAGGCAAGAACTAGGACTTGATGCCACTAATAGCTATTGATACCTCTAGATGGAAGCAGTAATGGCCCTCAGAGGCCATCTTCTTGATTTTTCAGAGTGTATTTGGGTATAGATTGAAAAAGCCATACAGTTTTACTGTTACTCAAAAGAAAACGTGGCCCTTGCCAAAAAACATTTAAAAAAATATGTCAGACTGAAAATTCAAGAAGCAAATTTTTGAAGTTGCCTTGTAGTTTGATTTTTTTTTCAGTTCTGCTAGCACAATCATTTGTCCACACAAGCAAAAAAAGATTTTTGTTGTGAGAATTTGGATATGCAAAAGTATGCAAAGTTAGAAGTAGCACTAAACATTTAATTTCCTATACAAACTTGTGGTGGTAGGATGACTGTGTCAAATGAATATCAGCTATGCAGTACTGTTGATACAAGATACTGTGTATGTTTAAGCCCCCAAGATATTTTTTTAGTGAGTGTTGAAAAGGTTTTACTTGTTTAAAAGTATTCTTTATAAAGACAATTGCAATATATTGTCTCAGTTAAGATGTTACTAATTCTTGCTTTTCCATAAACTGAAAACGAATACAAGAAAATCCCTGGCAACACTTACATGTTCATACATGCCTTGCAATCATTTAGGCTCACATTATTAAACTTCACACTTAGCAGTGTGTATTACAGATCCGTAATAGTATGAATTCCTTTGATGCACAGATCACCCTACATGGTAACCTAGGATCCCTAGGATACTTTAATTCCCCTTCCTTTAAATTCCTCCAAATCAGCCTGGAATTATTTCAGCATACTAATTAATAACATAAAAATGAATAAAGTAAACAAAAAAATAATTTAAAATGGAAGGTGTTTTTAGCCATCAATGAGCTTGTCTTTATGTGCTTTAGTTTCTTATATAAAAATATAAGTAGTCATCAATGTTTGGAAAAATAATTTTCCAATAACCTTTATACTGCTTTTACAGGCATAGATTTGTTAAAAACAACTTTTGGGGACTTCACTGGGAATGCATAAACAGCATTATAGAGGCTAAAAGAATTAGTTTCGTGCTTTTGACACGAAATTGAACGATCACCCAGTAAGAAACATTACCTTCTGAATTAATATAGTGGGAATTAGCTTAAAAACTTCAGCCATGTTTTCGCTTGACAGTGCCTATATTTCAGCACTGAAATAGGAGTGGTAAATATTTCTGTAATGATAATAGGAAACTACAATCCATGCAACAAAACTTCTGAACTCTGTTTTGCAGTTCATGGAAAAGATGTCCATCGTCTTTGGGGAGCAGGCTATTCTCACAGTGCTGCCACTCTTACTTGTTTCCAACAGCTGAACATCATCAAAATGTGGGGATGCTTTTCTAATGTTAATCACTCACGTAGGGGTCAGACCTCAAGAAACATCTATAACTGCAAGAACGGGGCTGGGAACGTAGCGGGGAGTTGGTCACATTTCTCCATTAAGATGCAATTCAGTTTACGCTAAAGATGAAAACTCTACACCTTTTATTTGGGGTAAACTTACTTGTAACTTCTGGGTTAACACTGATTCTGTGTTAACCAACTCAGAAATCTGTAAGATCCAGTCCATTGGATGTTATAAATGGACAAGGTTTGTGAACTGCTGCCCTTTCAGGTATACAGGTAGTGCGTTCAATTGCAATCTGGTCGCAGACTCCCCCCAACAGAGGGGAACTCGCTCACAGAGGTAATTGTTGTATTTAGGTCTGTTCCTCTGCCTCCTTTCCCCCCTACCCACCACCACCAACTAGAGGAAGCATATTCAGACCATGCTTAGGAGTATTAATAAAAAGCATACTGTACCAATGATCCACTGGTTCTGAATACTTTAGACAAGTCTAGTAACAACCCTACGTTATTTTTAGGATGTGGGATGGTTCTTAGAATCAGAAAAACCAATCCCATTTCCCCTTTTTTGTGCTGCAGAGAATAAAGCTTAAAGAAATGCACTTGTATGGCTTATTCTTCACCAAAATAATTTTTAAATTATTAAGGAACTGTTTTGAAAGYAAAATGAACTATTATACACCTCCAAAATCAGTGCATCCAAATCAGTAGAACTTTAACATAGATAAAGTTAAACTCAGTAAATTCCAAAAATGAGCCTGTGCAAGATCCTTTTAAGTGCACTCCTCTTCATTGTTTTTGTAGCACTGAGCTAATGATTGATATGCCTGTTTCACAACAGATTTAATCTTCCAAGCTATATCTGTTAGTTGTATTTTAGTAGTATGCATAAGCAATAACATGCTGTTATAGCAACATTACCTCTTCTTCTTGTTCTTGATCTGATTCTGATTCCTTTCAGTTCCAAAATGCCATGCAAAAAGAGAAGGGGAAAACAGAGCAGGCAAAATGCAAATTTTTTAGAAGAAGAGAGTAGGAGAGAACAACTTCTGACAACATTTAACAGAAAAGAAGAAAATGCAATACGTTTCTGCAATTGATTTCTTATGTCAAAAAGCGGCAAAACTAAACTGTCGGGTTTAAAACACAAAAGGCTACAGAATCAAGCAAATTACAAAGAGAAAAGTTGCTTCTGGATGTTAGACTTCTAGTGATCCTCATTTGTACCAAAACTTAAAATACGTACATGCTTTTGCACCCATAAATTAGCACAAATAAATACTTAAAATAGTTAAGAACGTTACCCATTTAAAGTTAAAATATGTTGAGATGTGTTATTTTTAAATTATACAAAAATGCTATAATAAAGATGATATTATATGCAAAAAAATGCCGAGAAAAAATGAACACCAACAGGCAAGATTTTGGGCAAACAGCCTAATACATTCCTAAAAGGCATGCAGCTCCTAATCTGACAAGGACAGTAAAAAATCCAAGTTATCACAGAATAGCAATAAACTGACTCCTTCTAAGGAAACTCCTTCTAAGTGCTTTTTAATATCTGATATCACTTAAACAGAAATCAAGGGCACTCCCATGATTTATGAGAATTCAACTGGTCTCAATCTTGTTATTTATAAATACTAACTCATACTAGAGTTTTCCTCTCCTTTTTCTGCCCTTGATATTGGGCCATTTTCTTCCCCAGGTATATTAATAACCGTTATATAAATATTCTGAAGAAAGACCATTTACACGATGTGATGTCCTCGTAGATTCTTGAAAGATTTGATCAGATGTAGGAAGAAAAGTCAGTATCAAAAGTCAATGTAATATTAAAATCTAGTCTAAGAAAATATTTTTGGCTATAAACTTTCCAAATTCTAGAGCTCAAGTCTGCTACATTTTTATCACTATCACCACAAMAAGATAAACAAGGCAGTTAGCTAAAAACACTATTGCAAAGCCCATTAACTTTCAAATTGGCAAATGAAAAAAATCACAAATAATTTTCAGTCCCCGTACTTGGCGGATGAAGTTGCTAAGCCACTATCCATCATATTTGRGAAGTYRTGGCASTCHGGTRAAGTTYSCACTGACTGGAAAAGGGGAAACATAACCCCCATTTTTAAAAAGGGGAAAAAGGAAGACCCGGGGAACTACAGGCCAGTCAGTCTCACCTCTGTGCCCGGCAGGATCATGAAGCAGATCCTCCTGGAAACTATGCTAAGGCACATGGAAAATAAGGAGGTGATTGGTGACAGCCAACATGGCTTCACTAAGGGCAAATCGTGCTTGACAAATTTGCTGGCCTTCTACAACAGGGTTACAGCATTGGTGGATAAGGGAAGAGCAACTGACGTCATCTACCTGGACTTAGGCAAAGCATTTGACACTGTCCCGCACAACATCCTTGTCTCTAAATTGGAGAGACACGGATTTGACAGATGGACCACTCAGTGGATAAGGAATTGGCTGGATGGTCGYACTCAAAGAGTTGCGGTCAACAGCTCGATGTCCAAGTGGAGACCAGTGACTCATTCTTGTTTATATTATAATGCTGATCACTATAGATCAGTATAATTTCACAGTACCTTTGTGTAAACGGGTAAAGTGATGTTTAAATTACATATGGCTTGATGAACGAGGCCTCTTGTAGATTTTGGCTCCTTCATGAATGATAATCGTCCACAGGGTTCTTGAGTGGTATCTCGCACCTGGTAGAGCAAACATACAGACATTTAATCTGTTACTTTGCTATTTTGCTGTATGATCTACTTGTGCCACTCAAAACTATTTAGCAGAAAGAGGCTACATGTGGGAGAAAAAGTCCATGTAGGCAAAAATAATGTGTTTTCTCTTTTTTTCTTCCTGCTTGTTTGTAAATGTACATACAGATGTATTTGTGTGTCAAAGCAAGAGAAGACACAAGCATGTACATGCTTACACATTAGAAACTTATTTAGAGAAGGCAGTCCTAACACTGTAATCACAGTCTTAAAAGAACAGAGACATTCCAGTATGATTGGGCTTCTGTGATAACTTACAATACCCATTTTCCACTGAAATAGTCCCCAAACTTTATGGTCATAACAGAGACTCATTCTGCATTAGGTGACAAAAGGAACTAAGTCATCTTCTCCCATATGGCAAGAATACGTATTTATGCTGATGTTAGCGATAACTCTTTGCTCAAAATTTTAGTATTAAATATTGTGTTTGTTCACTTGGCTACTCTTTTGGCTGAGCTGCTGAAAACAGTGGAAGATTACACTTAAAATCTCTTTTCTTGCAAAATGTTTTCTCAAATGTATTGATAAATCCTAGTCTTGGAATGAAGAAATTTGCTGGAATATATTTATATACCATTACTATCTACAAAAGATACTACATCGTGCCATACTTTAAGATTTTGCAGTGAATCTTAGAAAATCTCTTTCACAGTTGTTAGTAGAAACAAGTGTAAGCACTTAGAACTTAAGACACCGGTGATGTAGTTTTAGCTTTTGTACATAATGTCAGGAGGATTACGTATGATATCACAGAAGGAATACAACTGAAAGCATTACCTCATTCTTAGTTTTCTGAACTGATAAAATGATACAATTAGATGCATGTGTATTAACTTTATCAGATTGAAAATACTAGATGCAGAGACACATGTTTTTGAACATATTTTGGAAAATCCATCATGGAGAAAAATATGCAAAGCCAAAGGTAGGTGGTGGCATAGATAAAGTTCTAAATGAAAACCAGCTTACAAAATATTGCTGGAAAGGAGGGAGAGAGTTTAAAAGTTGTCTAGCAGCATACAGCAAATTTAATACAACGAGGGAGTGTGTTGATTTTCTCCACTTTTTGGAAGTTTCCATTCATAAAGCATTTCTCTAAAAATGTTTTATGTAATGGTAATAGTGTACTCCACTGTAGTTGGGATGTCCCAGAAGAAGAAAAAGTTTGTGGGAAGAGGTTTGCAGTGCCTTCTGAATCTCCCTCTCTAGAAGAGAACGTGATGGTGGCTCGGTAACAGCAGCCCTCTCTGCTGCTAGCACAGACCACAGTGAGAGCACTTTTTTACATGACTTTCTGTTCCCTGCAGATCTCATGAAACGCAGATGAGCCCCGTGGACCATAGCGTTTATGTCACTGGCTCTATAGCTAGGGCTAAAGCATTAGTTAATTTTGGATGAACTGAGTTTTTTTGTTTTGGCTTTTGTTTTACAAACTTTCCTACTCACATAAAAGTTTTTAAAATAGAATAGTACAGTAATATACACTACAGGGATAAAATTAGGTTACAGTTGGGAATTTATCAAAATTAATTACTTCCTTTTTCCTTTGTTCTCAAAAATATGGTAAAACCATAGCTTGAAGTATCCAAAAAGGAGCCATGCTTTTCTTACTGTACCCCCAAGGAAGCTTTGCATTGCTACTGAAGGGAGGATGATTGGTTGAAGAACAGTTATATCTGTATTTAGAGCCATATGCATATTTACAAGTGTAGGGTGCAACGATCATATTTTGATAGATTTCTGCCAATTCTACAATGTTTTCTGACACTTTTTTGCAGTTTCCGCATTTTTTCCTGCAATATATCAAAGCATGATACAGAAAAACAAACAAGATCAAACTCGATCAGCTCTTTAGATTATTAGGTAGAGAACAGGATTCCTAGAAGTACCATTTTGGTGTCTGAAAGAATGCTGTGGACACACGCATATATAGCAGAACACCAGCACAGCTGATTATATTTAGAGAAAAATTTTACTAAATTTTAGGTAGCTACTTCTAGTTGTTTTGACTACCCAAGTCAACATTTAATCCATTATCATAAAATAATCTGGAACTGTTCTTCAGTCTGCTAAGTTTATTGTAAACTCAGAAGTAGACAAAAAATAAAAATACAATCCATAGCTCACATTATAACATTACCTTAACAAACAGAGGAAGTCTATTTTCTTTGAAGGCAAAAAAACTGAATATATGATGTTGCCCACTCTTTGTTAGTGGCACCAAATTGCCAAAGCAGTCAACATAGATGGGTTTTCCTTCCAATACCTATTGGAAACGAAAAAGCAGCAAAGCAGCAATTAATCACAGTGAGGTGGTTAAGATTCCTTCTCAAGCATAATTCTACAGTAGTTTCAATCAATTTCTTAAATTGCTAGGAATTGTCAGCATTTACAAGATTTGTTATGTACAGTTACCTAAAATCTGTGGAAACATTTAAGATTATTAAATTCCAAGTGGAATAAATTGTTAATTCAATAACAATAGCGCGACACTATAAATGACAAAATGAGTATTCCGTGTCATGAATCTGGGCAAATTCTCAATCTATATTTTAATTTGGATTTTTTATTGGCTCTAATTTTAGCATACTTTGCTAACCTGGCCTCATCATAACAGTCAAAGAACTACTTTCTTCAGCAATCAAAAGTCCTTGTTTTGACTGGTAGGATAATAAGCCAGTCTGGGAATATCATGAAGTTGCAGAGGACCTTTTTACCAACGCAAACACTTTCTAAATTAGATTACCTGTGTGTTTAATCTACTTGCAACAGTCTGTTGCAGCAGGCAAAGACAGTGTCTATCAGTAGATTCTATTTATTTCAGCTGGATTTGTAAAAGCCTAGAGCTTTTGAAAGCCAGGCCTCAGGTAAATGCCTCTATAATGATACCGCCTACGTCTTTGGATTGCTATTGTTATGGTCTCTCCACATGTTTAAATCTCAGCTTACCAGTTTTGGAGATGTTCACTTCAAACTGCCAATACATCAACGTCTCATCCTTACTTTCCAGAAATTCAGCCTTGTCATTCAGTTTTACAAGCCCATATTTTATCTAGCTGCTCTGCACAAGAAATGCCTGTCAGAGCTTCAGGAACAGTGAGGACAAATTTTTTAAAGGTGGGATTCTCACGGAAAAGAGACCACACTAAGCAGAAGAATATGCCATGCATGTAGTTAAAGCACTTTCAATTTGTCATCCCTCTGAGGAAGCTGACAGAGCCAGAAAAACTGCATTTAGCAGGCAGTTTGCTGGATTCCATATAGGAAAGCTTTTGCCTGTTCAGCAACAGATTTAATTTTTTTTTTTTTTTTGTAAAGCAGAACATTAATCAAACCTGCTAGTTTAACTTCTTGGTATGCAAAGACGCTGACAAAATGTGACTACTGTTGACTGCCTTTTTGGTTAATGGTATTCATTTATGGAGTTACTGGAAGTTGAGATTTACCTGTCCTTTTTGGCTTTGACTATCTCCCCTTTTCTTGCAACACCCACTTCGTATCAGGCTCAGGAACATAACAGTTCAGCACAGAACACCACCCTCAAAACTCATCTTTACTCAGACATTCCTCTAAGAGGAAGTTAGTAACTAAAAAATTCAAGGTGTCTCCTGGCAGTTTGCTACAGAGCTGATTAAAACTAAGTAATCACTGTGGACCACCACAGAAATGACTATGAGGTACTTGGATTGAACTTAGGGTTAGCCTGCATCCACAGAACTTAGTTTTAGGCTAACTGGGGAAAAAGTCCATTTACAACACCTATCCGCTACCTCTCAGCTTGCTGTTGAGTGACTTAAGTCTTTAGTCTTGTTGTGCACCTGAAACTCCAGCCAAGCTACGCAAAATTCGCACAAACTATTGCATTTTGTTTAGTAAAAGCCATGGGCAATGTCTCCTGCTTGCACAACTAGCCATCTCAAACAGATTTCATAATACTTAGTTGGCAGTCACTGCTCTAGTTCTGAATCTGAATTAAAGAAATGCTGACCCTGACACCAGAGAAAAGGAAGACAAAGAACCTGAAACTGCTGGACTAAATGGTAACCCCCAACTTCATTTTATTACCTGACTTCCTAGCATAAAATCAGTCCAGTTTCTAAGAACAATTGCTTAACAGTTCCACCATAAAAAAGCATCTTGGGGAACCAAATTCTTCCAATTCAGTTTTGTCCTATAGGTTTTCTAAGCCTTAGTCCCATAACAGAGTGCTCAGACTCAACCATCCCACTTCCGTATTTACTATCTCCTTGAATCCAGCTTAAGGTTCACGCTACCTATTTTTTTAATTGCTGAGGACTACCCTGAGAACACATTGGATGTCCCATCTGAATGCCGATAATGCTATGGAGAAAGCAAAAAAACGGTATTACCAAAGTCAGACAGGGAATTCCTTTCTAACTTCCAATAACCAGCTGATTGGATTTCCTTGTGGGTGAAGCACACAATTACCTTCCACCTTGGTAGGTTGACCCAGGAAGACCCAAATGCAATCAGCTGAATATATAGCTAACCTTCCCGCCAGCCCTGTCGACTAAGAGATCGGCAATTGCCCATTGGGAATAGGATTTCATCACTCATGTCTGGCAGCTACTTTTCCCTTACATCTGACAAAAGTCAAAGTTTCCATCTTATCATGATGCATGACACTGCATCATGACAGTATTTGTTGGCACTATTATTTTTCAGTACTTGTGGTAGATAGAAGGCAGAAAATATTAGCTTAAAAACAGACATTAGAAAATGGAGAAAACTGTTTAAGATTCTTGTACGGTACCTCTACATCCCTGCTTCTGGCAACTTCAGCAAAATTTTCTTGTTGTTCTAGAGTTTTATCCACCTTGTCATCTGTCATGCAAAAACATCTTAACCGTGCTTCAATGGGATCATGTGATTTGGCAAATACCACAAATTTGGCCATGTAGGGGACACAGATAATCTCTCTGTACACTTGGGAAGCAAAAGTAACAGATTCTTGTGTCTGTCGACAGTCTATCAACCAAAATCTGTAAAAGAAAATGAAGAGTTGTGTAATCAGCGCAGAAAGATTTAAGCAAGAAAATGATATGTTTTCCCATCTTGGCAACATTAGCTGGTAACCACACCAATTGTATATGACAAGTCAGAATAAAGTAAAAAAAAATAGTTACCATTTGGGAAGAATAGCCTAAGAATGCTCATGGTACCCCCCCCATGCATTTAGGAGCATGACGCAAAATTAACAGGGAAAGCATTTGGACCAGAACTTACTCTCCTAAATACCAGACGCAAACCCTTCACAGAGTCTCCTGCTGCACAAATTCCAGGCCATTGTTTGCCTTTCTGATAAGATCTCACTCAGCTGGAAGCTTGCTTGCTTCCAGGTACATGACTGGCTTTTAAAGTCTTTAAGAAGTTCACTTGTCCTGTGGCAGACAGTTTCATACACCTTCTCTGAAGATTTAAATATATGAACCTTTTCACATTTTTGTGTTTATGAAATATATCTATTACATTTAGAAGTATGTTTATAATATTACACAATTATTGATGGCTTACCAAAATCAAGAAATTCTGGAAATTCATCACAGTATCCAATAAATGTTCTTTCTTCTATTCAAAAGTTGGCTATGGCCTAAACTTTGTTTTCACCTGAATTGATTCCTTATAGTGAGAATATGTGATCAAATGTTTCCCGCCTTTTACCAAGAAATAAATCTCTTCTAGAATAAGCTCCGTGGTCTCTGTTTTCCATCACTTTCAACAGTTTCTGATGACGTTTGAAATGGTGATTGATCTTATCACCATTCTTCTAGAGCTGCCCAGAAGGTCTCTGAATTTGTTCTTGTTTATCACATGTCATTATTTGATTTCTTAAGTAGAGAAGGGTGTACTGGAAGCGTACAGTTCAGATTTCCCCCTAACTGTGACTCTGCAATATGTGCCTTTCATGTAGAGAAATACAGGTTCTTTTTGAGAGCTGGTTGCTGCTGAACATCTGATGATGCAGAAGAGAGTAACGTCCCATAAAAATCTTACTAAAATTGCTTGTATCTAGTCATATGCCACGCCTGTAATTTCTCTTGCAGGTTATGACTGAATTGTTAAACTACAGAGTGGGCAATTTCATCCTTTTCTCTTTAGCCCCCTGAAATCTTCCTAGGCATTGTACAATTTCCTGTTTGTTAAGTGCTGGACACATCAGTATACCACACTTGGGTGCTAGTGAACTGCGTACAAACTTCTGACGTGACAGGGATGCTGTGAAAGTTTCCTGAATTTAATTGATGAGTAACAGGAGACTGAAACGGCTTGTGGCATGTATTGCTAATCCTTCAGTCTGTTCCGGGACCTCCGTCTCTCACAGGCGAAATATAAAGCTGCCTTGCCCAAAACATTTGTTTTCCTTCTACCATCTAGCTTAAAGGGTAGCAGTACATTCCTTACACACAATATCAAAAACTGAGGGTCTTTAGGTGAATGTAAATGATTTTGTCCACTGTGTAACACTGCATGCAAAATCAGAAATTATTCTTATGTGAATTTAGTTACGGACTTCTAACTTTGATTTTGTGGTAAGTTTTAGTTATGCATATTGAAGACCAGCGATACATATATTTCTATATCTGAGCCATATTGTATTTTGAAGACCCTGAAAGCAGACGTGTCCACATCTGATTCCGACTACCCTTGCCTCACAGAGGCTGTGATCACCACCGACTCACTTTTCATTGTGGTTTCTAACAGGCCGTTTTACTGACAGCATCTTTCTAATGTATGCACTGAATCTTCTACACCAGTGGTTCCCAATCTGTGACACGTGTACCACAAGTCAAACATAAACTTGTTCAAAGCAACAGGCAAATACTACTGGAGTAAACTACTTCCTCTGCATGGTGTGAAGGCACAAGCTGCCACTGCTATCTCATTCAGGTACCACCATGACAGCGAAATACTTTAAGATTACAGGGTAAGGTCATAAGTTGTCTTCTTTCACTAACATAATTATTACAAATCACCGTCTGCCTCTTACGAAGTATTGCTAGTGCATGTGAATTGGAACAAACCACCTCAAAACGTATCAAACATACACAATTACTTAAGACATACCATGGATGTTGCATCTCAGGTCTGGAACTTCAGCTTCCAGAACAGGTCCTCTTGTGTCAAAAATGACCCTCCTCTTTAGTGAAAACTACAGGTTCTTTACCCTTTCTTTGGGCCACTCAGGCCAGGACAACATTGCCCAGTAATAAAAATTTACAGAATTTCCTTATACCTTTTTGTCAGGACAACTGAATTGTTATTTTGCAAAGATAACAACTTTCACTTAAAATAATTTTACTTCTACTCCCAAAACATAACAGCAGAAAYGCACCAAGCGTTTTACAAGGAGTAACACGTATTGCCTTCTTTCTCAGATTATCACTTCATTTAATTTCTCTGTGGAGCTGATGACATTTCTTTTAAATAAAATTCACTGTGTGGGTGGAAAGCATGCTTGAGTTTGACACCCGTAGGATGGAGACAGAAGTCATGAGAGGTCAAAGACACCTCAAAAGCTGATACAATCTACAGGGGGCTTATTACTTACTGTAGATTACGTGGTATTATAACCCACAAAGCATACCTTTCAAGTGTGATTTCTCTGGTCTTACTCATCTGCAGTTGAATAATAGTGARTTTCATGCTGTGCTTATCTTCAGAACATTTAACAAACACACTGGTTAAAAAACAGGCTGATGACATTTGAAAGAGAGAAAGCATGTTTGGTACATAAAGGTTCTGCATACTGATACTTTCCTTTTCACGTGTGGGAGAATTATGCTATGCTGGACTCAAACTGGAGAGGCTATATCCTCTGAGAAATCACCATATGCTCAAATGATTTGCTGTCATACACCAGGGGCTAAAAAGCCCAAACAGATACTAAATTTTTAAAAAAGCTGCAGCTCAGGAAATGGAAAACAGCTATGCCTCAAAGTCTGCAGTTTAATTCACATGTGTTTTAGACAAATGTATCTCTTTCCCAAGCTCATTTCAGACAGAGTTAGTCTTATGAATGGGAAAATTGTTCTCCATCATTAATGACTTAACTAGACACAAACAAGTTACTGTGAATAGCAAACAGGCAGGAATCAGCTGAYTCTCAGCGGGGCACAAGGGTAGATGCACTTTTAGACCGGGGCACAAGTGAAGAAATGCAAGTTAGCTTGTCCTTCAGCAAAGGTGGTAATTAATTCTCTGACTGTAAATACATGAAAAATCCCATTTTCTAACTTTAACAGCATTTAAAATCATGTTTGGGTTAAAGCAGTCTGTTGAACATTCATTTAGATTAAAAAGAAGAGGTAGAACCCATTCAAATCTCTACATGGGACCCTGCCTGTATCACAGAACATTAGCAATAGTAATCAATTTTAATGTCATCATCAGGATTAGGAAACATCCGCTACTAATATGGATTGTAGTTCCATAAACTGTCACCCTCATTCTGGCTGTATTTCATGTGTAGCCCTGCTGGGGACTTCACAATTTTAGGAACTTTGACCTCTCAAACTTTGCATCTAGTCTCCACATCTGGTTCTYAAATTAATCTTTAATGTTTCCCTTTAAACAGAACACTGAGGTTGCAGATGAGAGCTGAAACACACTTTAAGATCTCCCTCTTGTGGTCACTGCTGTTAAAGAAAAAYGTTTAGTTGAACTGAAAAGAAATGTACATAAGCAAAGCAACCAACTTAATGGGAAGAAAGCCATTTCTGAACTGAGAAATTATAGAAAAATAATACTTTATTTCGCCTCATGTTAAAGTTATACTGTAGACTGGACTGCAAGAGCTGAACTCATCTTAACATTGAATAAATTATTTCATTAAATAGCAAATCTAATCTAATAGTAATAACTGCTCTGGACACTAAATGTTTGCACTGAAGGWAATTCATTGATTTTCATGGGCAAGTTATCCAAAATTTTTGTAACTGTTTGCTAGAGTACACACCCTAAATTTAATACTTTCCAGGTCATGGACTGCATCTCCTGTTACAGAGAAGGAGATTTTTGAGCATTTCTGTGATATAAATCATGAACAGTATACAAACTAAAATACATACATACATATATTTTTTTTTTTTTTAAGATGAAATTCTGCTTTCAGAAAGACAGCAGTTGAATCTCATCACAAGAGCAGATGGTCGGAAGAGGTTCTTCTAGATCACAGTTTGGTACACCTACAGGCCTTTCTGCTTGATTTCTCATTTGTTGGATATTCTGGAAGTAACATCTTTTATAAGATGTATAATGAGTTACCCAAATAAGGGATTTCTGTTTCCATGGAAATTTGCTTATTTCCGCATCTGGGAGAGAAGGGGTATTCAAAATGAAACCAGATTTTTTTCTAACTACCTAAAAATTGAACTGTCCCTCGGATTACTATTTGAGAAAAATTTGTATGTCATTAATTCATTTCTGGGATCATAGCAGGTGCTGACTGCAAAGGACTAATGGCTGAGATAAAAATGACAAGAACATCAGTTTCTTTCAGCAGCTGGTAAGGACTGTAGTGCTTGCAGCTCTCGTACATCATCTGTCTGGGCTAGGAGGCTCAGGGCTTCCAAAATACCTCTCCAATTGGTTCATAGCATAGACAAAATAGTTATGTTCCTTCTACTATATAAACTAAAATAGTTTAAAGGAAATATTTGTTGAAAAAAAACATGCACTTGAAAGCAACACTGTAAAACTCATGTTTTGTTGTATAGGTACCTGGCAGACACATTTGTTGTGAAGGAAACACATTCATTAACGAATGTCAGTGGTGTTGTTCCAGTGATGTCTTCCCATTGGGCAGGGGTGGTTCCTCCTGAAATGATAGAGATTTTAAAAAAAATTAAAACCAAGCAAGTCTGCAACTTTCTTGCTTCTAAGAAATATTTGACATTCTTCTGAGTTTTTAATCGCTATGAAACCAGTAATAATCCCGGACATGCCTTCTCCTTAGGTCCACGTTATTCCACTAATGCTAGTAGGATTGTGTGGGTTTCCCCTTAGAAAACAAAGTGCCCAAATGATTTTCAAATGATGAGTCCTGTAGCACAGCTCCAGAAATGTCAAAAGAGGCTAGAATTTTGCGGGGAGAGAGATGTAATTTATTAGAAATTACTTTTGTCCATTCTAGACTATTCACATATGCAGGGCAAAATTGGCCCAGATACAGTGCAGTTAAACCTATATTGTTACGCTTGGGAAACAGTAATAATGTTACTGATAGTGACAACTACAATTTATGATTTCTATAATCTACTTCTTTTTCAAATAATTCAAAGACTCAGGTCCAGTATGTAAATAAATAAGAAATTTCTTTTGCACATTGCTATGAAAACCTATGAAACAATCTGTGTTTCATAAGCTCCCTGGAAAATCTTGCAGTTGAAATGTGCACCTCCATATCATGCTGTACAGTAGACAGCCTTCTGGATTCCTATCASTCTATTAAGTGTTTCAGCCCTCTTTGTCACGGACCTTGCCAGCTTCCTATTTGGCCCATGCAGCTGAAAACAGACACAATCTGTCACTCTGCAGCTGTGTTTTCAAGTTCTTCAGTATGTGTCCCTGCCTCACCTTTTGGTGAAGAATGTCCAGTGGGTTTCCAGTTACCTTAAAATCACACTGAGCTTACAGAAAACAGAAATAGAAGTATTTATTTCTAACAACAGTTATGAATATTTATAAAACACACGTGAAGAACTAAAGGAAAAACTATGCATAACCAGGGCTAAGTCAGAATGTGTGTCTGTCCCTCCTCTCATATACAGCTAACTTGTTAGAGATCCATTTGACCATGGAGCACAGTCTTTATACAAACCTTAAACCACGTCGTATCTGTAAAGGAATACTAGTTTTCAGGAAATACCTCCTTTCTCCTTTTGGTGAAGCATTCTTGGAACCAATTTCCCTTTTGAAGTTTTCTAGAGGATCCTTGCAGATTTACTGTCCCTCCAAGAAACTTACTCAAATTCCTCTATAAAGAGGAGACCATTCTTCTCTATTTAAATGAACATTATTTCACTCTCTCTTGGAAATGCAAATACTTCTTTGTTGACCAGATGTTGTTTCTGGTATTTCAGCAGCTACCTAACACCTTTGTATCAAGAAATTGTAAAAGCACCTGTTCTGCAGAATGACTCATTGGCACATCTCAGTGTGTAATGCATCTTASGTTGGGTTGATATTTGAAATCAGTTTGAAAATTATGAAAGATGCTAACTTCTAAACAGAATAAATACATGCAGCTCATTTCTGCCTCTYAACTGAGACCGAATGAGACGCTAATCGCTTTGGAGTTACAGCAAGTAAAAAGTGTTTAACTCCAATATCTTCCTCTGAAGCATACTGCAACATTATGTCTGTACTACACTTACTCTGCTAGGCAGAGGTATGTTGGTTCTCAAGAAACAAACTGTGAGGAAAATGCAAAAAAAACCAAACCCAAAGTCTATGATTATATTACACATCTCTTGTTAGTCCAAACACCAAATGTTATTTCTGTTATAAAATAATTGTTTGGAAAGTAGTTTATTTTCACAGCCTCCCATCCCAGTCAGGTTTTCACCAAGCTTTCCATGTGTATAATCAGTTTAACATATTCAGCCCACGATGACTGACAATTTCAAGATGCACATAAAAAGCTCTAGTATTTGCATCCTACCTGTTATGCTGCATAGTAACCTTAAAGTGGGTGTGTCGCCTCCATAACCATTCATGATCCCATCACTGGAGGCCTTGGGGACAGGAATYGTCATCGTGATGGGTTTATGGAACTTCCTTCTCCTGGGCTCCAGTGTGACTATAGGACTGAAGGTAGCCTTGTTGCCTAAAATCTTCTTTATAAGTTCGGTATGCATAGGTTGAGCCTTTCCAAAGCAAAAGACAGTAACAGAATAGTTACTTGAAAACAGTTTAATGAGTATCTAAAGAACTGGGTCTGTATATTGCCACGAAACCCTTAAGTTTTTACACTAAATGGCACAATTTCCCATGAAAATCTGCAGACAGAAGAACTGACTGCCAGTGAGAAGGGGAGACCTCCCTTTTTCAACTTTCTCATGCCTTCCTCCTCTTCCTATCCTCTTTCTCGGTGCTTGTCAGACCCTTTACAGCATTAATTTAATTCACTTAACCAGTAGCAAATGATTCCCTTGTCACCCTTTTTTTTTTTTTTTTTCTTAGAACAAGCTCTGAGCTATTTTAGTAAGCTATTCAGCTATTCACAGGGAATTTCAACAAGCACAGTCTCCTGGCCAAGGTAAGTTGTGGATGCATGCAGCAGGAGGAGGGGATGGAGGTAGGGGAAAGACTTCCCCCTCTTTCAGTAGTGAATTGTTAGGCTGGTTTACTTCATGCTGAGAATCTGTACATTTGACCTAGTTAGTACAGCACTTTGTACTTCTCTGATGCCTTTCATAAGAAGTATTTAAGAAATTGTTCTATGACCTACACTAATATCATCATCACCACCACCAAAATTAGGTGCTTTTCCCAAGATCATATAGACAGTTAACAGACAAGAATCTGAATTAACTGGAATACCCAAAGCTTTACCACTTGCTTTGACTTTTGCATGGATTTTTTTTTTTAATTATTTTACTAGAAGCATTCTAGACAACAACATACAACGTGACAAGCTGAATATGCTGGTCCTCCATTCAAAGAAGATGATTCTACACTAAAAAAAAAAGATAAGCCTTGCAATTGTTTCATTGTACCTGGAGGCCAACGCGAATTCGTTTGGTTAGAGCCCCTTCTGGGAAGACTGCCTGCACTTGTGGTACAACAGTGCTGCTCAGCACACCTCCCTCGGGTCCRATAAGGTTGCTGTCCTGTTTGATCCGGGATACCACTGCAAAGTACTGAGGGAAATCTCGGGTGATGATGCGGCAGATACGTTTCTTCTCAAGCTCCTCTGGAGTGTCRAGTACTGAGGCCAAAAGAGAAGATGGTCAGAAGACAAGAAGTTCGTAGAAACAATATAGCAAACTTCAAAATGCATTCAAGCTTTTCACAGTTTAACTGCAACTTACAAAAGTATTTTGTCTAGCAATCAAAGGGGATAAGGAAACATACCCCCGTATTTTAATTTCAGCTAAAACACAGCAAAAAACCGAACAACTAACTGAAGGAAGCTTAAGACAGCAAACTCAGAACATGTTGACAACATCCCCCAAATCAGCAASCAAACAAGCAAGGGATTGGTCCAAGCCCCTTTCTACTTCACATGTTTACACTATGGCCTGGAGTAGTGTCAAGGAAACTAAACTCCAAAAAAGTATCAAAGTATGAGTTCAGCTTTATGTGTGTGAGTTGGCTCGTTTACTTTTGTTTGGGTTTTGGGTTTTTTTTTTTTTTAATAAGCCATCAAAATTAATAACAAATTTCAAAGATCCTAGACAGCCCAAGGCCATTCTGTTCTCTCACAAAGCAAGAGTACCCATGACTGACACTTCCTCCCACACATGTAGCTGCTTGGAAAGGATTAGTATGATAATTGCCTTGTTTTGGAAAGATGTTTGCTACGGAAGCTTTTCGTTTAACACTATGAAAAGGAGCAGTAGAAAACATAAGTCTAGCATCTATTCTCAACTTCGTGATGGTAGATTTTGTTTTGTCCCACTACTTCAGCAGACCATGCAAGGGAAGTAAGCACAAGTACACAGTGCTTCTGCTGGCTCCTGTACTGAGAACATGATTATGCTCCAATGTGACTGAAATGAAGTATCTGGAGAATGTAGCGTCAGAAATTCTAGGGTGGACCAAACRTGAGGTGCTAAATAGAGTAAATGGTCAAAAGCTATTACCCCCAGTTACAGAAGTAATGCAGGAGCAGAATTAAAAAAAAAGTCACACTGGATACCTTCATCCATCCCATTCAAGATTTCATTCAGTTCGTCCTCGGTGTATTCACAGAAATGCTCCTTCCAGCTGTCCCCGTTCTCACTGCGCAGGATCACCAGCTCTCTCTCTTTCCCACGCAGAGCAGCAAAATGGGGAATCTCCACAATCACAGGCCTGGCACAGCAACACAGCGCATTAAATGCACACGGGAGAGAGGAAGAAACAGGATTAACAGCAACTCTATTCAGTCTGCTACAAAGTGACCTGGAATTCTACCTATTTTCCTGGAATACTTTGGCATAATCCTAAACTAATAGGTCACTAACACATAGTAGATTTTTACAGGGACCCAGTAAATGCTGAAGGACAGATTAAAAAGTGCATTCACCTCTTTCCACAGTGTGAATGATATTTTGGTAAGATAATAGTGCTTAGCTAGAAATTTGGTAATTGTTTTGCAAATTCATAAAAAACTCATGCTCATTTTAGTTGTCACTACTGTCTGGGTTAACCTGGGCAACTTCATTTCAAAGAGAATCTACTGTAATGTATAGGAGTAGTGGGACAAATTCTGATCTCACTTATACTAGTGCAAATCAGAATAATTTCATTGCAATCAGTGGGCAATTGTGTGCTGTGCCAATTTTACTTCATTGTAATTCTATATATTCCAATGAATTTATTCCTGATTTACACTCTGGGAAAGATAAAGGAGGTCTGAGATTATCTGGGTTTCTATTTCAGTATAGGAGATAAGAATTTGCCTTGTTGCCTTACAAGCAGATGTCAATATATGTATCAGTGTATGCGTCCATACACACATATACAACACGTATGTGTACATATAATATATCTATATTTATATATACATACACATACATACTCTTAGAAATAAGAGAGAAAATACAAATATATCTGTATATACACTTCTCTAATTAGAGGACTCACACAGATTACCATGTACATAGTAAATGTCATGTGTTCTATTATACTGGTGGTATCCAAGATGTAACTTACTGATTAATCAGTCCTTGATACAAAAAACATCTTAAAATTTACAGTAGATTCCTTTTTTTTTGGTCCCAATCCAGGTTGCTTTGCTACAGACATCAAGCACATAACTAGGAAGATTTCATGCCAAAACAAAAATGAAGGCCACAGTACTTTAAGAAAAAGATACAAACATACCACCAAAACAAAACCACATACCACAAGGGTTGAAAAATGGTCCACTAAGGGTTAGGTATACAAAATTTCAAATGATAGAAAGGGACAATATCATGGGCATAATGACATAAAAAAATCATATTGCAGGAGGAGGAGAAGAATGGGAAGGTCAGCATCCATCAATTTGTTTCAAGTCTCTCCTACCCAAGGAATTTGGTCCCAGGAGGCCCCAGCTGAAGGATTCGGCTGACCAAGCTTTCTCCCTCATTAAGTGGGGGAGGAGCCGTAGGCAGATGAAGTTTACTGAGTACATCCAAAGCAGCAGTGAAAGAAAGAACATAAATAAACTTTATGTATTTTTTGTGCCAGAACGCCAGTGCCACTGTCTGGTCCACAGAGTGGAATTAGGCTGTACACTGAATAAGGTTCCGTCCTAGCGATGACAATTTGGTGATCAAAATCTGCAAAATTAGTTTCGTTAATTTAGGATCTTTTCTTGCTCACGGGAAGACAATGGAAGTTTTGGCAGTGAACTCAGTGGGAACAGGATTTGGACCTTAGAATGCATCTCTGCAAACAGTACAGTAATTTTCTGACTTCACTGCCAGTAAAACATGTAGAAAAACACTTGCAGGAAGGGCACAAAGATCTGAGAATGAATAAAACTGTGCTATATCCTGGTCTTTCAGGTGAGACATTATCATTAGATAGAGAAACCATTAAAAAGAAAATGGGAGACATACTTAAGGTCAATTTGTGTGTGACAAAGATAATGGGAAGACTGAATGTGACAGCACAATATTTCTTCTGCTCTTTAGATTTCTTTCTGCTTGTCTTTAAAAGTGACCCAAGATGTGAAAAGAATAAGTGGTACAAAGCATCTGATTAGCCAGCTTGTTTGCTGTTACTTGCGATATTAAGAGGTATCCTGTCTGTCAAAAGGAATGGTTGGCTTGCTCTTAGCATCACATTCGCAGTGTTTCAGAACTGCTCTTGCTTTTTCACCAGATTAGAGCGACAGTGAAGTAGCCAAAACATGTCTTGGCTATGTTCTCCTTTCACACTCCATATAAAAGCAGTGGGCAGTTAAAAACTACAAATCAATTTTTTTCTCTCCCTAAACTCAATCTTTTAGAAGCACTAACGAAGATAGTGGCTCTGATGACTGCCTGTAATAATAGGATTTTGAAGCAACTGATTTGTTTGGAAATGGATTTAAGCTATTGCTGTTTACAGAGTCACTTTTTTTACAATTTCTGAATGAAGCTATTTATTGTAATAGAAGGGGTTCCTTCAATCATCCACTTTTGGATGCCACAGTTGATAGGGAGAACAAATAAAAAAAGTGTGGATAACTGCTGCTTTCAAGCTGAAAATTGCTAAAACAAGCTCAGCAGCAGACACAAATCTGATCTTTCTACGGGTTTTGCAGCATAGGACAAAAGAAATGGCCAAAAAATTCCAGGGTTGTCCTATTGCTTAATTTAGCAATTTCAACCCCAGAAAAATCAAAGGCACTGTGCTTCCCTGATAGTCCAAATTACCGGTAACACAACACAAGTCTCTAAAATAAGCAACTGTAACTTGTGTTGTATATGTAGCAGGCTTTACATTTGGGCTTTAGATCAGTGCTGTGCTATTCGTGCCTTATATGTACATTATTTAAATAGAGTATCAACTGCCTTTTCTGGCTGCAAAGGGGTCTTTTCCCACTATAATATCACAACACTGAGTAATAATTATATCCAAGGAAGCACATTAACCTTAGCACTAGTGGTTAAAATATCCATTTGCAAAGGAAAAGGCGTAAAAGCTTTGTGAATTGTTAACTAACAACTGATTTGTATTTCGCACAACCTGTCTGTTACGATACGTTACAAAGATGTTTTTCTGTTCAGGTCTTGAAAAAGGAACCATTTCAGTGCAACTTGCAAACAGACGAAAATAGACTGAACATTTTCCTTTAGGCCGTATGGCACCCCTTACCCAAGAAACTGAGCACCAGAAGGTCCAACTTCAATCAAGCGGCTGGCCAGACCTTCGCCTTCCACCATGGGAGGCATGGTGGCCAGTCTGTGGCGTTTCACCAACCGGCAAGTCACTCGTGTTGGAGCAGTGCATTTCCGCGGAGGAATAATGATTCGTAGTCCGTTATGTCTGCAACCTCTCATGGCACCCCCACGAGCATCCACCATGAAACTAACTAGGAAGCTGAAAAATCAGGGAAAAAAGATTAGATACAAAACATACCGAAATTCCTTTGGTTATGTTCCACATACGCAACAAACTACATATGTAGATATAGCTCTTTCTCAAGATGTACAATTAGAAAGCGCCTTTCTCCCATGTGAAGCACCAAATCATGCTAAGATCATTTATTAATTAAAATGACAATTGCTATCTAAGATTTCTTCACAGAAAGTCTTATTTTACAAGTGCTGCTGTTGGTAAAAATACCAGCAGTCACTCATAAATGTGAGCACATGTGTATATACCTATTAGAGACCAAGTGAAGTGCAAATAACACTACTCTGTACCTGCAAGCATCTATATTGTAAAGTTGGCACTCTTTAAATACTTTACAAGCAAATACATCTTATTGAAGAAAATTATTTATGACTCAAGAATATAAAACTAATTCTGATTGGAGGGGCTGTTGGGGTTTTTTTAGGTTATCTATATAATTTTCTAGTTATTTGATAAACTATAATTTCTAACAAAAAATGGTTTTGGATTAAAAAAAAAATCAAATTTCATTCTGGAGTGTGTGGATACAATTTGTGGAGCTAGCACCTATTTATATAAAAAACCCAATATGTCATTATTGTTTGAAGACAAATTTTGGATTTTGGTGAGACGACAATAGCTACAGTCACTGTATAAGAGGTTTATTTATGGATTTTTGTTTTTCTGTGTTACTTTGCACATCAATACAATGTCCCAGTGGAAAACTTACAGATGCAGAAAGCCATCTAACAGGGAGACCTCTTCTAGCACAAGGTAAATTATTATCTTATTTATTTCTTTTTCTTTAAAAGGGAGAAGAACATTTCATGGAATTTCTTTTATGCTGAACTTTTTAAAGTTCCATATATAACCAACAGGTAGATTTTGACAGATTTGTTACAAAGATTGGGGACATTCTTGGGAAAGGTGTAGAACTACYTCTATTTTTTTTACTGGTTTATGACTTAGGATCATGCCTGATGCGAGATGGGAATGTCAGGTTGCTGGAAGTGAAAATAAGAGTAGATGAGACAGAACGGTATCAGGCCTACTTCTAGCCACTAAAATAGAATCATCACATGGGGAGTTGCAGAAATGCTACGGAAGGACCTGCAATAGAGAAAAGCCCTTATAACATGAGTAACAAATACAGGTATTTTTCCACTGTCCCCTTGCCCGTTCTGTGCAACAAACATTGCATCCATTCATTGTCCACACAGCTACAAGTAATTCCACATGCTGTAAAAACACAACACTCAACACACCGTGCAAGTCAGAAAAATGGATGATGGAAAGGAGCCACAAGCGCCAGTCAGAAGCACACCATGCACCACGAATGCCAGTCTCTCTCACACATGCAGTCTCCTATTCTACTGCCATTCATATACCTCTAGGTTTTGTTTAGTGTAAAAGTCTGGGTAGTACAACCATTATCTCATTCCTTAGAGGGTGGTGTTTCTGTGGTTTTAACAAGGGGGAAAAAAAGAAAATGAAAACATTTTACAGCTTTGATTCTCTGGGGATTAATTTAGAAAAATGGGAGCTTCCTTCATAAAATACATACTTTATACATTTTAAAGCACAGATGAAAGAAGAGCTTAAGAGATACTAAATGCTCAATTGTTGCAATAATGCTCTATGGCTTGCATTGCAATTTTCCTTTAACTCTATGAAGTAGTGTTATCAAAGTGGTTCTGAATTACGTTTCAGAGAATTGGTCCAAGTCTCTCTTATAATGGGTGCATTAGAGGTAGTTAATAACACTGAGTGCTGGAAGAAGAGTTTCACATTTTGATGCTAATACTATGAGCAACAGAAATACTACCCCCACAATTACCAGAAGCTAATGAGTGCACTTACTGAAATAAATTAGCATTCACATTTTTCATTGTGTAAGCTGTCACGAATACAATTTTTAGGATTCAATTATTTTCATTATTGACGTAATACTCAAGAGTGTATACTTTAACAACAGCATCACCTTCTTTCRCTGTCCATCACTGAAATATTAGTGCTAGGTCATCTGTCTGTCTTATGTCCTCCTTAGCTTATCTCCCCATGTGTCTCAGCAATGCCAAAAACACTGTTAACTGCTAGAAGAATACATACACACAAAAGGTAAGGGTCCAAATCGAACAATCTCCCTTCTGACCACAATAATGGGTTCTGTTGCTTTTAATATGGTGCTCTTTCTCCGTATAGTAATTCCTTTCAGATTAACTAAAAGATAAGCAGAGTGCTGAAATAGTAGTGCCTTCTCATAAACCACACATTACACCATTAAGATAACTAGCTTGTGGTGTAGAACCAGTATTAAAAGCTGAAGAAGCAGGAGTAGTCTTTGATTTTGACCATCTGAAACAAACTGGTATCTCACCTCACACAGACAGTCATGGCCCTGTGTTCCCACACCTGCAAAACTTGGGATCTAATACAGATCAGTTAAAAATGGAGTGTGGCATTTGTCTCTAGTAAGCACTCGAGATGCAAAGGGATAGCTGGGTGTGTTCAGGCCTTAAAGTTGCAACTCTTTCTTTCAGTTTAAGTTTACTGAATGTGCCTGGTGGGTCAGAGCAAGGTCTGTCAGTGAATCTATCACAAGGTCTATCAGTCATTTATCACTGAAACCACCTATCGCTCCAAAGAGTGGAAAAACAGACAAAGGTAAGTATCATTGGAAGGTGGACACAAAGATAACAACGGTTAGGATAATAACAGGAGGACATTATTATTATTCACTGTAAAAACAGCTGTTTCTATCATAAAGAAGATCTAATGTATGTACTAAATAACAAGACACAATCTGGCAAACAGGAGCGTTCATCACAGTATACACCAAAAAACAGATTTGTGCCATATCACTGAAACAGACCCCCAGATGAAATGGGAGATTCTTGAAGGATTCTGTGTCTTCTGGATGAGTCTGAAACCACCTAAGAGACTGCAAGTACCCTTAAACTGCTGGACAGCAAATTCAGGCAAACATAGAATAGTATGAGGACAGCATAGAAAGATTAGTGCCAATTATCATACTAAATATGGAGGAGCCGGCTCACAAAACCAGCTATACACTACTATGACATTTCCGGAAAACAAATTTTGGAGAACTAGCATGAATATAGCGCAAAAGCAAGAAACTGAAAGGGAAAATCCCTCAGCTCCAGAGCCGTGGCATGAAAGTCTGAAAGGATAGTACATTGATGCAGGATTTGTAGAGCTGACACAGAGTGCAAAAATAGGTTCTTTTTCACCATACCACCCTTTTTATCTCCCAACCTTTTGCCACATTCATTTTTTCATCCACTTATTTAATCCAATTTCTTTTAATCTCTTTTTTTTTTTTTTTTTTAAATCAGCACATTTCACATAATTTTGGATATGCAATAGAGTCAAACAAATAATTCATAACTAAGCACTTTCTGAACCATAGCAGCCTCTTTTTCTGCCTATTTGCTACATAATAGGGCATCTGGATGGTGACATTACTGTTCCAGGACTGGAGAAGCTTTGCCCTTTTGAAGGACTGTGTATATCAATATACAAATAATTCATACAAAACTAATGCATGACATAAAACATGCTTTCTGAAATGTGCATTTAGGAAAGTGAAAAAATTGTATGACTAATATAAAGGAAATGTAAAATGCAATTTAATTATTTTGTTGCCCACGCACACACACATTATTTTTCCTCTCCCTAATGTTTCTTTTACCAGATGATGTTAAGTGACAAGACTGAGATAGGAAGAGATTGTACCCAAACGAACAAACAAAACTAGCAGGAATAATTGGCAGATTAAGCCATCACTCTGGAAAGTGGTACCTTTTCATTATAAATACCCATGGTCAAAAAGAAAATAATACAGGTGCGAGGATGCTTCCCTTATTGCATGCAGAGAGACAGCGCTTTGCTTTACCATCCCTGAGAGGTACCCGTTCAATCTTTGCATCGGTCTTCCCTGCTCTGACTTAAAACTTCGTAAGATCCTCCTCCTGCAAAGGGCACCAGGCACCCTCTGCTCATGCTAACTGGATGGTGCAAAAAGTGACTTTTGGCTAAGGAAACTCAGAGCTTACTCCATGTTCCAACTGCAGGAAGCACTACTACAAGCACTACCAATCATCTACGTACAGAGAATGGAGAGGGCTCATTAAAAAGAAACACAAATGGCTGTGAAGAGTTCAAGAGGAAAAAAAAAAAGAAGGAAAAAAAAAAAAGTTCATAAAAGGGATTAAAGGAAATCAGAAAGCTCTTACAGGTTATCACTAGAAGAGGAGAAGAAAGGAGGCATCCTAAAAAAATTAGGCTGATAAATGTTCCTTACATGCTTCTATGATAATTTATTATAATATTAAAAATTAAAGAAAATGTAAAAGAAACCAAAATAACTTACAGGAACTCCATGTAGATATAATAGCTACAATTTTCAGAAGAGGTTAAAAATGGCATAAAAGGGGATGGAAAACCTTAGCAGGGACTAACTCTGGTTAGGAGAAATGAGGTAAAACTGAGGAGAGGGAAAACAATATAAATAGGAGAAAACTTCTGGACAGCTGATAAGTAGGAAAACATTCTTGTGAGACATTTAAAACAAAGGTGGCCAAAATAAGTGAACTGATTGATCAAGCAATGCATCAAAATTACATGTACTTTCCATCAGCAGAAGTCTATTTCAGAACATGTTTTAAATGCCCTTCCTATAATAACTCTATATAGGGGAAGCATACTTCTTTAGCACTGACTTCAGTTTATCTTGGCAACCCATGGCAAGAACTTAAATTTCAATTAAGTGATGATTCAAAATCAAAGCAGATTATGGGTTAAAGCAGCAAAATGAAAATTTGTATGTGGAGTGTGACTAAGGCAACAATGAGACGATCTTTCTCAGTACTAAGACAGCCTTTGAGTAAGTTTCATTTTCTGCCAGTTTTAAAGGTTCCGTTAGAAATGATGCATGACACAAACATGTGACCCTGTCAGTCTTGCAAATTGGATCAATACTGAGCTTTCCTGAGATTTAGCAAGGTGGTACTCCAATATAATAGCCAAATCAATGAAACAAATTAGGTTTTGGAAAATCATTGCCTTCTCTCTTTTAAAGAGAATGAAGGGGAAATCAGGGTTGTTTGGTTTTGGGGGTTTTTTTTGTTGTTTGTTTTTTTTTTTTTAAAGAACAAATAAAGAACAAAAGCGATTCTTTTCTAGGAATACGTTATAGACTGCAGGGGAGTCTATACATGCTTCTGTTAAAACACATGGTTAGCAGTTAGATCAAGCATCATCCATTCTCCTCTAATTTAACAATACTTACTCATAAATTAGAGAGGCCATCTCATTCTCTTTAATTTTAGAGCAATTAAAAACTACATACTTGCCCTATGAAAGGTAACTATATCAAATAACATTGGCTACAGCATCCTTCTGGTTGAGGACATATATAAAAGGCCCCTAAATCTTTCAGGCTGTTTCCATGCCTTCTACAGAAAGCAGAGCAAACAACAATGGGTTTTCTAATGGCTCCACTTGAACAAAATACAGACAATATATATGCATTGGACTTATCCACCTTACAAGCACAAAAAGTTGTGGTGTATTTTCATGAAATACTTTTATTTCAGATCTAAGCCTGAGTTATTCCCTTTGCTTATTTTATTCATATGGAATTAACTTGGTTTTATTCTATATCTATGCTCATTTGAAAGATAACAGCAGGATGAACAAATAAAATATGGATGTGTCAACACTGGGGGCTGAAAGAAGATACTTATTGTGTGATTTGTGAAGAATCACTGTTATGTAAATAGCTTTGCAGAAGAGTCACAGTTTCAGGTGGCTGCGAATGCAAGCATGTTGGCACTCAAACGCACTTCTCATTCTGCAGAATCATTTGAAGAGCCATGCAAACCTAGCATCATGAAGTGTCTTTCTCGAACAGGCAATAGTTCTCTGAATACACAAAACCAGAAGAGGCAAAATCAATACACCACCACTTTCATACGGTCAGTTCAGGTATGATTATTCTTTCAAACTAGCTAGGCAGGCACACATGCTCTCATCAGGCAGCAGGAAACAATAAAAACCTCTAACTAGAGCATATCCATTGTAGACACATTTAAGAACTTTTCTGCGTACATTATCTTAATTTTTAAAAGAAACTGGGAAACAAGGAGATAGCAGCATTCAGTGTTAGTCGCAGTGTGAAAAAGCAGAAACAAACAAACAGGGTGCTTTGGTCATTGTAAAGTGTTCAGCTGGAGAAGGAAAACTGATAGAGAGTCTGAAATTAAGAAAAAAAGGCCTTCATCCAGCTCCCGCTGAAGTCAATAGCAAGTCATTCAACTACTTCAGTGTGCTTTCCATCAGGCTGCAACTATGCCGTACATAAACAAGGCAAAATACACATTCCAGGAGGACAAAAAACATGATCCTACACAGGAAACCACAAAGGTATTAACTTATGGTAACATTCTCTTCACTGCATTGGTCAACTACAGAGAGACTGAGTGACATGACCTAAAAATATGGGTTTGTAGTTTGGGTTTTTATTTAGCCATTTAATAATTTTGCACAGCTGAATATTTAAGATTTTCACCTTTCTACGGTTATGTTAAAGGAGATGAAGAGGTATTGTGCCAATAAACACTTAGTTTGCCAAGAGAAGATAATCTCCTTTGGGAAGGTACCACTTCAGGTGTTCTGTGCAGGGCGCAACGTGCCAGTGATTCAACCACTGATTAACCGAGGTCACACAAAAAATGCACGTGGCATGAAAAATTAAATATACTGGGTCTGTGCTGTTATTCTACTAGTTCCAATATGGTGGCACAATTTGGAAAATATGGCCTAGGGAGTGGCTCTGCAATATTCTTTATATAGACAAGTGAGATAAAAGGCCCACTTTGTAATATAACAGTTGAAACTAAACCTATCTACAGTGGTTTGTGTTGGATTATTTGGGGGGGTGGGCACGGGGGGTGTCCTTCCTTTTAATAATACTAAACCATGCCACCAACAGAGAAAATGTACTGTTAATTAAATCAAAGGTTAAAACAACCTAGGAATGTATAAGGAGCTTTGTTAAGATTTTTTTGCAGTGGACTTATTGTGTGTCCAGTATTCTTTTCCTATAGAGGACATAGCAGATGGGAGAAAGTGGACACTTACTGTATAAGAAGAGAAATAGGGCCATGTGTAACTATTACTGCTAGTCAGAGTAGATTTTTTTTTTTCTCTTGGCTAACGTGCACCATCAAAACACTAAAGCATCCTGAAGTGAGGTAAGAGGAGGATAAATAGAGTGGGTGAGAAGTGCAATGTATTAAAGAAAGAAATTATGCAGAAGTTCACCTGCTGTTGTCATGATCAAGACATGGAGAAGAGCATCTGCAATAAAATAGATGATTTAACATCAAAAAGGAAACGAAAAGGAAAAAAAGAATGAGTTCAATGAAATACTGAAATATTGGAAAAATGAAACAGAATTCTAAATTAAACACGTGAACATATACATATATATGCATATTCATTACATGTGAGAAGGTAGGAGTGAGTATGGAAAATAAGCCTACATAAACATCCTTGGTTACAAATGGTTACTACTACTACAGCAGTAAAGCTCGAGTGATCTGGTTTCTCTACATACATTCTCAAACTGGAAGTCAGATACCTAAAATGTACAATTAGATTCTGAGTAAATCTTTCAGAACCAGATTAGGGGAAATGCTGCTTGGTTTAGGTATCCACATCTAAAATTTGGACCACAGTATATCAAAGGGTAAGGTACCTATCTAAGGTAGTTCCAGCCAGTGTTTCTGATAACACAATAAATCATGATTTTCTTTTCTTCAAATTTCCTATCAATACATTCTGTCCTCCACTTTCTTCCATTTCAACATGTTTCTTGTCCTCCTTTTGTTCTGCACTACAGAATGACAAATTTCAAACTTTCAGTTTGACCTGTTTAGGCTCTTAGTAATGCGTCACACGGCCAGTTAGTTTTCTGATGTCACTTTTTATTGTATATATCTCCATTGCCATTTTCTTCCACTGACATGAACAGTGATTTGCTATTAATGAAACACATCTGCTGTTTTTCCTTATCGTAACTTTCTGAATAAAGGTCATAAAGGCTACAGTATAATTTGAAATCATTTAGACTTTCAGATTTTAGAAATGACTATCAGCTGGTCGCTGCCAGGTCCTGTTTCCGTAACTATTTCCAGGAAATTAATCTCACGTTGGGGAAAACAGTATTATGGATTCAAAATACAACACTTGAAATATATTTTGTTTACCTTGTTAGCAAGGATCCAGTCTCCTTTTTTGCAGACATGCAGCTAAGAATGATAATTCACATTATTTGTCACAGTTCAAGCTGCCCACTCCCTCATCCTTCTCCCTTTTTCATTGATGGAAGCAACAACTTCCAGAAAGGTAAATTCACTAATAATATCCCAACTGTTTCATTTTGTCAGATACAAGTACTGATACACTTGGATCATCTATTAGTCAAATAGGGACTTCTTAATCAAATTATATAAAACAAATCAGTATCTTTCATTAAAAAGGAGTTTTACTGTGAGCAAGTCAGAACTGGAAAAACTGCAGAGCTGCTACACATCTTGCTCTAGAACACAAAAGCAAGTTAATATCAAAGCATGAACTCAAAGCTCCTTGCTCACAGTGCCATGTTCCTGGCAATATGTCAGATTTGCCTCTCTTCTTAGGTACCATACCTTTACATATTTGTCAGCAGAATTCTTAGAAATATAATCTATACAACTAAATTGTGGAAATTTTTTTCACTGTATCACCAGAACCCAGGTATGAAAACAACATAATTTCACACATAATTTATACTTTAAAATCTTACAGTCAGTCTCATCTTTACCATTCACACTTAACTACCGTGGGTGATAGAGACATAAGAATATGATACTGTCAAGCAATGTCTAAATGCTGCAAGTGAAATCTTTCAGTTCAGTGTTTTTTTGCCTTCCAACTTAATGAAAATATGTGTTCTTCCACAATAGGATATTGTGAGGTATGAGATTAAAACTGTGAAACGCATTTGCATTTATGTAGGCATTAGTTCTGTCTCTCATAATGCTTCAGCAGGAAATTATACATAATATCCCCTAATATTACCAGCGAAGCGATAAAACTCTATCTTATTGGATATTTAGCACCCAAACTTTCTGGCATATTCAGAGATCCTTAACTTTGCTCAATATGCAAGATCAGATAGTTTCATCAGGAGAAGCAAATCTGATTTGCTGAAAGGAAGTTTAAATGCAGGAACTTATATTTTTCCTTCAGCCAATGTATGAAACTATTCGGAAACTGTTAGCTGTGTAAAATGACCAGGAGATGTTTATGTTGAGATTGTGAGCACCAAAAGAGTGTTACCTCATAACAGAGAATTATTTTCTTGTTTTCAAAGTGGCTGCCAAAGACTCTGACCAAAAATCTTGCTTTTCTTTCCTTCTTGATGAAATTATCAACATATCGAAACAATAGTTACATTTAAATTTTAAATGGATGGTTAAAACATTTTCCCCTTCTGAAATTTCAGACATAGGAGAAGTTTTGGTTAGTTATGCAAAGGCTGAAATATAAGCCTGTGAAATTCCACACCACGAGAACAGTTCTCTATAAATTTATCCTTTTGCTTGGGGGTGTTACACTGTGATCCACAGAAACACCTCCCTACAATGGGAGATCAGTAAGAACCCAACAACAATTTGGGGTTAGTTAGTAGTGCAGGGAGAGAATAGTGTCATTTTTTTCTCAGATTGCACAGAAGACAAAATTAAGATCATCTGTGCCAAATAAATTACTGTCCAATACTTTGCTGATGCGTTACTTTATAAAAACACGGTCTGAATTCAATACATTTCCAGCGTCTTGGGCAAAACCAAGGCCATACCCTTGCTTAAAGCCACTAACAATGTTTATAGAGGATTTCTTTTCAAACACTAAGAGTTTTCTTTCATGACAGATATATACTACTACAATGCGTGCACCTGAAATGTCAGCAGTGTTGCTAGTTCATAAGAACCTAGTAATAGCATGTGTCTGCGTATGAAGGAGGGTGTAGGTGACGAGAGGGGTATAAATGACAAACATATTTGTTGTTGTTCCAGCTAAGTGAATGCAACAATCATGCACACAGTTCTTCTACAATTGTTTCACTTTTAAAATAAGGTCTCACAAGCTAAACTCTAGTAGTCAATGTATTTTCCTAAAAAAGAGATGTAAACAAGATGCACCCCAACCGTTTATGATAACTTAATGACTTGGACAAATCTAAGCAAGGTAAAAATGAAGTGTTGTACAGTCTTTTCCAAAGGCTGAGTAATCATTATTACAGGTTTCTTTATTACAATATTTAGTGGCAAGTTAGTTGGTATGTATAAAAAGCAGAACATAATTTGTGTCGTGTTACATGTCACTATTTCATACAAGGCTGCAGAGCGCGTTGCTTCTATTAAAATCAGATATTCTTATCCTACCACTAGCATCCTGGTCATCCAAGAAGATCTAAATATCACTAATATTTTTTAAAAGAAAAACACAAAATGATTGCACATCCAAGAAATAAATGCCACTCTTCTAGAAAGTATTTAGTTCATCCTCTGCAATCACTGGAAAGACCTACCTTTCTGAAAGCGAGAAGTAATACATCCTTTGGAAAAAGGCTGTAAACTATTCAGGGTTAGAATAAACCACCAAAACAATTTTAAAGCTTACATACTGACATAGATATAAACACATACATACTGTACACATTAAGTATTTTCATTTAATTTGTTAGTTTTAGAGCTCAAGAAAAGCAAATCCAAACAACACCGGTCACAACCAAATATCCTGCTACCAGCTAACAAACAAACTTCTCATATGTCACAAATCAGTCAATTTGCAATTGCAGTTATGACAATATTGTTGTTCCTCTTCTAGACCTGGACTGCCTGTCATTCCAAATGAGACTCTAGTGTTATTTTTTGAAAGACACAGACTGTAAGACTGTTGCAAACTCATTTGAGATCAACAAAAAAAATCTTTCTCCTAGTGATGTCCAGCCATGCTGCGTACAACGCAGCTCCACAGAAATGAAATGCTTTTTCATGACATCAGTTTCTTATGAATTCATCTGCACGTGCCTCATCAAATCTGACAGCAGGACACAAGTGTAGAATTCAGTGTAAAGAATAAAATTACTTAAAACACAGTAAGTAAGAGCACTTAAAACAAATGCACTCTCAGATTTTGAGGCCAACCAGGATAAGCTTTGTAAGTATGAGTTTGGCTGGGCCTGCATTTTGCCCTGTCTTACTCCATTTCAATGAGCTTGTCTAAATGCAAATGCTTACAAAGAGTCAGTTGTGAGAATACATGAACATAGTGGCCAAATATGTGTAAAGCACATGATGTTCAGGTTGCTTGTCTATTACATGGTTCATGTGATTTAAAATCCTTGGCTTCTTCTTTTAGTAATCATGACAAACACTAGAGTTGGTGCTTACCTAAACTAYTTCACTAGCATAGGAAGTACTCACCATCTGGAGTGATTAGGCCCTTGGTCTCAATTATTACTAACTTTAAAAAGGCACTGTATTTATTTCTCCATAAATTTCACACAAATGCATGTGTGTATGTGTCAGTTATCTCACTCATTCCTCTTGAACTTGACTGAAAGCTCACTGACTTGCAGTGATTTCAGTGGATAGCCTTGGTACTCAGGCTTGCTTGATTGTCAGAGCTTAAGAGATGATAACAATTTATTGACAGCTCTAGGAGGCAAAGAATTAAAATATAACTCCTAGTTAAGCATTAGTTGAAGCTGCTGCCACTGCAGGTATTCTGTTTCTCTTTTTTCAGTATAATGCTAATTGATACACTCACCCTGAATGAATAGGGCTGGAAGAAAGAGCCACATTGTCCAAGTTTTCAGGGCCCCAGCTTAAGCGATATGAATTCCTTTCAGCTTCTTTGGCCAGAGTTGTTACCTTGGTAAGCAAAAAACCCTCCTTTTTACTACAATAAAATCAATTAATCAACCAAACAATAAGAAGATGTATTTTGCACAGTAGTGCCTAAAGCTTTTAAACTTTTTTAAAAAAGAAAACAAAGGAGTAATAATAGCATTAAGATATTAGAAACCCCTCATTGTAACATTTTGTACTTGCTCAAAGTAATCATATGTTAGTGGTCCAAGTGAAATGAATGCTGTGATTTACGAAAGTGGCATTTCCTAAATCTTTTTTTTTTTAACTACAAGCATGCTTCAGGATAGTATCTCTGAGGACAATGGCCTTGAGTTCATTAGATCACCTGAACATTCAGCCCAATGGCTGTTAGCATCATTCAAAAATCAGTTAAAATGGACAACATTATAAAGACAGTCCCTGTACTATATTCACACAACTTATCCATTTATTTTGGAATAGAGTTTAATATTGCACAGCATAATATGCCATTAAATATCAATGAAAATTAGAGAGATTTATACTAAAATAAACAAAGCGGCATACACAACATGGTATAATTAGTACAATCTAAACTGTAATCTTTTTATATTTCCGTATTTATCCAACCGGTAAGTGAACTTAAGAGAATTTGCTTACCTGCTGGCTGGGGATTACAACCGTATCGTCGATCATGGCACTGTCCCTCAGGTAGGAGGCATGGCTCAATGTGTGGGACCTGTCTGAACTGAAGGATCGCAGGCTGGTAGGTTGGTAGGATGCCATAGCAATATATCAGCAGTACAGATGATGTTGTAAAGGTGTCATGATAGATCGAGTGGGAGAATGAAAAAAGCGTGCTATTAGCAATATGATGCAGCTTCCAGGGGGAGTAGATAATAGTCACGGGGGGAAAAACAGAGCTTTACAAATCTGTGTTATGCTACCTTTCTGACCAAGGGCCACAAAGTCTTTTGACTGACTTATTTGCTTCAAAACGCAGAACCTAGAGATTAATCTAGATGACAGTTTATTTTATACTCACAAATACTTTATAGTTGGCTTTGTGGCATGATAGTTTCCTTGTAATAAAGAGTATGAATTTCTTTTAAGTAAGGCTCTTTGGAGAAGTTCTCTCTCCTGCTACGTCACACAAGCAAACCACTATGGAAAACCAGAATGCTAACATCTGAAGAAAAGCTGAAATGACTCTTTCTGAAGCTTTGTTATGATCTACTCACTCCCCTTAAAACTGAAAATAAGTAAGCTTGATATTGTCCCCTGGAAGGTACACACAGCAAGGTGAATTGTGGCCAGCCACAAGCTCCTGTGTAAAACAAAACTCTTCCTCTGTATGCCAACAGCATCTTTAGAGAGGCAGTCCAAATGTGAGCACTGTTTTCTTTGTAAGTACACACAGCTCTACAGAAAACTGGTTGCTGTAGCAATGAGAGATGCAAGGCAGTAAATAAGCTGCTTCCAAGCACTGGCTCAGAATGTAACTGCAGCATCCACCAGCAAAAAGCAAAAAAAGACAAATAAGACACCACTGAAGGACATATTGAGGTAAATGGGGTTTCTGCTACCAAATAGCACTAGTTTTGTCCTTTAAATATTTACTAGCAGCAGTATCACAATAGTGAATTTTAAAAACAGATCAACCACCTTTAGACGTTGTACGTGTACTCTGTGATGTTGTTCTATATCTTGAGGAATATAGTACATATAACTGAAGGAAGCAGTTTTACTTTCATGGCTTACACATCCACGAGTAGTACTCATCATGACTAACACACCGGATCAGAACAATAGGCCATTTATCTAGATACATAGATTTTTAAGGGATAATTCATTTTCAGCAGTTAGCAAAAAGTCATGTGTACATTATGGACACGAGATTCAAGTGCTTTAAATGCAGATCTTGTTGGAAATCATATTTTACCATCTGATTCAGACCAGTCAGCCTTTTTTAACAATAGCTACATTCACTCAATATTTTTTTGATCCATTTTTAGAAGCAAATGGTTATCTTATTTTTATTAGAAATATATGACATTGAAGCATAATCAATGCTATTGATCATTGACTTATACCAATGGCCTATTTAGCATACTAGATGGATTGTACAAAACTGAAAGCAAAGATAGGTATTACACAAGTATCAGCCTTAGGAAAGTCTTGAGAAAAAAAAACAAACCAACAATAAATAATCTCTTACATGTCATGAAATGTCTTTCACCCAGACAAGTGGAAGAAGTGAGATGTGTAAGGCTGGTATTATTGGAATTATGCATTTCTGGAACAAAATCCTGATTCCATTAAAACAACCAACAAAATTTCAATAGGGACAGAAGTTCACCCTAACTGCCTGCATATAACATTTCAGAAAAAAAACTATGAAAGGGAATCTTGACTGAAGAGTATTTTGGTTAAACGTTTTAGTGTGAATTGGGTAGGCAGAGTACACCTTGCTTGTTCGTAACAAGAGTACTTCAGTGAACATTTGTTCTTTGGTTGAAAAATAAGCCTCAGTAGCAGACCCCATTTGCCATCATTATCCTTTATTCATTTCAATGTTTGACACTTTCAGAACTGCTTCGCTGTGCCATGCAATGCTTGTAAGAGGTTCATCATCCAAGTTGTAGGTTCTGCTATTCAGCTAATGTCATGTCCTGGATAGATACTGAATGAAAGGAAGTATGTACTAGACTTGACTGGGTATCTGTATGGTGGTTTTGTCCATATTCTCCTGCAAGTACCCGGCACTGGTACTACCACCACTACAAGTACCCCAGTACATATCCACTATGTAGTACCCGTATGTAAGCTCCAGTAAATATCCAATACATTGAGGGTATGGACTTTATCTACAGGCAAGGTACGCACAAGCATGACCGAGGTCTGCAGTAAATTAGAAGTTTAAACTTCCTACTACACTTAATTTCAAAACTAGTGTTCAGATGACACTGCCCCTCTTCTGTGTGCTGTATCAGCTAAATGAAGAGCAAACCAGTAGTTAAGGTCTGTGCTTCTGAGACTTAGAAACAAAGGTACTGACTGAAATGACAGTCCAGTTATGGAAGTGTAGTGGCACTGAACAGAACTTATTGTTTATTATTGTAATAAGTCTTCAGGAATCCTGTAAAAAAAACCCAAACCCTAAATCACAGAGACAAAACTAATGTCTAAATACAGATTCTTTCCAAATCTGGCTAATAAATCTTAAGTCACAGGGGTTGCGGGGTCAATAGCACTCTACTCAGCCCCAGAGACTGAACTGTGGAACCCAGGAATGCTACAAAGCTCCTGAACATAAGAGTGTGTCTTGCCTGTGTTAGGTAATGCACAGGCATGTATCATCCACCTCTTCTAAGCCCTGAATAAAGCCCAGGTGGTATCCAGAAAATAAGAGCAGCATACTCTAGCCAAGTTTGTAATCTGGATGACAGGGAGACCATGTTGCAGTACACATCCACTCGCCAGCCTAGACAGAGCTCTAGCAATCTCCAGTCCAGCTGAGCGTATCTGTTGTTCTAGGAAGTATATGTTGTTTCAGAAGCTGGGAAAAGAACCTGGTATCATTGAAAACTGTATAAATCAGCCTTGAAAACGTTTATCTATTTAAAAACTGAAAGCTTTCCTCACACCTGTCATAGACCAGAAAGGTGGAAGGGACTTAGAATGAAACAGAGTCTTTTCAAATACTGGTGATCTGATACGGCCCGAATCAGTTCTGGCTCTCAATATCCAGAGGGAGAATCCAGCTAGTGTAGTCCATTCTCTTTATTTTTCATTCTACCACTGTTGCTCCACACAGAGAAGGAAAATGGCTAACCTTCCCAAGAGCACGGTGACAGAAGGACAGTTACCAGCTGTGGTGATCTAATGCAACTTCCCTGATCCTTGCTAACAGTATCTTTACAGGAATCAGGGAAGTTTCTGTGGGACAGTAACTATGTCATACTGTGACCTTTCTAGACAGAGAGTTGGATCAGTATTCACCACTACATATCATACTCATTTGAGACTATAACTATCTCCAACAGCAGCATCATTCATTTGGTTCTCCAAATTAACCTTCCGGCATACAGCAGGCCTCCAAAATGGATGAACACAGACAGGTGCCATAAAAGCATACAGGGACGACGTGTTTTCATGCTATGTAATACCTACCTGGGCATGGTGCTAATGAAAGCATATGAAAAAGAATGAAGGGGAGAGAGAAATAAAATAAATAGAGAAGATGGTTACAAAAGAAAAAGATATGTTTTTAAATCAAATTTTTTAATGCATAAGATTACATGAGTCTAGACTGCTAATACTATTTTGCTTTACTGAATTTCTTGAAAAACCAAAGTCGGTATAATGCAATGAAAATCACATTAAAGCAAAAGCAAAATAATTTAAGCAGTCTCTGTGAAAATTCTTACAAGCAGTAACTTGACAGTGACAGAAAATGAGACCATGGAGTTAGAAGGATGTACTTTTTTCTTTCATTCTTTCTCCCTTCATCATTTTGCTTCATTTCAATATAATCATGCTTGATACAGGATGTGAAATAATTTTCATACAACATAAAACACACATCAATTACATGCCAGTGAAAATCTACCGAAATCCATCAAAAGTATTTAAAAGCTAAAATATTCTAAATGGGAGCAGAAACTGGCTTAACACTTGCCTGCACAATCATTTCTATACAACATTGCAAAATTAAAAAAAATAAAAACTTTGTTACCATTGAAAGCGCATGATAAAAGGTTTTGATTTTTAAGCATTCTGATGTAGTTCATAAACATCCTCTGAGACTTAAAAGCCACACAGTCACTTTGTTTTCAGCGGCGGATTCACTGGAGCTGTCTAAAAACCAACAGACTCCAAGCGTATAAGACCTGAATGATGAGGGATTTATACATGCTGTGAGGCAAACTGAACTGTTTCCTGACATCTTGTGTTGCAGGAGCAATTCATAGCCTACTGAAGTAAACAGAATGGATCCTACTGATTTCACTGAGCTTCAGAAATGCTGCCAGAATAACAATCAAGACTGGAAAATGAGGTAGGTTAAAAATTCTTCCTGCTGCCAAGATCTCAACCTTTTTTTTTTCCCCCCTTTAGTGAACCCCAATTCTAAAGGCAGTAAGTCTGGAGACATTACTGATTTACACTAGACATTGTCATTTTCAAACAGAAATGCCTGGGTAGCCTATTCTAAACTAGAACTGTGGGTGTTAATCTGCCAGCTTGAGTCCACACTTATGCTCACTAGTAAAGGCACTCATTCTGAAAAGGGAACTCCGTATTTTTTGTAGACTATAGTGACAATCTCAAAATTAAATAAATAAATAAATAAATTAAAGCTACAGGCATTATTATTCCACAAATACATCTAGGCTTAAGTTCAACTTGTTGGATATAAGCAAGTCAGTAAGTTTTCTGGACTGAACACACGTTCTTTTTTCTAATGTATTTTTTTTATTTACAACATAAATACTGTGCTGTGCCAGCAGAAGGAAAATGATTCTCTTTACTGTTAATTCAACCATGATGAAACAGAAAGAGTCAATGTGCTTGCTGACAATTGTTATTCACTGCCAATCCAGTGCAGAATGACCAAGTCCATTGCTCCTTTCCTTATATCTATAGTCAGCAAACTACTCTAAAAAGTCAGCTCACCTAATGCTAAACCACCCTGTCTGCCTACCCACCCATCCCCTGACTTATGACAGGAGGAGATGGGGATGATTCATAAGCCCTTTCCATAGACAGCTAGACTCTTCTTCCTTTGCCTGACCACAAAGACAATAAAAGCAAGCCATGCCTTTTCAAGAACCAAATAAGAATCACAAACAAATTCTTCACTAGACTCCAAGTACAATATTAGTGCCAAATGTATTCATTTTTGGACTGGTCAGGAAATATTCCTCCTGGCCACACCTTCCTCCTACAAAGTGGCGACTGCCACACTAACATACCTAATAAAGAAACATTGACAAGTGCATCCCACGTCTCCCTTGAGTTAAAGACCCCAAGAAAGGGATTTCAAACATTTATAACAAAATGTGTGCAGAATTATCACAAGAAAAGATATGTGTCCAGGCAAATACCTGTCAGATCGTCCTCCTTCCAAGCTGTACCTTAGGTAGTTCATACCATCTAAGAACTGGCTGCTTGGTAAAGAGTCATCTCCTAGTTCTCTGAGGTCTTCTGGCCTAAGGTACTCTCCTCCATCTCCTGTCATTGTGTCATCACCTTTAAACCAATCACAGAAGGGACAGAGATAAGCACACACACAAGTTTGATTTCATTTACATGTTGGGATCTAACAGCTAGATGGCACAATAAACAGGAAGGCATTTTCCACTCAGGAAGCACTGCAAACCACAAGCAATTAATGTATTTAATGAAACTGGCACATCAAGCAAGAGTTGAAAAAAAAAAAAAAAAAATTTGAAATCAAGGTGATTAATCAATTAGATTTAATCTAATTTTTGCTGTTGCACATACTGGTAAGGGGCAAATTTCTTTGCTACTCTCTAAAGCATGATCTCTCTGTTCTCTTTATCCACTTTAGCTCTCTGCTCACAGCTATACTGTATCACAGCCTGACAGTTTACGATTAAATACAAACACTTACTTGACTGTAAGCTATGTGTTTTCAGCCGAAAAGGTGTTTTCTGTGGCCTTATGCCTGATAGTTGCAAATCCTAATTTAAACTCTCCATTGTCCAAACTCCACATCTTATAAGGCTGTCTCACCCATGTTCCAACACCCTTGTGTGATCAGCAAAAAAATTCTTATTTCTAAAACACGGCAATATCCGGAAACTGGAAATAAGCTCACATGCATAGATGGTAATGATCATTAATCAGAAAAGTAATTCATAATGAATCAAAGCCTAAATGATCATTGGTTATCTGACATAGCAGCCTTTTTGCATATACGCTGAATAACAGGGTTTAATTTTTTTTTCAGGTCCAAAATTATTTTCCCCAGGAAATTCTGTCTATATGAAGTCACAGTTTGCTTTTCCCCAGCAAGCTAACAAAACAGATTACATTGCCAAGCAACATGTAGATGTTTCTTTTCATTCCCATTTGCAACACGGTTTCTCTCCAGTTTCTGCCTGGAGATTTCAGTCACTTTCCCAGTGGTTAATTACTACTGTAGGAGCCTGCCAGAGGCTTGGTGTGGCCCACAGAACCACGTAACATGACCCTAAGGCCACCGACATCTTCAAACTTTCTCATTTTCTAAGCTGCAAGCGGGCAAACGTCAAGAACCTGAAGCTCAATTACATGAAGGACACTGCAACTGTTATACAGGAAGAGTCTTCAGGGGCTCCGCATGCCAGCTGCAGTAATTCACCCCGATACGCTGAGAAACACGAAGGATTGTAAAGGTTAGGTAAGTGGTATCCATGCTCTTTCAATTCATTTGGGCATCGGGACAGTTGCCACTTGTGTGATTTAAAGTCTTAATAAAGAAAAATTGCAATAACCAATTATTGTTACTGCTGCTATTTCTGGTAGAGCACCTCCCCTCCTCTCACCCCCGAAATGTTATTGGTATTACAAGCTATAGGAGTGGTGCTCACGACTAAAGGAAGAAATCCTGATATTTGTTTTCATGAAACAAATCAAGCTAGCTTTTCTAGCTTGATGTTGCAGCCAATAAATAAATAATTTATAATTTGTCATCTAAAACTAAGTAACCTTTGGGGGTTTTAAGATTTTTTTTGTATACACAAATATTACATGTAAAAATGAGGCCTAAATCTTTTCAGTATAACAACAAAAGCTCTTGAAAATTCCATCTGCCCACATTAAGAGGGAGAAACTGGGCACAGTTTCACAGAAAACAATAAAATGCATTTAATCATTGCATGTTTCCTGTCTTCTGACAGATGATGCCTCCTGTTTCCTGGGAATGTCACATTATAAAGCATGGGGCTTAGTGAAAACTTGGAAGATATTAAGGCAATGCTGTTAATCAAACAGTAAAAGGAATTTCAAGTTATATTTCAAATAAACTAGATTCTTATAATCATGCCAGACATTCCATCTATAATAGAAACAAAGGCAAAATCTTCACCACTTTCATCACGCCCACATCCTCTAAAAAAAAAAAAAAATCCAAACTCTACTCTTATTTCAGCTTTGGCCTCTCATCTAAGAGTTGTCAATAATGGGTCTAAGTAACACTAGCTGTTTTATGTGATGTGAACATCTGCAAACAGTAATAAGACTACCCATGAATACTTCACAATGTCTTCAGAACATTTATCTGTTGGTAACACAGCTTACTTGCTAGCATACTAGTCTTGAGTGAGTGAACTAGAAGTTAAAATCACTCCCCGCCAACTCCTTGTGCCCTTCCATCTTTCCTTAATGAGATGAACTCCCAAAACAAGTAGCACCTCCTCGTATATGAAGGGAAAAAAAATATGTATTTAAGTCTAAATGATTGTGTAGCAACATAACATTTCATACAATTGTGGTTACCCGAGTGCCTTAATTCCTGCTTTGCAGGGCAATTGCACTTACGCAAAGGGAATTATCCTGAGTCTGTGTAACAAGCACTCATTCATCCTGCCTGTGATATCATGTTGTCATTAAAAGATCTAACACGGCTATATTCCTGAGTCTCAGTCAATTCAAATGTACACAGACATGTTATCCGCTGAGAAGAAATTACATATTCAGCTGACCGTGAGCTTCTTTACACAGCAAATCTTACCAGATGGTAGTTTTGTGGCGGTACAAGAAATTATCCTTTTTAATCATGCTAGAAACTATTCATCTGCCATCACATTCCCCATCAAATTAATGACAGTAACGTTTTCACCACTTACTAAGCAGTTCGTGACAAATACAGACCTTGACATTGATGCGCCATGATTTGCAGTGGCCGTCTATGAACTTACAGGTGGATTTCAATGAGTTACCCATTTAGTGATTTATCTTCTATTTACTTGAAAGAACACCTTCCTTTCTTCAACGATACCAATAGACTTTCAGCAGTTTACTTGACAGGGGAAAACACACTACAAAACACTGGGTGACCTCGCGCTGTGCCCCAATGAAAGCATTCCTGTTCAGCCTTGGCCTCATCACTGCTACTGCCCATCTCTCAAGTATCTCTAAAAATTTTGTCCAAATCTGCATTTCTGAATAACATCATCTTCTTTAGGGCAGGTTTGAAAGGAAATAAAATGCACTAGAAGGAAGTATCAAGTACCTGGGCTCTCTTAAAAAAAACACTGGGGTTTTACTGGTAAGCACACTTGCAACAAGAAGTAAAAAAAAAAAAAAAAAAATTGGAAAAAAAGAAATATATAATAACACAATGTAATAAAATGGCACTGATTAAAAAGAAGTAAAAAAAAAAAAAAAAAAAAAAATTTAAATCCCCAAACCTAGGAATCTATTTATATTTAAACAAAAAGTGGCCATTAGCTGAGTCCCTGCACTTGCTGCTGCTATTATTTTTTCTTTGCAGAGTGCAAATAACTCCCAGTACGATGGGTAGGTTTTCCAGAGCATAACACACAAAGCATCACGGTCCCACTGCACTCTCAGCAATGATCTGGTTAGTCCATTAATCTGTTTCCAGTGGCCAAACTAATGCCCTGAAACAAGATGCAAGACCCCCCAAAAAGCATACATTTATTGTACAGGTTTGCAACACTCAGGGTTCTTTCTTTTCTCCTCAGAAGGGGGATAGAAAAAAAATCAAGGGAGAGAGATCACTTGAAGCAAGAAGATGGATACAAAGGGTGGGACTGGCAAGGGCCAGGTTGCACGGAGAAGGGATCACAGAGACAGCGTAAGTTTAGCAGGTTCCAGGCCTGTTACTAGGAAAAAATGAGAAGGAGATATGGACCTGCTAAACAAGGTGCTAAACATTTCTATGAGGTGTTGGCCACCTACAAAAACTATTAAATCAAGTTGCCTCTTCTGCAAAACTGGAGACCCAGCACTTTGCAGGATTGGATCCAAGAGAGGGAAAGAAAGGATGAAAATGGAATGGAGAGGTGAAAAAGAGAGACAGTAAACTTAAGAATCAGAATGGGAAAATTAAATAAACTTTAGGATTTAAATACTATGCTTAAGGCAAGGAAGGCCTGATACAGAAACTCATAATGGGCAAGTGAAAACTGCATTGATTGTTGTCAGTAACATTTTACACAAAGTTTTAAATCTTTGTCACAACCAAGCCAACCGAAGGCATATCTATTTTAAGCAGCAAAGAGCAGCACAGAGATTCTTAGGCTGGTGAATCCATACATACCAGACTGCAGAGCTGTGCAAACACACCGGTCCAGAAGCAGTAGAGCTACGGTGATTCAGTTGTTGTACCTGAGCAAACAAGCTCTCTCACAGCAGGGATTATTAAGCCAGCAGCTTATATTAAGCCAGCAGTGCCATGCAGCTGGCCTGAGCAGGCATCCCTGCACAATTCTGCACCATGATGTGCAACACAGGTGGCACTAGCTAGGGAACTTTTCCACCCTGTTGTTTTGTGCTGTAGGGGCATTCCAGAAAAACCGAACGGCTAGTTCTCACTGACTGAGAAGACCCTGAACCTTTAAGACACTGCTGCCACAGAAACTGAACCAAAATAGCAGCGTTGGCATCACTCTGCAGAGCTTCACGGGGCTCTGACGGAGCTTCACGTAACCACAAAGCAGGAAGCATGCAGTTTAGCCTACGAGGAGCAGTTGGCGCTGCACGTATCCAGCGATGGTGCAGTTAGTTAGGCAGGCAAAAAATGGACAAAGCATGAATGGGAACCTTCCCTATGACCTTTTAAAATGCAGCTGCCTGGAGTTTTTTCTATTTGCCTAGACTGGGGAGCAGGAGTAAACTCCATTGCCAGTCACTGTCAAAGCCACCGAGAACTGTTTTCAAAGTCTGCATTAAAATAGAGCCAACCAACCAACTGGCAAAAATCCACAACTAATTAACTTCTTGCTCAAGTCAGCAATATTCGTATGATGACTCTTACTGGTCTGCTCCTCTTTTTTTATTTTTTTTTTTTTTTTTTTACATTTTATGCTGACCAGATATTATTTCTGTGTATCATGAACCCATAATACCCAAATATAGCAACGGATCTCAATTGCTAATTTCTAAGATACCTGTTAGCAGGAAGGGAAGCACCCGGGCAGATCTGACTGGCCACTCAGACAGTAAATATTTGCCTTAATCTAACCAAGTAGTACAGAGAAAAAGAAAAGCTAATTTTGCTGCTGATGATTTCACGTGTTTGAACACAGGTTTTGAGCGTTATAAATCATTGAACGGACTACTAAGAGACACAGGCCGCATGCTGAGACCACATACCTGCTCCTTCAGTGACAGTTTGGCTGAGCACACAGGATTTTACCAAACCATCGAAACTGGAGACCCACACTGATATTTCTGCACTTTACTTCTTAGTTTTCTTAAATTCTACAAAAGGGAGTGGTATGTCCTACCTATATAACTGATGAAATCAAGCAACAATCATGAACAGCTTTGAGATCAAAAAGGTGTTTTAAATGCAAAGTAACATTTACAAGACAGTAGCTTTGAGGCACCCAGCCACATGCAATTCTCAGCTTAGCAAATAAGTATTGGCTCACAGGAGAAGTGTTTTGTTAACGTTTGTTAACAGACTAGCTTTTTTTCAGAAGTTATCCTCTGACATCAGGGATGTTTGATCAAGTAAGCAGTTTTAAAATTTTCACCACACCATTCTGGATATGCATCCACAGAGTCAGCTTGTTTAGGGAAGCCTCAACAAAGGCAGTTCCTATGATTCCTATAGTTCTCCTTCTATGTACATGAATTGCAAAATACAATTGCTGTGTGAGAATTGCTCTGGAATTGTTTCCCACGAAAAATAGAGAAAATATACACCAAAAAAAACAAAAAAAAAAAAAAAAAAAAAAAAAAAAAAAAGAAAGAGGGTTGTGATAGAAACTGCCAGAAATTGCTTTTAATAGATGTTTTTAAAGCCAGATACAGTTATGTGAGTTTGCCAAAATTACTGTTTTCTCTGCAACATGCAGATAAGTCTACAGCTCCCCACATAAGTGCTGCTCCTTAAAAGTAACAGATGGAGAAGGGACAGCTATGGCAAACACAATCTTTTATGGAATATGTATGTCCTGAAGCATCTTTAAATGTATAATGCAGAGTTTCTCTGACACTTTCCTTGGACACCTTCACTTCCCCGAAGTCAATCCTCTATTTAATGGCCCCCACACACTAGAAGTTTCCCTGAATTACAGTTTGGCTAATGCTTTAAATTTCTTTATTTTTAGCCAGTCAGGAAAGCAGGGTTTCATGTATGGTTTCATGCATGGTCTCATATATTGATACATGACTTAACATGAATCATCACATCAGCTATTGGTAGCTCAATGCAGCACTTGCAGAAAGACAGAAGGCGAAGCAAATGAGAAGAAAAAACCTGTATGTCTACCCTCCAGGATCTGCGGGAAGATGCCTTGATTTTGTTTTCTCGCAAATGAACCTGCTGCAAAATGAATTCCAGTATTCACAGGTGGCTACTATGGTATCTATAAAGCTGTTACCTAGATCCAACGTAACAGAATAAAAGCACTGCCTTTTTAGAATTGGACCAGAACAAACTATCCCTACCTCCCTAAGCCACAGAAGCCTTGGAAGGTCATCGATAACTAACTGGCATGCTGAATAGTCTGAGGTGTGGTGGGGCTACTATGCCATGTACAGTCAAACTGGGACTTGAATCAAGTTCTCTGTATAGTTTCAAGAAGAGCAATAAAGCAGATCCCACAAAGAATTCTGGGCAGGAAATGACATTAAAAGAACATACTGGGGAAAGTGATGGAGAACTGATTTAGCTTTTTGTTCCATCAGAACACTACTTTCTTCTCACGGAAGAGGAAAATTCACCCTAAACCGGGTAAATATTTCCTATGAAATAGGAAATTTCCTCACAATATGAAAAACACTGGGCACTAAGGAAGGAAAGCTTGGTCTAGTACAGATATCTATGACTCCCAAGAAACCTGCTGACCAAGACTCTGCATGCATTAAAGTGAAAAAAGGGGGGTAAAAAAGTCTTTTCCTTCTTCCCAACGATACGAAGTGTTTACTAATTTTGCCTTTGTGAAATTCACATGGCAAGTACTGATCTTTTATGTAGCACTTTTAAAAATATTTGTAAAATGTTATGTACTGACACACAAGTCATCTTTCACAGCCATGTTGTTCCAGGGAACAATAGCCCAAGACGTCTGCTGCCCACGGAACGGGTAATACTCCTCTGACTGGGAAAGCTCACTTTGACTACAAAATATCTGTAAGTACTGTCAGCAGCCATAAAATCTTTAGGTAACTAAGGTTAAAGTAAATGTAAAAGCAACCATTTTTTATCAATCATGAGTGGGAATAATATCCAGTAGCTTTAAAGACAGATTTAGATCAGATGGATAAGACTAGTCAAAAATATATTTCCCCTTTTTAACATGCTGATTATGATTTACTTCAACGAACAAGCTATTGTAGGTCCCTCCTATAACTTCAATCTCTGAAGAAAATAATGCAGTGCTCAACATTGCTCATAAAATAACAACTTAGGAAATAACGTATAAGTAAATACAGTAGTGTCTCCTGGTCATGCCCACACATTTTTCCTTCTTTGTACTAAAAAATGTGTGTCTATAGTTTGGGTCATGCCTACACATGTCACTGACATTATTTATTATTGCTAATCTGGTCAATTCTACTTTTTGTCAACAACGCTGATGCAAATGAAAAACAGCAGTTTCTTTAAAACTTTTGCCAAAATTTTTGCGACCCAACCACAATCTCCTATTTTTCATTACTAAAATGTTGACATGTGAGCAATCTTTAGCAATTCTACCCCAACAAAAATAAAATAATTTAATTTCTTTCCAATGACAATACCAGATATTTAGAAAAAAAAAAAAAAAAAAAGCTATATTCTCTGTGAAAGATTTCAGTGAAAAAAATCCAAGTAAGACTTTGGTATAACTTTTTTTTTCACATTCCTAGCAACAATGTCAATAACGTTATAAGAGAAAAATTGAGCAGCTAACCATTATATTGAGAACCTTTTGTGTTGACAACACATGAATGAAAATAAAGGCAACCAATTTTCAGATTTCCTGTTGCATTTGCACATCTGGCACTTAGAAAAAAAAAAAAAATATTCTCATTTTGCTCAGGAAAAAAAAAAAAAAAGAAAATATAAGTAATCTCAAGAATACCATGTAAACAAAAGCAACTTTCCAGAGAAGAATCTCCCTTCATTGGATAAAATGTACCAGCAAGAAACTCTTCGCATAACAAACCTTACAGGGCATCTAAAGCATACAAATTTCTAGGAAACGGGAGGTAGACATTGGCATATTTTCTGTGCAGGTTATCGTAAGTAAAGTTTTAAGAATCATCTCTTATTCACCAGCTATTTCTTTCTGAGCACAGATTTCTTTTCGTTAAAGAAAGTTTCAGTTAAATTTTCAATACATAGCTTTGGATTTACTTCTGTAAATCAACAATCTTTGGCTACATTTTATACTACTGGTTATAAGATGCTTAGTTTAGAGTGTGAATTAATTCAGCGGTGTTATTCTGAATTTAGTGTTTTAACGTGCAGCAACAGAAACTTACTTAAGTCTAACCAAGAACAGTTACTGGCTGCAACTTTAACTTCCAGTTTTAATTAAGGAAAGTTCTTCCTTAAGTCTTGCAACTAATTAAGCCACTACTTCAGTGGAATTATGTGCATGTACAACAGCAATGAATTCTGCCCAGACTTAACTGCTCATTTCTCACACATATGCCGTAGTATTAGCGTACTCTAAGACCATGTGCGGAGGCACTCAGGAAATTCACTGTCATATTTTAGCACTGTTTACTGCTGTTATAGATACTATTAAGGAATTCGGTATGCTTATCAAAGCGCAAGCTACAGTTACCACAAATATGAAGTGATACACTTTGACAAGAGAATATTCTTGGGTACGAGAGCACATTATCTTTTAATAATAACAACATTCATAACAATAACTAGGTGGCCAGTTAGTTCCAGGCAAGCAGTTACAAAGGTAGGTAAACAGATGGATGTGGCATTTTCTTCACAGCTCCCAACGCGCCAGGCGAAGCAGCTTATCGTTATCCCATTCTACAACTGGAAGACCGAGATAATTGGAGTGACTTCCACAGAGTCATTTAGGAATCATCAACAGCGCCAGAAATAAATTCCTGAACCCTACTGGAGTGTCTGTCTGTAAAGCAGTAACTTCTCAGTCCTTTGTGAGCGTATGTCTGAACTAGACTTACTAAGCAGTTTTAAAGTTCTCTTTGTTGATAGTTTCTCTACACTGGAAAAAATTGTCTACACTGAAAACAACTTTTTTCAATAACAAAAAGGATTTTTTCTTTTTAATCAGAGATCTGATGTAATCAGGTATGGATTAGCTGTGAACTGCTTTCTGGAATCTGAGATCACGTTTTTTATGTCCTTAAGCGATGCAGTAGTTCACAGATAAGCCACCTTGTCACTGATGCGCATTCATGAAGGGATAGCAAACCCCACTTTTACACAGATACTGTTACTGTGAACATGTTTGAATGATGTAGTATCACAATTTTGAGTAAGCTTTAAAACTAAAAAGGAGAAAAATGAGCAACTCTGTGAGAGGAAAAATGCAACTATCTGACGCTGGGTCATTATCATAGGTAGGCATTAATGCATATTTTATTTTATAAATTATTTAAGGACACGTGATGACGCTGTTTCAATTTTTAGAAACACTTCAGCAAATCCAATGTCCTAATCACCTTCTTTTTAAGATGACTTCATTATTTGTAATTTTTTTTAAAGAAACACGAAGTTAAAAAAAAAAGCCAACATCATCACCTTGTGTCTCAACGAGGCATAGGGTTGACTCTAGCAACTTTTAGACAAGCATCCCTCATGAAAGAGACGCTTTTTGTTCTTTGGATTTGTGATTCCAACTGTTTTTTGAGACTCCATTGACTATTTGCACATGATCATTCGCTCAACATTTGTCTATCCCTTCTCTGCAATTGAAATGTCAGCATTAATTACTGTGCGGTGTGAACTGACCTTTATGGTAGCCATCTGAGGGGCACGCTGCTTCTGACAACGGTGTCTCACCTTCTACTTCAGCCTTTCTATTCCCTTCTGCCTGCATAAGTAGTCTGGCCAAAAAATAACTTGTCAGAACAAAGAGATTAATTTTCAGACAGATCAGTTCTCTGGGTTGGTTCACCACATGGTGAAACGTTTGTGCTGACATAATGGAGGATGTGGGAAAGAGTTATGACAACTTCTTGCAGCAGCCAGAACTTAGTCTCAAAGAGACAGTGAAACCAGAGCTTTTGAAAATACACTGGACTGAAAACAGAGCAGGAGATGAGGAGGCCCAAACAGACACAAATGAGAGCTCTTTGACAACCTGCTTTACTGGTTGGTCTTATATCCTCTATATACAGCACTACACTTACTGTACTATCTCAGATGGGAGTCACATTGGCAGCTTGTACAGCTCTTTCACCACAAAAATAACGCATGGAATGAGTACAGAGGAACAGCAACAGGCTCCTCGATACAATATTAACATATGGGAGAATTAAAAAAAAAACGAGTTCCTGCCTTTTCTAGATTTTCCTGTGTGTCTACACTGACTCAGCCCTAACAGAAACATCTGCTTGTGCTTGACTTCGCTAATTCTGTAGATGTCACTAAAATACATTTCACAAGATGCTTTGCAGTAATTGCCCTTTACTGCTGTAAGGATCCCTCAGGTGCAAGTTGCTTCTTTTGTGGCAACAGCTTTAAAGGAACTAAACTTGGTAGCAATACAAACAGCTAAGCCAGATATAATGATAAAAATGCACAGTTTTTTCAGTACAACTCTATCCACACAAAGCATTTCTGCTGGCATGGATATGCGTTTCAGAAACCACACCACTCAACGGCTAGGCCTGTGGGAATCTGTAGTGTAATCCCCATCCTTAAGGAGAAGCACTTCTTAATCTTTTTCGCAAGATCAGGCCATCACCTTCTGAACAGTGACTGTATTACATCTGCACTGTGCACAGTGCTGAGCAAATAACAACGGATGATTATCCTTACATAGTCTTCATGGTAGACTATAGTACAAACAGAGAAAGTAGCAGTAACACACATGTGCATGTGTGTATTTCTGTGGTGTATGAATAAACTGCTTAATAAAACTGTGCTGATACATCCTTGGCCCTGATAGTCACAAAGCAGGAAAGACTTACTAATGCCATAGAATATCTGATACACGTAGGACCACGTAACAGGCTTAGAGCAGATGAAGTAGGATTTTTCTTCAATCATGTTTTTGCTAGCCTATGAAGTTCTCTTTTTTTCACTTCTTCCTTGATCCTTGCACAAAAGCTTATGAATCCAATTTTATCTAGTCTGTTATTGGCATGGGTGTTTCTCTTTCCCTGACAATGCACACCTGCTTCTGTACTTAACTCTGATACTTATCATCTAAAAACCAGTAACCTAATTTAAAAAAAAACAAAACAAAACAAAAGCAATTTTAAATAAAAAATATAATCTGGTTCTGTTCAAAGGAAAGATTTTTTTTTTCAGGTACAGTAAAAGGTAAAGAATTCTGAATAATAATACAATTGCTAAACATAAAAATGCTGTATGAAAATTTAAAAAGAATTAGTGGAACTCTCAGTCCATTCAAAATACTTTAAAATAGGCTACACAGAGCAGGACCTTACATACCAAGCCGATCTATTTGATAGATCATACGGTCCTTTATTTTATACTGCTAAGACTAGATGTTGCACTTGAATTTGTTTTAGGAATCTGAATACTATATTATTAATGTAACAGCATACAATTACGCAATATAACTGCTTCCCAGGCAAAATGCAAAATACTTATCACCAGTGATGAACAAGCTCCACAATGGGACCTGAAATACTTACTTGCTCAAGTACTCTTCTTGTGTTCCACTTTATAATTCTATAATTACAGCTGGCAGGTTTACCGTGTCACGTTAATTTATTTCAGAACATACTGTGTCACTTTAAAGCAGCTAAGAACACAGCATTACAGAAACCTTATCGCTAGCCTCTTATAAAGACTACACCATCACTCAAAGGTTCATCCTCTTTATTAAAAAAGTTTTGCAGTCTTCCTGCCCCCAGCTATTTTAAGTTCCTGTGACAAGTACCATCCATGTCAGGAATTTTCGCAACAACCTGAATGTTTTGCCTGCGGAAACAGATTTTACAAGGACAACGGCATGAAGTGCTTTAACTGTGACCAACCTGCTTCGCAACCTGCAGCAGGATCACAGAGGCACTATCAGTACGAGTGCTCCGTACTACTGAGTCTTGAGCAGCAACGTGCCAGAGTACCTATGTTGTATCTGCTGGCTATTGACGAACGGTAGGTGTCAGATGGTAACAGAAAGCAGAGAATGTTAATTCAAAGCACTGGAGAGCATTAGTCATGCTGGATGGCTACAGGAAGTTCTGCCAACATATTCAAGATACAGATAATAATAAATCTTGGATTTTCTGGCTTCCCTTCTTCCTCCCACCTTTCAGGAAACACACGCCCAGTCACACTTCAAAAGTAATGAAAAGGAGCAGTGTTAGGCACCCAGATTAAGCAAATTCATGTTGCTTCAACACAAAAAATAAAACAAACAATCCGAGCTAAACAAAAAGAGAAAGTTTGTAAGTCTTACTCCACGAACTTCTGCTAACAGCACCTGTGCCACTATATGCTTCACCATCACTGAAGCGTTCATCATCAGAGTGTTTAAAGGCTGTACAACATACAAATTGGTTTGAGAAAAAGGAATACCCTGTATTAATCCTGTAGAAGCAGAAAGACATACTAGGCTTTGTAGATTTAAAGATGGTTAAATGGTACTTCAAAAAATTGGGAGAAAATTCCACAAAGTGAACATAAGGCTATAAGCAATTTAAAGGCCATTTATCACAATAATTACACAAGTAGTTGAACGTTTTTCAGAGAAAATATAACAAAAACGTGCCTGAAAGAAATAATTTCACCGCTCATGATGCAGCAGAAAATAATTTCTTTTGAATTACACTTGTTTGGTTTCGCTTGCAGCTTTGCAAGCATTAAAAAAAAAGTAGTATCTGGAGCCTAAACGTCATATTTTCTCAAGAGCGTAACTCATTTATCAGCATAAATCCCATTTCAAAAAGTAATACAAGCAGTTTAGGAACATGAATGCCATTAACTTCCAGTACCATTTAGAACCACAAGTGCATTTGTGTTCTTTGTAAAAGAAAAAAACCCAACCCTGTAACCGGTGTCCCTAAGTCCCTACGACTTTTTGAAATTAGTCACTCCACAAATTAATTGCATGAAATAATAATAACCATAAAATGGCATACGTAAGATACTGGAATATTAATTAACACTGCCAAGAGTAAAAAAGAACTTAGAAAATTCTTGCAAATGTGTGTATATTTATCAGATACCATTGTCATTAAAATTTTTAAGGAGTCATTTGTGAACTTTTAGAAAGGGATGTTTTTAAGCTATTTCCTTAATTCTGTGCTGTATAAAACCGCAGTGCTTTATCAATCCCTCCAGAAGTTCACAGAAATTTTCTTGGGACTTAGCTAAGCGGTACAACATATGCCTCCTATCTGTACATACAATAGACTCTGAAACCAAAGTGCCAAACTTACTAGCATGTTGTTACTTTATGTCATGCCGTATGTATCTGTGATTCATGTGTGCCAAAAGCTCCCTCAAGGGAACAGTCTCCTCACCTTCCACCTTATGCATCTTCTTACACAAATGTTTCCAATTAGGCAGAACTCCTAGATATATGTATCTGAAATAGGCGGCATTGATCCAAAAAATTTACTGCTCAAATTCCTCTTCATGGGAGGGTCAAACCTAGCTTTGGGACAGCTCTACATTTAAATTTTAAAATCTGAAGTTGGGAAATCTTCTCATTTGTTGATTTGGTTCAGATAAGCTTTTTCTGAAAAAGATGTAGGGGTCCCGGATTTTGGTTTGGGGCAACTTTTGGCATCTTTATTCAAATGCCATGACGACTACATCATTAAAAAAAGGCCATTACATAAAACTTTATTTCAAGCACTGCAAAATGAAGATGTCAAAGTACTTGAGCAGCTATCTTGAGCCTATATGACAGGTTACATAAATGATACGGAATAGGAACTTAGCGAAGTTGCTCACCTTCTTCATCTGAAACATCCAGGACCTCAGTCATTGTCTCAGGTACATTTAGCTTGTGCTTCTCTGTTACAGTCTGCAAAGACAGAATCATCAATCCTCAAATTAAACACCCAAAGAAGAAGCGAAGTTAACAGCAGGATATTTTCAACAGCAACAGCAGTGGGATCTGCTGAGACATTTTAGAACGTGTTTCCCCTTCCCGTAACTTTATTTTTCATCTTTACTCCAGAAGCTCCTATTCTCAATGCTGTATAAGGTAACATTTATCCTGGCAGAAAAGTACAAAAAAAATAAAGATAATGAGCTGGTCAGAGGAATAAAAGAAAAGAAAGCTCTCAGCAAATTTATTTATAAATGGTGCATGCAGAACAATTCAGCTCAATGTTTCCAAGATGATTTTAAAATGAATTAGGTAATGTCTACAGAAGAGCTTCAGAAAGTTGTATGTGGCATATGGAAATTATTAAATCGTAAAGCATTTGGAAATGAAGTTATGAATGATGTGAAATTTTTAAACTAAAAGAAGATGTGAAGGATTTACACAGATCACTTGAAACATTTCTTCCCCCCCCAAAGTGACTACACTGCATATTAATGATATCCTTTTCATAAATCACGTATATTCCCCCAAATCACATAGACATCAGGGAAAAATAAAGTTATTTGAAGATTCTGATCTATTTTGTGCACCTAAGAGCTTAAAATATTGTGATACAAGGCAAGTATGGACTGAGGACTGCTGGGAGGACACAGAGTAGGAGAACACTGCAAGATTGTTTTTTTATATGATTTTATCTTCCTAAATGACTTCCAGAAGGAAACAGAAGATGTTCAGGGGTGCTGAATCAAGAATGGGGACATCCTTTTAGCATCAAGATACACACTGGAGAAGGACATGAAGAACATAATGAAAGAAACTGTAGGAAGTGCAAGGTGTGAAAAAGTTGCCTGCAGGAAACTCTTCAGTGTGTTCTGATACAGAAGACAAAATGCCAAGGACTTAAAAAAGAGCAGTGATCAGAACAGCATTAGTCACAACAGAAAAATAAGTACTTCCCTGGCTCCACCCAGATCTGCAGCCAGTCAGCTGAACTGGGGAGCTGTGGAGGGGAGTCAACACAACGCCCTTTAAGGTATGTAGGAGCAGATGTGCCCCTTTGGCATGGAGAGGAATGTCAGGAGGCCATGTGCCTTGTGAAACTCCCACTGAGGTAGTACTTCATTCCCTACTGTGGATGGTATCTATCAAGCATAAATTAACATTACATGCAGAAGTAGTGAAGAGCATACAATCTGAGGGATAATTAATGTCAGCCAAATCCCGAGTCCCTTATGCAATATGCTTTTGGGAAAATGCCCACTGATATCAAGCAGTGAAGTCAATAGCAGTTTTTGTTCCACAAAACTTACTAGGTATTTCCCGATTCTGTTTTATACTTCTCTATTTCTAACAAACTGACAAAGATAGCATTCTTGATTATTATAAGATACCACACTTTTATAAATAACAAAGTTACCAACAGTGTAATTACTTTGGAAATTTGTTTTAAAAGTCTGCTTTACGTTTTTGAAACATATTTAACTGTGATGGCAGTTTTCAATTCACCCTCCTGAGGTACAGGGAAAGAACAACGCCCTTTGCTTCAAATGGCAATCCCAATTAGGCCTTCTAAATTCACTCTTACCCATGATTCAAGACAATTCATTATTTCTGTTGCAGTGTTTTTCATAACACATGTTCTGTGTTGAAAATTAGTTTATATTCACCGAATGCCTCTACCAATATGTCTGACTTTTTCACCCTCCATTCCCACRGCTTTCCTCAGATAGAAATGTCAGGCAGCAGGAGGCTGACAAAGGCAGCGACGACCGATGGGGAGGATGCTATCGTTCAGGTGATGTTGAACTTGTCTCGTCTACAATACAGCAGTAAGTTAACATAGTCATCATAAATTAGAAAAAAAAAAAAAAAAAAAAAAGCACTGACAACTGGGCTAAAGAAATAAACCCAGGTGAAGGGGGCTGTATATATTTTTCAAGTGAAGTGGAAAGCACTGTGAGTAACCAATTCACAGGCATTGTAATTGCCATTGCAATTGTATCTACACAAAGTGTACTGCAAATTCTCTATTGCCAGTTCGTATGTTCCCCATGTAAAATAACTGAAAAGCCAGGAAAAAAACCAAAAGGCAGGAGGAGGTGACCAAATTCTGAAGAAAGGGGAAAGAAGGGGTCTGCCTAAGAGTCACAAATGCTAGTTTTTATATGTCTGCTATATGACCAAAATTTATTTAAGAAAACTTGGTTCCCAACCTTAGCTTATGTACAAAATCCATTTGATTAGAACACAGAAGTGAAAGGATGCTACAGTACTCTAGTCCACAAGCTACAGGCATAGAGATACACTGTATTCGGTCTTATTATTAACTTAGATCTGCAGACCCTAGTAACTAAGGTTTATTTGTCATGGTATCAATTTATTCATAAGCTAGGTTTTTACAGGCCCCTATATAATAACAATCTGGTCTCTGACTGAGGCTCTCGGACATTATTATTTATTTACAGAGAAGTAATGATACTTTATTTACTTCCTGATTTTCCCTTCAGTCAGAGAAAATTATTACATAATTTAACAATTGAAACAAAGTTTGTAAAACAGAATCAAGAGGGTGTGTGTGCGCACATGTTTCAGAAGAACAAAAAATCTGTAATGCTATCTCTGGAACACTAAACTCAGCAAGAATCATTAATTCTATATCAATTCCCAACAGAAGTTGTGAATTAATGTTTTTAAATGAACTTTTAATATAATACCAGAATTCTTTTTAATTGATAGGCACCTTAAAAGTGTCAAATACTCTCAAAATTTAAAATCCGTATCTAGCCCCATGAACGGCCCACTCTGAAAATTGCTCAATGTATAATTCTCAGACTCCCTACTGTTTAGTGCCACTGAGAATTCAATAACATACTTTACTTTAGACTTCTGTATTTAAGGCTTTCATTGTAAGGCCAGATTGTCATCTGGTGTGTAGCACAATTCAGATATGTAATTCAGGTACATAAACCTATATGTACATTCCGCAATTACTTACTCAACAGCAGTATACTGGAAACAACCTCAAAGCTCCTCATATATTCATTTGTCTGCAGGAAGACTACGCCTGTTTGTATAAATACCCCAAAACGTAATTGCATAGCAAACCTCTGAAAGTCTAGCTTATTCTGATTTATTTCCTATTCATCTCTAATCTGCGAGTAAAAATAAGTGCACTTTATTCTCTCCATTGCTTTATATCCATGTGGCTCCACTAATAATAACACTAATGCAAGTAAGAGGAAAATTTGTTCAAAGTTAGACCAAAGGCTTTGGCACTGGAGATCTTTTCCTCATCTCAAATGCCAGTGACTTGAATATCAATAAAGCATCGGCCTGTCTAACACCTTCCATGCATCACTCAGCTACAACCTTAGAGAATGAAGTAGCTATGGTGACAGCACCTTTTTTTCAGTGCGAAATGCTGTGTTCTGGTTTGGCAACACCAACCTCACCATCTGGAGAACTTTATTGCAGGGAGTGCCTGTGAGTGCCTGTTATTTATCCCTCCTTTTTAGGACTTGTTCTAAATCATGTTTAATCAACATTCCCCACCATGAACACCACCACCAGAGGTTTACATTCTATTTATCCCTAAGGTACAAGATTCAGACAAATTCATAGCTGAAAAATCTGCTGAGTTTATCGAGGGTTCCCACCTGACTTTTAAAAGCAGTGCTTTGTACACAGACACAGTTCAAGATTTCAGATTTCTCTTATGTGCAAGAATTAGAGGTCAACTATGCAAGTAAGGTTCACTATTTGATTCAGTCCTAAACCCCAAGCATCTGGTATCTGGTAGAAAAATCCATTACCCTCAAAGTTTAAAGAAACATTTATCCAAAGTAAATAACTCACAGGTGACTTTTCATAGTGTAATCCCTATTATTACAAAGCATCTAATACTTACATATGACAAGGTACAAGGCTCCACAGTGCAACGCAATGTACGATAGAAAGGAAGTTACAACTTGTATCAGGCATAAATGGAAAAAGTGTGCCAGGACACAGCACAGATAACAACAAAGGTGTCATTTGAGGCTAAAAAATATACTTTTGAAAAGAGCTGAAGTTTCTTGAAAAATTTTACCTAGATTTTATTCTTCTAAATCTCTGAATAGGTACATATATGTTTATGCACGTACCTGTGTGATGTGCTATGTGATTAAACAAGAACACGAAATAAACAACAACAAAAACATACAGTCTTTATTAAGAGACTTCTGGAATTATGCTGGAATTTCTTGTCCAAACCTGACTCAGTCTGATCTTTGCAGGTCATTAATAAATTATGGCTCACTCTATTTGTAATCTTATGCCATGTTACTTTTATTCCATCTTGCTCGGTTAATATCAGTGGGACTTGCTGCCAGCATGCGACAAAATCAAAATTATTTTCCCATTTCTTTATAAGAGACTTTGTATTTCTTCCCTTCCTCTAACCCTCTCCCTGATTGAGTAGTGGCATCTTTTAAGTAATCTGTGGATTTTTACAGCTCTGAGCTCCTAAACGACATCTAGATCTGACAGGTTTTCTAGACTGCTAATCTTTCTTGCATTGGGGTGGGGGGGAAGCATGACCTTACAACAGTGTTTCAAGATAAAATGCAATACTGGAAATTTAAATTAAAATTAATTTCTTAAATGACGCACTATTTCTAATGTTCTCCCTTCCTACCTGCTAAAACATTTGCAGATGAGAGGTAAAAGTCCAAGAAGAGAAAACCTTCCCCTCCCAGAGTGTCAGAATACACCAGTTTTTCCTGGCTTAAAGCAACAGTACCACCTTGCTGATGTTCAGCACATACTATTCACAAACCCTGAAGTCAAAATACAGACTACCAAGAGTGTGGAGGACTGAGAGGACTGAGCACATAAGGAAAGATTCTTTTGTATTTTGGGAAAACAGGATCTATTTGAACTGAAAGTGACTTGAGTAAAGAGATGATTRATGTGATTCAGAGCCATCTAGTGAGCATCATTAAGCTTGGCACCAGTCCATGGCTGGTACAGTCCAAATGCTAAGAAGCTTGCTGTGGTGTGCTGCAATGGTTGAGCCTCAGTTCGTGTTAAAAGTGTGGAAATGTAAGGACAGACTAAAAAGGAGAGGTGAAAAGAGAAACGGAGAAACAGGACAGGATCTAAACAACAATGCACAAACTTCTGGAAAGTTTGGGTTTGCAGCTCAGACGCATATGTAGAAAAAAGTTTTACTCTGCTTTTGAATAGTTGTTTTCCATCTGTATGCACACAGATTTTGTCACTTAGCTCAGTGAAGCCTGTTGTGTTGCACACACTTCCACATGCTTAAAAGATACACGGAAAGCACTGTAGCACTTTTGCAAAATACCAACAGAAAGGGGGGGCTAAAACCAGAAAATAAAAAAAGGAAAGAGATACATGGAGAGTCTGAGGGAAGAACAGAAAGACAACATTCTGAATAAAGAAGAGAGACATTTTAATGCATCTGCAACTCACAGTTGTGGTGGTAGTAATCTCCTCCGTTACAACCTTCAGCGTATCGACCACTGAGATATATCCCAGACGCCTTGCAATAGCTAAGGCAGTGTTACCATTCTGAAGAGAAAAGAGAGAAGGGGAGAGAGAGAGTGCAATGAGAGGGAGGATTGTGATGTGAACCAATGAGATCACTCTCAACACTGCATGAGCCAGCATTTCCATCCAAAACAAGGCGCAGCCTAGGAAAATCACTGGTTTTTTACCGTTACATCTGACTCTGTCTTTGTAACTTCTTTAAGACTATAGCCCTGATTACCATGGTAACACAACACACTTACATCTGCCTGCTATTCTAAATAAAAAAGTGCTGTATGGTTTAACCCTTCAGTGCTCAAATTTCACTATACAGAACGTGTCTTGTCTGCAGAAGTTCATGTTTTATTTTGCATAAACAGCTCTACATTGGAAATACTCTTCTAAAAAAAGTATTTTAATGCGTTACAGTTTCACTTCCAGTTGAAACTGTTAAATCTTTATCAGATACAATTCCCTCTTTGGGGAATACAAGATTACAGCTGTATTGTCCACACACGCTTCTATTCCTCCTTAGAACAAAAACGTATGTCCAATAAAAGTACACAAAAGCTAACGATTTAACAAACACAAAAACAACCCATATAAGGCTTGGGGGTGGGGAATTAATTTCCATTTAAATAAATGTATTTGCAGTTTAAATGCCCATGAAATATAGATGTGCCATTCATCAAATGGACATTAAAATGATAATTTAGTAAGTGTTTAGGCCTATTTATCTCCATTTCATCACCTGGAACATTGGCACTCCACGGTCCCTGTGTCACTCAACATGGGGAGGGGAGGAAGGGACATGTTCCATGATTCTTTGTAAAGAGCTCTACACAGAATTGTTTTATGTTATTTTGTACTGAACCAAAGGACAACATGCTGGCCTACTGGGGGAATCGTGGAAAGCCACTGTACCGCTCTTTGCACTGAAGTGATTTCTCTTGTGCCACTACTGCCCTGTGCACAGGATATCAGCCTGAGGGCTTCTCTCTACTTCAGTAGGCTTTAGTAATCTATAATTTAAGTTCTTCTGTATTAGTCTAGCTCAGCAACCCTGAAGCAACACAGTGTTTGTGGATTAGCAGCACAAAATGAATAGATTAGCATCTTCACAGCACAAATAATTTGACCGTTACTGTCACTTGCACATTAACTGCTCATACCCCACTCCCATATCCCCCTGCCAGACGTCTCAGGTTGAAATTCTCTCTTATCTCAAGCTCGAGATTGCTATATGTGGACAAGAACAGATCTAGTACCTGAGAAAGTATGCAAACTGTGCAGTAAAGACACATCCTTGAGACCCTGCTTGGATTTGGGTTAGATTTGGGCATGACAGTCCCAACACGAGGACTGAAAGCAAGCAGAAAGACCTTCGGTTGAATATGCCCGATAGTACCTACAGCCCCAGAAGCTGACTACTATGGTCTCTTGCTTGATGCTCTGGTGCATAAACTGGTATTTTGGATAACTTCACAGAAGATTATTCAATGTGCTCGTTCCAGGACCAAACAGGGCGCCAGTGCTGATTTAAGCATGCACAATATATGTACACAGAAACCTGACCCACTCTGGGGAATGACACGAGTTTTGGACATTCTGGCTGCATTTTAAAGATTACCCAATTAGAGGTGACTAATAACAACATCGACATGAAATAGGACAGTTGCATTCCTGGCTGACTGCAGAGAAGGAGCTGTGCCAGAGGTTATTGAYGGTCTTTGAGGAGGCATTAACATCAGTGAACTCAGTAAGAACCTGAAACTGATCCAGTGGATAGAGGGACAGAAATTTGGGTCTAAATCTTCAGAAAAGCCCAGGTTCTGATTTCCCCTTAATTTTTATGGAAAAATCCTTATCAAGATATCAATTTACAGACGGAAGTGTTGAGGCAGAGGGCAACTGAACAAGCACAGCACAGCTAGCTGTGGCYAGCCTGACCCTGCAGCTCAGAAATCAGTTTCCCCACCTCACGTTTAGCTTAGTGCACAGTGAGTTAGGTCTGATCTGAACTACCTTAAGAGGATAAGGAAAAGAAGAGGAAGTTACATTTACACATCTGACAACCAGCTGTATGAGGAATACTTTCACCAAAACAAAGGCTTGCTCTCAAGCCCTAAGAAAGGAAAGAAAAGAACTGTCCAGGGAAACAAGTTCCCACTGGCACTTCACAGACTTACAGTGGTGGTGGCGTTGGGCTTGGCCCCATGTTGGAGAAGAACGTTAATGATGTGAGTGTGGCCTTGTTGAGCAGCTTGGTGAAGAGGGGTGTATCCATTCTGTTGTCCACAGTGGTTACGATAAAAGCAAACAAASAAAGAACAACAACCGCCAGTAATTAGATTAGACACTTCATTTTGCTTCCTTCTGCTCCTTTTGAGACATTTYAAAAAGAAATTATGCCATCAATTGACCCCAAAATAATAAATCTTCGGTAATAATAATACTGCTTCCCCAGATTAATGAAAAGATTAAGGAAGATAGTACTTTTATTCACAAATCATCCTTCATCTCACAATATAAGCAATCTCTGGAAAGACAGATAATTCCTCATTTCCTAAATCAGAGGGAGGAACAATGAGGAACAGTAAAGTTAAAGTGGCACGCTAAGGACACAGAATCATAGCTGAGGCAGAGAACATTTTTCTTCCTCTCACATCTTAGTTTTCTAYAGAAGCCCCAAGATTTGCCTTTAAAATATTGAGCCAATTTTAAAAATATATAATTTTTAACAGCAGTGATTTAAGACTATTGGCTTTTAAAAAGGCCTTCAAAAGGCTTGACCAAGGTGTAATTACACTTAAAAACATGTACACAATGTCTGTATTAATAAGCATGCTTAACTCCATATACTTATCTGCTCCAGTGATTCATTCTAATGTTACACAATACAGAAACATAACCAAAGTGTACTTCAGCTAGTTGATCTGAGATGGTATTGTGTAAGTCCAGTCAGGCAATTCATTTACAAAATTATTTGCAATTGGCTTTGAAAGCAAGCAGAGAACAAACTGGAAGAAAACACCAAGTTGGTCTCACTGTACACTTATGTGAAGCCTGGGGGCAGGTTCTGAAAGACACACTCTGAGAGTTCTCTCTTTTGCAGAAGAATAGATGCAAGTAACGCTTTGTACTACTAATTAAATAGTGATAGCTCAGAACTGTTACAGTTCTTATATTTACAGTATGCGTGCATGGACTACTAAGAAATCGAAGGAGGATTTTACTGTATGTTGTAGTGCAAAGTAAATCCGCTATCTTTACTTAAATATTAGTGCAGTCCTTCAAAAACAGAATTCAGCCGTATTATTTTTCACTGGAGATAGCACAAAGCATCATGCAGGCTTTCTCTAGTTAAGGACCAAGCTGCAATAGAGGTTACTTACTCTTTAACATGCCTATCCTGAATCCAGCCAGGATGGATTTGCTCTTTAAACTGAGTCCACAATACCAGTTGACAGATTGCCAGTATTTTTATTGGTCCATCGGTGTGAGATTTTGGAGAACCACAGCTCCAAACTCTCATACAGACTTGTTGACTTTAATGAAATTATTCTAAATAAGTGAAATACCTGGGGAAATGGCATCAGAATCTGGCCCAGTGGCCCCTTAGACATAGAGTGAGACCTAATACTAAAGACACAAGTATGTCTGTCCCTTTAGCTAGCCTCCAAATACCTCAGCTGAATGTCTTGGCAGCTATCATTTGGATCCTGCTAGTGTCTGCTTTATTAATTCTTATCAGCTGTTTTTCTAGTAGTATTGCCTGTTCTTTTGGAATCCTTGKTTTTTGCCCATTGATTTTGGGTGATCTCATGAGGGATGGGCCAGCATCTTTTATTTATTTACTTTGCTGTTACTTACCACATTGAATTGTGACCCCTGTGATGAAATAGTGCTACTCTGAGGAATGAATCCATCCCATAGGTCGCAGCCGGGGACAGAGGAGCTGGCCAGAGGAACCAGCAGACCACAAGCCTGTGATTTTGACTGGATCTTAAAAATACTAAGTATGTCACTAGAAATATCAATGGACTTCTTCATGTTGACCCCAGGACATTCAACCTGAAGCTAGTAGCTAGCTATTGCCTGAAGCCAGCTTTAACTAAGCTGAAGCCCTGCAGCTCCTGAGTTAGCCTTCTCTTTCCGATAAGGGTGATGTGATGATATCTGGGATGCAACACGCTGTTGCTGTCACCAGAACCTCTCTGTGTATACTCAGGAGATATACAACTCTTGCTACAAAATGCATCACATTCAGCTGTTGTGCCCACCAGTTTATACTAGAAGAAACTGCTGAAGTCAGTGGATTTTGCTCAGACTTTGGCTATAGGCAGTCAGGTCCATTTCAGTATAACTGGTCAGTAACAGCGTACCCAGATTCCCCTCATAAAAACCCCAAACCTGTCTTCAGTAAACTGCATTCCCCCATCACAGCTGCTTCCTCTCCCAAAGTCATACCACCCACGCTTCGATCAGCAGTAATTCTTCCCACTCTTCTCCCAGCAGATTGGAGAGAACCTGGCATCACCCTCAAAGTGTCTGAATTGTTACTTACTAGTTTGGCAGCACGATGGTATTACGCTGGCGTAAACCATGTGTAAATGAGATCAGAAACAAGCTCGCATTTGTTAGTTTGCAAGTAAAAAGAACAAGAAAAAAAAACAATGAAATTGATTCTCTATCTCTTTCTTTCATACGCCCGAAGAGTTATCTGACTTTTCTTTTGTGAACACTGCACAATGAGATGTAGCAGAGAGAAGGCATTCCACTACAGCCACAAATCACCATGTGTTGACACCTACCATGCAATAATTACAGTTTCCCAGTGAAAAGGCACCCTATGGTATGTATTCGTAGTGCTTGGTTACCAGGTTCATAATAAAGAGCAAAAGCAAGCAATGAAAAAATCTTTACCTTTGTTTTAGCATTGACATTTGCTCCCTGCTTGAGAAGAAAATTCACCATTTTGATGTTTCCATAGTGACACGCCACAATTAAAGGTGTATAACCAAGCTACAATAAGAGAACAAAGAAGTAAAACTGCAAGCTCAGTGGAACATTCCTTTTGCAATGGTTGCATCCTTTGGCACACTGGAGACAGTAGCCACTCCATGATTTACCTTTGTCTGAGCATCCTGGTTTGCACCGTGTTTTGTGAGTATTTCAGCTACATTCACTTTATCCTCTTGAGCTGCCAGATGTAAGGCTGTCAGTCCAGTCTGGAGGTGGAACATAGAAAATAAATAAATAAATAAATAAATAAATATAAAAATAAGAATAAAACCTACTTTACATGAGGAAAGAAATCTAGACTTTCCCACTTTCTCATCTTTAAAACATGAAGAGATCCTAACTATAGGTTCTAAGCATGGGTGGTTTTTTTTTTAAACAAAGTAGAGTTGATGTTTCTCCTGTTCCGGCTGACAAACAGCTCCAAAGCAATTACATCACCATAACCACAGAGTAAAACTTTCAGGCATCAATGATCACACTTGGATTTTATACAATAATGTCACTTGGGAAGCTGAAAAGCCCATTAATAAATTAGGGAAGCACATTCACTGTGCTTCCCACTCCTCAGACAGGAAAGGGAACCTCGACAACTGCAGGGACGAGTCAGAATGAAGAAGATAACTCCAGAAATAGATCCCATTCAAAGATGCCAAGGAAATGGATGCAGCCTTTAACTAAAAGCTTAGACATAGAGTGAGTGTGATCACACACACAGTACTTGCCTGTGAACAAGGCAGGGAACAAATTTTGTAAGAGAAATGAAAATCACCTTGTTTCTCATTGGCTAGGTAGCATAATACATTAATGCCAGACAATGAGAGACTTGAGCCTTCTATTTTGACTTGCATGAACAAAAGCTGCAGGCTTTTGACCTTAAGTAAATAAGACTTACATATATGCCTGGATAAACCTGGTGACCTATGAAGATCTACAGTAACGGGTTTTTTTTGAGGAACTTGTTTTCTATAAAAAGCCGTCGTGTACAATCATAAAAAAAAAAATCAAAAAAATTGGAAAGGTCCTCCATAGGATTTTTCTCACTCGCTACTCCGCTAATAATGTTGGTTTGTTATTTGCCAGACACTGCCAATTTCTTCTACTTGGAAAGAAGGCTGAAGGGTAAATATATCAGGAAAAGCACCTTTGCTGGCAAGAGCACTGAACTGGTTTAGACCGTAGCTTTTAGGTTTCTGACAGATGTTGTTAAATCTACTCATGGACCCACAAACTCCAGAATTTTACATTCCCCTTCCTTTGCATCTAATGTAAAACTTCAGGAGYATGTCCAAAACACCTGAGAGATGGCAAGGTTGCAGCACAACAAAAATACTGCAGTCCTGCCTTCCTGAATGCTCAGAAACAATTTTTTCCTGGTCTGCCTTTCCTCCTGTAACCTCTACCAGAGCCAAGTGTCACATCGTTTTCCTCTGGTCATGGCAAACAGCTGCAGCTCCTCCTGTGCGTTACCCAGTACAGCTATTAATTACATGATAAAAGTTAACTGGTCAATCCATCTGCCAGTCCTAGATATCCTCTTCTCACTTTTACTGTTCACCCACCTGTTGTCACTTCTGCAGACTCACAAATATGCATGTAAGGAAGTGAAGCTGAGAATTCCTGACAACATGACATCATTCCTACACTGCACTTTGCATCTTACTGGATACTCCCACTCACAGTACTTTGTCTCCGGTTGTGAGTTACCTTTGTTGCCACATGGATATTGGATCCTTTCTCCAAAAGCAAGGTCACCATGTCAGTGTGACCTTCTTGGGAGGCCAAATGAAGCGGGGTGACTCCCTGCTTGGTCAAAATGTTGGTCTCAGCCCCATAGTTCAATAGAGTGGTAGCTATCTGCATCTGATTTTTCTTGGCAGCAATATGCAGAGGGGTGTATCCATTCTAACACCAGTCAGGAAACAAAATGAGAATAAAGTTAACACAACAGCCATGTAAGCCTATGAAGTCAGACACCATAAAMCAGTATTATTTTATGTTACCCCTTATTACTAGAGATGAGAGTTCATTAAATTTTCAAGGCCAGACATGTCCCATATGGCCCTGCTGTTGCGTTGCTTTGTCCGTCTGTTATTTTCGCCATTTAAACTAGAACAAAGCCAGCCCTCGCTAGGGTGGGCTGGACGGTTCAGCCGATACCTTCAAACTATCCCGAGTTTGACACCTACATTTTGAATAACCTACGTTGTAAATATTCACTTTTGACTGATGAGTGACATTCTCCGTGATGGGTTCACAGTCTTCATTGCATTATGCTTTTTCAGAGCGTGTGGGTAGAGGTGTGTTTGCATATGGAATTTTGATACGTGTCAGTCATGGCACTGGCTGGAAACAGCAATGGGGAGGAATGTTTTTCTGATCAAATTAACCGTTTAAGCAAAGCAAAATGGCATTGATGGTACTTTCTGGCAATAAGACAACTTCCCACCTTTAATTGCTTTACAACGCGCTGTGGGGGAAAATTCTGGGTTACAGCAGGCTGTCCCTCTGGAGGTGTTCGGTTGGTTGGTCTCGTGTGTTTTTTAAAAGGGAGCTTTACCAAACTACCCTACTGCAACTGCGGCTTTTGCTGCTCTCCACGCACCGCAACGGAAACAACAGCTCTGATACAATCACTTAACAGACGGGCCACGTTTTTTGGCAGCACGTACAACAGCAGCCTCACACGGGGCAGAACATTCTGACATCAGCACCAATTCGCTTGTTATTTTCCCCTTTTAGTCGCCTTTGCCTAACGCAGTGATATCATGACGCTGTTCCTAACTCTGGAATGAATTCTCCATATGTGTGGTCAGAATATACGCATCGTTTCTAGTATTACACAATACTGAAGTGACTTCCAGCTATGACTAAAGCTCACAAACGTAAAAACAGACTGAGACAGACACATACACCTATACACACACATACATATTTCTTCTTTTTCAACGAAGGTCTGAGAGTGCTGTGCACTAATAATTTAGGTAGGGGGTCATCCAGCCGGGGCCAACTTCCCGCTATATGAACCTCACACGGCTCAGCGACTCACCTAGTCACATTTTGACCACCTCCAAGGCCCCCCACAACCCCTCCAGGTGACCCATTCCAGCGTCTGACCGCCCACACCCTGCGGATTATTTTATTTCTTTATATCGAGCGGACATTCCCCCACACCGCAGCGCCCGTCAGTTGCCCCGAGACGCTGTCCCCGYGCCTCTCTCTCAGGCAGAGCCAGCACAGCCGGGTGGGATCGGCGGAGAAAGGCGGAGGCCGGGCCGCCCTCGGGCAGGGTTTCCTCAGGCGGGCGGGAGGGCGGCGGGAGCTCACCTTGGCGGTCGCGTGGGGCGAGGCGCCCTTCTCCAGCAGCAACAGCGCCACCTTCTGGTTGTCGTAATGGGCCGCCACGTGGAGGGGGGTGAGGCCGTTCTGTAAGGGCGGTTACGGCGTTAGGCTGCGCTCGCGTTAGGGAGCCGTTAGTGCGGGAGGTGACCGGCGCCGGGCGGCAGCGAGGGGCGGAGGRCACGGCCGCAGCAGGCAGCCGGCCGGTAGTAGGGGAGAAGCGGTGGAAAAGGGTGAATCTGGGCGGCCTGGCTGCTTGCGGCCGCAGGCCTGGTTTCCCTTCCATCTCCCCAGAGCCCGCGCTAAGCAATTCCCACAGCGTGAGGGGAAACCGGGCCTTGCCCCCGCGTTTATCCGTTAGGATTTTGACAGTTTGGATAGTTTAACGGAACCGGCGCTTCCTGAGCCACAGAAACGTATCTGCCCTCAGAGCTGCGCGCAGCRCGCCCTCCTGCCGGGGTCCCAAACCCGACACGCTCGGTAGCGCGGTTTCCACAACTAGTGCACACAACCATCACCCTTGGGGGAACGCGACCCTAACAAAGCCAAAGCCACCACGGAAAGCAGCTGCAGCCCTCCTTGGCGTGCATGTTTCACACAGTTCTTTCCTAAGGAAGAATCCAAAACACTGCTGACTCTTATTTCTTTCTCGTCAGTACCTTGCCAGCGGAATCGGGAGAGGCACGACGCTGCAGCAGGAGTTTTGCCACTTCCAGGCTCCCGTATTTGGCCGCCACATGCAGAGGTGTGAATCCCTTCTGAAAAATTCCAGGAGATAAAAAGCAGATGTTTACATTACAGGTCATGCTGACATCTCTCTTTTAAGAACTATGTATTAAGCGCTTACTCTTCAAGCTATATTCCAGCTGGCAGAATCAACAGCCGTACCTAGAAAGAGCATCATCTCCTGAAAGCACTTTGAGAAGCATGAAACACAAGAAAATACTTTCCCTTTTATTATTCTTCGCTACGTACGTGCTGTCAGACATTTTATCTGATACAGACTCTACTAGCAACATACACTGCGTGTGTGGGCAATGAAGCCACTTGTTCAAATTTCTACTCCAAACCAGCTGCACTTTTTAGTTTCATGATGACAGCTTTAGAAATATTTCCTGTATCAATTGTTGCCAGTAACAATGAAACACCAACTAAATTCAGTGACAAAAGCTCCAAACTTCGTATTCCTCCTTTAGAGAGTTTGTTGAAGAATGATTTATATTTGGACTCATGTATCCATACAGTCACTAAGTTCTGCTGCAGCCTCTGAACTGCAGCTAAAAAAAGTCATGCCTGACTCAATGGCAGTGCTTTTGGAAACACATTGTGGCCAGACTGAAAATCTTGTCTTTTAAAAAGAGTCCTTTTCTATTTGTTTTAATAATGCTTGTCAGTACRGTACAGGCATAAGGTCTATGTCAAACTCACATGCTCTTTGCCTGTTCTTTTAATTGAAAAAATCATGTTGATAAGGAAAACTCATGGATGCAAGACAGCAGGTGGCAGACTGCACCGCTGCCCTGACAGTAATTCCGGGGAGCTACAATGACCTATTTGCCTGACACATAAGTGATGCGTAATGTTTATTATCATTATCATCTTGTTCCATTAATCCCACCTCAAAAAGAGTTTACGTCAGAGAACCTCAAAGATTTCCAGTTCATGAATCACAGGTTTGTAGAGAGATTATCTAGTGGGCTACATCTTCTCCTATTCATAATTACAGGATGTTCCTGCTGTACTAAAGCCATTGCCATAAAGCAATACAGGAAATTAGGAAAGTATTTAGTGTATTTTTAGCCATTTTAATGTGATTTAACAGCTGGATAAAAGGAGAACAGCAAGCATTCCCAGTAATCCGTGGATCATAATTTGAAAATTGCTGGTTTAGTCTTCTAAAACCTGGAAGCCACCCCATTGTTCAAAAATATGTTTTAAGCTCCAGCTGTAAAATCAGGGGTACTTTTTCAAGACCTAAAACAATCGTGAGAATTAAGTGATTCTCACTAATCACATGCAATAAATTTGGAAAAGATATCTTGGCACATAATTCTATTCACAGCTATCTATTTTCTTATGTGTTCATCACTCTGTTAGGAATCTGTTGGTAAACATTTTTGGCTAACAAAACAACAATGATTCTGCTGACTATTTCTTTTATAACCCCAGACAAAATGGCCTGTTGTGTCATATGACACCTCATTTATAGAACCACTGAAAATAAATTCGGCATTAGATGCGACTGAACAGATGCTGACTTGTATGTTTTAGGAACATTCCTTTCAGCTAGCACAGACCAGAATTATTTTCTTATTTAAATAAACAAGGTATTGAGAATAAGCAGGCCTGTTCATAAAAAAGTGTTGTCGTCATCCCCTCTTCTTTTTTGAAAATTTTGGCCAAAAAAGCCCAACCCATCATGCAATGGGAAAGAGAGAAAAAAGGACTTTGTGTACATTTTAAACCTGTTGGGACCATGTATTTATCATGATCTGCATTTGGCTCCAGTGGGAACCAAACTCCCAACTTTAGATGACAGCACAATATGTCAAAATTTGATTAACTTCTGATACGTTACTTCAGTCTATTGGATCGCTGTTGATTAAGTAAGAACAAAACAAAAGACCCAAAGTAGTTCAATTGTCAAAGTACACTCCTCATGGAACAGGCGTGCACTGGCATGCACCACCCATGCTACTGGAATACAGAGGTAAAGTATTTTGTCTTACTTTGGTGGACATGGAGTGCGAGGCACCTGCCTCTAGGAGAACTGATGCGACATCAACTTGTCCCTCTCTGGCAGAGATATGCAGTGGAGTGTACCCATTAGTTGTTGCGGCATCAGGGTGGGCCATGTGCTGTAGCAGAAGTTGGACGATCTCCGTTTTACCCAGGCGAGAAGCAATGTGCAGTGGAGTCTGTTCTTCCTACAACTCAAATCGAGTAGATAATGAGCGCAGGTAGAACCACCCTGGACACAATATTCTGGTTGATCCCAATAGATCTATCTATGCATTTGTCTTGCAAAAATCATAGGAAGTAATAGCACAAAAAAAGGCAGTAACGGAGGGCTCACGGGTTAATTTTTGCGATGAGCTTCAGCAACGTCTTAGAACAGAGAGAACTATGAAGAAAAACATTGTTTTTTCCTTTTATCAAGCAGATAGCGCACATCACTGTGAGCATCACTTGCTCCCCTTTATGTTCTTAATTTGTTTTACAACAGCTGTACCTTGCTCTACAAACAGTCMCCTTGGTTTCAAAATCTGGCACTAACTGCTATTGGAACCTCTGATGTTCGGTTTTCGGACACGGCCGTGCACCTCCTTGCTCAGAATTGCTATTGCTGGTCTTGAGTCAGGCATGTTGTAGTGGGTCTAGCCAGGATGGAGTTAATTTTCATCACAGCAACCTGTGTGGTGCTCTGTTTTAGATTTCTGGCCAAGACAGTGTTGATAACACACCAATGTTTTAGCTATTGCTGAACGGTGCTTACACAGTGCCAAGGCTTTCTCTGTTTCTCCCTCTGCCCCCCCCAAGGAACAGGCTGGGGGTGGGCAAGAGGTTGGGAGGCGACACAGCCAGGACAGCTGTGCCCAAATTGACCGAAGAGATAATCCATACCATATAACGTCACGCTCAGCAATCAGGGGGCGAGTTTTTCCAAAGGAGCCGTTGCTCAGAGACTGGCTGGGCATCGGCCTGCTTGTGGGAGGTRGCGAGTGATTGCCTTTGCCTCACTTGTGGCGGGGAGGGGTTGGTTTTGTGGGGTTTTTCTCTTTCTCCTTCACCGATTAAACTGTCTGTATCTCTACCCAAGAGATTTTCTCACTTTTGCCCCCATCCTGCTGCGGGGGCAGTAAGTGAACGACTGAGCGGGGCTGAGCTGCCGGCCGGGGTCAGCCCATCACACACACTCTCTTTGGAAGATCTACGCCTAAATACGTTACCGTTTTCAGAACTGTTTTCAGGTCTGCTTAATATTGAATCAACAGATCAAATACAAGTGAAATTGCTCCTCCCTAGCTCCTCTGCTTCAGCTACGTTTTTGAGTAAGAGAAAGCAAAGAAAATTGTAAGCAGAACACCTACCCTGGCTCGGGCATCAACCAGGGCCCCGTTTCTCAGGAGGCAGCGAACAACTTCCACCTGCCCAGCACGTGCCGCCATGTGCAACGCAGTTTCTCCACGCTGCAGAAAAGCAAAAGCGTTTCAGTGTCCTAAACCTCCATGAAGAAACAGAGCTCTGACGGTGTAAATTCCACCCACGTCAACTCGTGCAGTGACCCGCCTTTCCACCAGCTGAGAATCTGGCTTCAGACCCAATAACAGGCAGTTCAGAAGGGTGTGCGCATAGATGTCGCTGGGCCTGGGTATGCTTTGGTTTGCAAACTTGGTGATCCCAGACAAATGCAATCTCACTACAGAGGGTCAGAATGAAAATCCTGGCTTATAGAAAATTCTGCGGTATAGACTCCCCTGGTCACATATGTTCCTCAGCTTTCTACGTAACAGTGCATCAGCTTGTGTGCGGCACAGGAGATAAGAGTATATTGAGCCTGTCTCTCTCAAGGGATTGCGAGGCACATGAGCCTCAAGATGGAAGGGGATATTTTTCCAGATGGTCTCTTCCTGCACACTGTGTGGAGCTGGCAGCATTAAAAGGCCTTGCAACGGCTGTGCACAACTGAGCCAGCATATGAAATGTGTAAAATCTGTGCTCAGCAGCGTGGCTCTGTCTGCAGGCTATGGAATGAATCTTTCAAGCCTTTTGTAGCCCACAGAATTTGAAGGAGAATATGAAATTTTGGAAAACTGACTGGAGTGATGTGGAATTTCAGATCAGGATAATGAAGTACGGATGATACATTCAAAGCATTTAACTTTTTGCATAGGTTTGCAGAGGAACACTAAAAGCGAGTATTCCTTGACGATGGCGTTTCTAGCTTAATTTTGCACTGTCCAACATTCTTTGGGTGCACTGTCCTAAAATGGACTAAAACAGTCCCTGCGCAGCTCATCGGTATCTGGTACATTAGGTACCGGGACAGTTCCGCAACCAGGAGCTCTGTTATTTATCTGTTATGACAACACAGCAGGACTGATCACTTCTTTGTGTTAACTGTTCCGTCTCCTTACTCTAGAGCTGGAGTCTATTCTGTTGTAAGGCTTTTACCCCCACGACTGTGAAGTTAAACTGCAATTGCCAAAATGAACACTGTGGTCGAGATCTTTTGCATCAGAATCAGGAATCATGTCTTCTTGTCCTTCGTCTAGATGTAGGAAAAGAAGCAGCCTGAGCTTGCCTGCTATTATGAACTTCTAATTAAAGCAAACCCTCTTCACCAGGAGTTGATTTATCTTATCATTTTAAAATTAACATTGTATTACCAGCTGTGATTAGTAAGTAGGCAACAAACAAAATCCCACAGCCCTAGCTACAAATCTGAATGGAGAATTTCATCTATATAGACTTGATTACCTGAAGAATGAGCTGTTTAAAATGTGAATAAGGTTTACATTTCACACACTCTAAAGATCAAATTTCTATAAAGACCCTTTTGTACTTGAATTAGCAAAGCAATTTAGCTTTTGGAAACAGTTAGTAATTCAACAGGGAACTTCATCTTACCAAGTAAAAGCCAAGGCACCTGTGTAGCATAAATTGTAAAGTGTTAAACTTTGCACACAGATGTCCGGCAACACAATACTTTTAATTGCTTCCACAAGAATTTCTTGTTGGCTTTCATATCAATAACGTTTTTATATCGAGATTGCTTCTGTAAAAAAGTATTAAAGCAGTAAGAGACTTTGTCAAGAAAAGTCTGTTCTAACAATTCAAGCAAACAACTCGGTGTGCTCAACATTTTTACTAGGTTCCATGTAAGATTTTTTTAACTGAGAAAAAACGATGAGTCCCGTGTACCCGGATTACTAAATTTTTGTTGTTGTTTTGTTGTCGGGACCACTTATCTATAACATTATTTACTGGTAAAAAGCTGCTTTCAAAGTGCAGGTGGTCCTAAGTTGAATATTTGTTTATACTGACAAATTCAAACAGTAAGAGATCTATGAAATACAGCTCAGAAAACTATCACGTTCTTTTTATTGTTGTTCTTCTTGGTAACTAGGCTATTGGTATACAAACACTGATTTCTATGGTAAGTCAGGTTCTGCATTTTGTGTTACCTCCCAAAGGTCACATTTTCTACATTTAAGCATGTTCTTTCGAAAGGCACCAGTTCCTGGAATTTCCTGTATAAGAGGAACATCTTGAGTTTAACATTTTTACTTTTTGTTTAATTGTTAGGTTTTAAGCCTTTTATACCCTTTAACTGATACAAATGACACAATTTCACGGCAGCCAGTGAAGCTATGCAAGCAGAAATTAGAGCCATTTGGACTTGAATTTCATCCTTCAGAACGGAAACACAGTCTTCCCTGTGACTTGGCTTCTGATCAGTTTTGGATGTATTTGGTGAGTTTTGTCTGTTTCCAAGGGAAACTTTACCTACTCAAGCACTGTTGAAGAACGCATGAAACCACAGATGGCTTATAATGCACATACAATCACCGTTTTCCCCTCTTCACTAAAGGTGCTAGAATCATTTGTCCTAAAATGCAATGAAGTCATAAAGTATCATTAAAATGTGACCTTTGGTTGAGCTACGTGGTAGGCCAGACCCTTTTCGGAGGAGGTATTGCACAGACGATTCTAGTCAAAGCCATACTCACAATGTTAGTGACATCGGGAGAGGCTCCGTTCTGCAGCAGAAGGAGGACTATGTTCAAGTGGCCCATAAATGCAGCCACGTGTATAGGTGTGAGGCCCGACTGCGAAACAAAGCAAGAGCAGTTTTACTCCTCTGCACGGGCGTGGGGAAGGGGCTTCTTCGTTTAAATAAAACATAAGTGAAAGTGAGGCATGATAGGAGAGAGAAAAAAGGAAGCAAAAAGGGAGAGAGAAGGAATGTTTCTTCAGGACATGAAACATTTTTCTACCTCTGTTATAGCCTGGATTGAAGCCCCATATTTCACCAGGAGTTCCATGACTTTGATGCGATTTTTCTTGCAGGCAATGTGCAGTGGAGTAAAACCATTCTGTGCAAAAGACAGTCGTGTTAGTTAAAAACATGCAGCTACACTTTCCACACAGCTCCATGCTGGCACACTGGGAGCAGAAGTGTTAGAGTACCAGAAGCAATTGTTCTTTAAGCACAACAGGTTATGAATTACAGACATCTCCCAGTAGTCTGAGGCAGAACAAAGCAGTGCCGCTGCTTTCTTCTCAGGCAATGGAGAGAAACTGAACTTCCACCTCCAAAAACCAAATACAGACATGCACGTCCTGACTTTCAAGTGTATGCGTGCGCGCATGTACGTATGTGGTTCCGAAGGTTGCACACATGTATATGTAAGGATGACTTAAAGTGGTTCCCCAAGATTGCCTAACACAAGGAAAAGATAAGAAATGATAGTGATCGCTTTGAAATCAGTTAGTGTCTTTTGAAACGTATAAAGCATATTCTATACCTCGCCAGGAACAGAACAGAGTACTTCTTCCAGATTCCACCTTATTTTATTTGTCTTTTTAGAATATCTTGTAATCTAAGCGTCTATGTATATTTATTTTTATATCTATGCATCAATCTACAGTATACTGTATTCATGTTTGTGTGTGCGCGTGTGCACTCTGTGAGGTATCTTAAATAAATAATCACTACTTCAGCCGTGATTTCACGATACAAAGTGCTCACTCTTGGAGTATTTGTGGCCCCCCTTCCTTTATTCCTGCCCTGTCGAGTCATAAAGCACTGTTAGCAAGGTATCAGCCCTCATCTGGATTAAAATTAAATGGGGCAGGGACAGGAATGAAAGGGGGGTGGGGAAGGGAACATCTTAAATCAAGATTGCAACCTAGCATTTTGTATTGTGAGACAATAGTTTTAGTGTTGTGCTTACCATCAGCACATATTTCATTTCTTTGGAAATGCTTATTCAGTAAGATTGGGGCCCAAACCAAAGCATGTCTTCATACTCTATACTGTAATASGTGCTTTGACTTCAAGCTTTTTTTATGTACTATTATAGTTAATGCAGGTTAAGTGTGTGCCTAAAGCTAAGCAAACACATTATTCACCATATGTGAACATTTTAGTGAAAAGCACAGGTAACGTTTTTAGATAATGTTGAAAAATTGCTGTATTTTCTAATGAAAAGGATCAGTATTGCTAAACAATCAACTAGCAGTAAACAGAACTTATCAGTGAAATCTTAGCTCATGGAAAGAGGCACGTGACAGATTATTCTACAATCAGCTTCTGTTAAGGGAAATGTTAATTACTAGTTGATTTGAAGGTGCTTTAAAGCACATACAAATTGAAAAAGCTAACAACTCATATAGTGCTTGTATCCCCAAATCATTTTGCAAACATTAACAATTTTTTTAAAAAAYCTAGCTGAAAATGAATTATTTGTAAAATGTATTCCATCACAGGACTCTGCTGAATATTATTACTGCTATTAGCCTTCTCCAATTTCTAAAGAAGGAATCAAAACCATTAGATACTTTACCTCCCACACAACATCTCTCAATATATTTCATAGGGAGTTTTACTGTTTCAGAAATTTCCATATTTTCACTTAATTTTACTGCCTGAGTTGATTTAATTTTGCCACTTCTATTTAAGTGAGGAACAGTTTGATAGGGGAGAGGAGAAGGCAGAAAAAACGTATCACTAACAGAAATTACAAGCATCGTTTAATATATTAAATACTATAAACAAGCCAGAGGCGACAAGTCCCTGATGGGAGAGGAAACAAGAAAGAGGGGGGAAAAAAGAAACAGTCTGGAGGGAAGAGAGCAGAGAGGCAGCGGCCTGAGGGTGTTCTCCTTTCATTTCAGATGTTTCTCTGGGAGGGAGGGAGGGAGGGGGAAGAACAGAAGGTGTATTTCTGGTCATGGAAGGAAAGAAAGAAGATGTGGGGGCTAGCATACAACCTGTATGTGTGGGTAGCTGAGGAAAGTACAGCTAAAGATAATCAGAAGACTGGCAAGAAAAACAAGAAAGGATGAAAACAGCATCGAAAAAGATCAACCAAGTGAACATGATACCGGAAAAGACAAAACAAGAAAAGCATAAGAAGAGGAAGCAAGAGGGGTGAAGGGATTTGAGGATATAGAGAGGCCAAGAAAAATGAGAGGGCAGAAGAAAATTGTGTCAATAAAAAGTCAGTTCCAAGGCAGTCAGGGGTAGGGGAAGCCTTCACAGAAAAACACAGGGTCATACTGAAGGCCAGAAGCTGGGGAAGACACCAGAGTGGCCTGTGGTGGAAGTTCTGCGGAAGCACTGAATACAGCAGGCAATGGCAGGCTTCTTGCCATGCAGAAGTAGCTGAAGTGTTCACAGTCTCTTTCTTTCCCCCTCTGAGTGTAATAAATTGGTATTTTAACTTTTGTCCAGCTAACACTTCATGGGGACACTTCCTATTAGAGCAAATTGGAATCTTGTCTGGGTTTGGACAGATTAAAGACTCTTGAAAGCTTTATATGTTCCTGAAGCCAAATGTGATGTTCTTCTCTCAGTTAGGGCATAATGGTCTGATCAGTGAGTGAAAGGAATCATACCTGTTTTCCTGTAAGCATCAGAAGAACTGTTTTTTGAAAAGGAAGAAAAGTGGCACCTAATAGAGGGGAATGTCATAATTTGATAAATGCAGAAATATTAGCTTTTTAATACATTTTCTCCATGCCAATTAACTTACTGATTCAGTTGAAAGCTTAGAAATTATTTGTGTATCGTAACACATAGTATGGAAAACCAAACTATTAATTCAGTAAAATACCAATGCATACGTTACCATCAGCTAGAAATGGCTTTGATTTTAGGAACTCTGTAGAGCTTCCAGACCTGATACTACAGCCACTTGCCACGGGACGTGGTCCATGACTAGGCCTAATGATACGAGAGACAATACTGGTAACCAGCAGGTCTGACAACCCCTGTTGTTACCGCAACATTTAAGGTTGTTGGAGTTTGTTGACAGAGTTTTCACTTAGCTTTACTGGTAAGAGCTACTCATCTGCCCTGGATAGCTTTGTCACACGACACAGGTGGGACAGGTTTACCAGGGCACGAGCGTTGGGATTTGCTCTCTTGTCCAGAAGGAGTTTGGTGACACGATAGTGGCCGCAGTGTGCGGCCACATGGAGGGCGGTCAGGTAATCCAGCGTGACATCATCCACGGGAGCTTTGTGCTGCAGTAGGTGTTTGACGCATTCCACGTGGTCCCCCTGGGCCGCCATGTGAAGTGGAGAGAGTCCATTCTGTGGCAAAAGGAAACAGAACAGTAACTTCTAGTAACATCATGAGTTTGCAGAGTACCCCCATCGCTGAAACAGAGCCGCATCTGAGCTACGGACTGAAAGAAAAACTGAAAAAAGCTATAGCTACCCCTCCCCTTCCAGCAAATACAGGCAAATTTAGAGGAACATCATACAATTAACTAAAATCAGAATTTAATCAAAGCAAAAGAATCTAAGGGTCTGGCCTCATGATTTAATAAAACATATCTTGACCTTAAAAGACAGTTCTGGGGATACTCATCGTAACACTAAGACAGAGGTTGTATGTTGATTAGAGGAAAAGCACCTACTTACCCATCATCGTATTTATTAAGGAACCTGTTTTTTTTTTTCTTTAAGTGTTTAATGAAAAAACAAATTATATTGGCAAACCTGACCCCTGAGCTTCTGGGAAATGATACTTTCAACTACCACCATGGTTGGACCTTTTGTTCAAACCATAACACTTGAAGGGCAGTGGAAGCAGGAGTTTTATAGCCCTGTCTGGCTTTAATAGATCTTTTTGTAAATATTGAAGTCCATGGAAAGTAGACAATTAAGAGGAAAGAGAATTGTTGCTATTAATATGTATAACAAGTTGTTTTCAGAAAAAAATAGTTTTAATATTTACATATTTGTCTGTCTCCAGTTTGGAACCACCTGTTTCAGTTGGAAGTTAGAAGAGGAAGTTGCTTTTAAATTTAATTTCATTTTACATGCAATAAGGTACTTAAAATGCACTGCGTGCTTAAAGATAGACTATAACATACAGACTTAAAGTCAGGTAACTGACTTGGTGTGGTCAACCTGACTGTTCATTTGTCACCTGGAAGGAGGGAATTATTCACTGGACAGTTCTGCTCTGCTCAATCCTCAACACAGTGGGGACATCCAGATGCTGCCACAGCAATGCTGATATTTTGTCATGACTGGCAACATCTGCCTTTGAATGGCAACATCTGGGAATCCTGCCTGAAGCGTGCACAATAGATGTGGCAGGGTCTGTTCTTCTGAGCCTCTCTACCTCTTAGTGAAGTGAGGGTGTTGACACATGAGGTTCACCTAACCACCTTCTCCCACCAAAGGAATCAGTGAAACTGTAAGGAATCTTTTCCCTACAATTCCCATCTCCCTGTGGATCCCTCCTGCATAAACAGATGACCTGGACTACTCGGTGCTACCAAGGTTGCATAGCTTGAGCACATCCTTATTTGATGTAATTGATATGGTTGCAACCCAGTGATAAAACTTCCTGAAGACTATCAAGAGAAAATCTTGAGTCTCCAATAAGGATAACGATGGGTCAGAACACACTAATTGCTCTTGTTTTGAGCCATGTTTGAGGGAGTGGGGCCCAGTAAACAGTGCAATGGTCTGAAACTGGTATTTAAATTGTTTGTCCCTCCTGATCTTCCAGGGGACCTCAAGCATATCATTGCAATACTCTGTTCCACCATTTTCCAACTAACGATACCAGCCACCTTTGTCAGGCGCTCTGAAATTTACTGATGTGAAGTGCTGCTCAGTGGGATTTGCTGTTATACTACAAGTATCTTTCTCTCATTAGTTTGACCATTTGTAGGAAATGCATTCATCTTAGATGTGCGCTTTTCAGAAATCAGTAGAGAACACACTGAAATCATTTTCAAGTCTGAAATAGTCCATGAAAACAATTAGGAGAACCTGCAAGTCACAGGTCCTAGTTAGCTTATATGAAGGATTGGAAAACATATACCAGGAATCATCTCTCAGGAGTGACTGATCTAGCTTTCCCATCTCTGTGTCCTATGGTCTTAGGAAGCAACAAAAGTGAAGTGCTTGCAGTAGCACTGTATATCATGTGTTTAGTCTGATATTATAGAGAGAGGCACAGAAGTGTATACTGTTTCATATATTTGGACAGGATAGTCCCTCATTATGTAAGAAAACCTTATTTTGGATCATTCTGCCCATTAATACATTTCCTTCGGGAGAAGAGAAATGTTCCCGTCTTCTTCCTTGTCCTTTCAGTGACATTGAAAATTCTGTGGAAAGTTACCTAGAGCAGTTAACATACTTTAATAAGACACACACCTTGGTCCGTGCAAGCAGTGGGGCACCTCGTTCCAGGAGCAGCTCCACAACTTGGTCATGTCCACTTCTTGCAGCACAGTGGAGTGGGGTGAGACCATCCTTAAAGTAAAAGGAGGGAAAACAAATGAGCGCATCCCCAGCTGTCCGTCCTAGCACTCTGAGGAACACCCTTCCAGGAATGCAGCCCCGTAAGCGTGTGAAAAAGCTCCTTTTTTTTTTTGACTCCTAACTGAAGCTGGCTCCACAACATGAAGTTTCATCCCTATTCTTCATTGCACCAGTAAAGGACACTCTAAGGTTACCGTTTCAGAGAGGAAGCCCATTGTGTGTTGAAATCTCTTATCAAAGAGGATAATGTGAGCATGCATTGCCTCCTCCCCTCCTTCTCCTCTGCATGGCTTTGAGATTGTATTGCCTCTCCCTGGATAATGTGTGCTGGGCCAAGGATGCTCCATTAATCAACCCTTGTCCTTACGATTGCTTTTGATGCAGGGTTGAAACAAGAAATGTTCATACTAGAAAATTTACTCTAGAATTTATTTGGTTGGTTTTTTGTTGGGTTTTGTTTGGTTTTTTTTTTGTTTGTTTGTTTGTTTTTGTTGTTTTTTTTTTTAACAGGCAGCAGGAGAAAGAAGATTTTAGAACAGAGAAAAAGAGAAAGAGAGAAAAAAACAGAACATAACCTTTCATTTCTGAGATTGAGTGGTGAACAAAGAGCTAACAATTCTTTGCTAAAATTGCTGTGAGACCACCAACCCGGCGATATTTTTCCCGTTGCAGAACACCTATACCAAAAGACTTGCTCAGGCTACTCAGTAATGATCACAGAGTGGTAGCAAAAGATGTGTCAATGAAACATTTAGATAAGAGAATGTATTCTAGGTAATTCTGCTACAGTTTGGACTTTATGCAGAAAAAATACAGGACATACGAGGCAAGAAAAATGGTTGCAAAAGAATATGAGTGCTGAATGACAGAAAAAAGAAAATGTGTAAGATATAGAAACCCAAGTTTTCATCTCATTAGACCTCGATATTGTTCAAGCATGCCCTCGGAGAAGTCATCAATACTCATTCAACAGGTTTATAAAGGTGAAATTGGTAACAGTTTTTAATCACAAGAAAAGCCTTTGCCCTTTGAGACACACTGCTCATCGTGGATGAGGCAGATGCTATTATTCTAGGGTGCTTTCTGAAGAATCCAGTAACAGCATGATTAAAAGATGAATATATTGGTCTGAGATAGATTTATTACTTGGAGACTAAAAAAGTAGCAAAAATGCAAAAACATGGCCTTAAGTATGAGTTAGTGACCCTGCTTTGTACACAGATATACTGTTTGCCTTGCTGGAGTTTGAAGGAAGTCTACATCGCTATATTTTTACTTCTACTACTAACATTTTTAAATTAAAAGTAGCTCTAGACTGCACAGTGCCATTGCAACTGCAACATCATTTCGGCTATACAAGCATAGCCCTGTAATGCTCTACAAAAGGTAGTTCCAAGAAGTAGATCTTCCCTCATCCTCAGTTTCGAAACCACAGAGCACCTTGCTGAGTTAGCAGTGCAAGAAAGCTCCACTCCAGTGAGGAACTGAAGTCAGCAGGGAGGAATTTTTCTCCCTTACTTATCTACTGTTTCCAGAGATTTTTCAGAAACACGTGAAGGGGTTAGGTGTGCCTTGACGCTCACTATCTCAGAGGCAGAGGCAACACTAAATCCCACGGAAGCTTTGCAATGAAATTCAACAGATGCAAGATCAAACCCGCAAACAGAATTCAAGGCTGTTCAGCACCTGGCAGATTGGGTCAATGTAAAGGAATTGGGTGTAACTAGCTTATCTGGGTTTTTTTTCTGCGCTGAAACTTCAGAGTCCCCTAAATCAAGTCTTTATATGCACAACTGAGGTATATTTTCATCTCGCTGCCAGAGGGATTCATACACATAATTCCCGTTAGCATTACTAAGGTGAGAATATATCCCAAACGTATTTCTAGGAAAGGTATTTATTTGGTATTTCTTTCCAGTTTCTGGCCTTTTTGTGCTCTACATTTTTAATCAATGTGGGAGGTTCACTTTCCCTATCTGCATAGTGACKTTGATGTTATTCTATTTAATAGAACAGCAAAAGAAAGGTAGAATTGGGTGAACCCTTGAAAAAAACAGGACAAATCCCCAGAGGGAGAAAAAAGAAGAAAAATACAAGCTAAGAAACACATCAACTCCACAAGAAAGTCTAGCTAAAACRAAAATAAGTAGTAAATCATTAAAAAGCATGATTTCTCCTCTGTTCTTATCTATAATTCCCGCTAAAAGTAGAGATAAAAATTTGCTACCTATCCTACTCTATCCTGTCACAGCTTTTATAAATGCATCATCATTTACTATCTGTGCACTTTCCAGTAGGTGAATTAAGCAGTATGCTTTGCAGCCTGCCCATGTAACCCTCTTCTCTTCCCTCTTTCTGCCCTGGGGAAAACAGCATGTATATTTTAAAATTATTGTAGATTTAATACTTTGGATTCTGTTTTTGTTTATATGTTTTCTTCAAAGATGAGGGAAATTGCAAAGAGAGAGCTGTTGTAGTAGAAGTATTAGCACACAATACAATGAGGACAAACTGACATTAGCCAACATCAAGAGACACACTGGTGTACCAAATTAGTCCTCTTTTGCACCATTATCTATTGGCAATGAACCTCAGTGCTCTGAAATCTATTGCAGGAGTTTGCCCACGTACTTTTTTAATCTTTCCATTGCTAATTGGTACACCATGTAAACTGAAGAACACATGCTGACCAAAATATCAAACACATCATTTGACAGGACATACAACACTGGCTCGAAGAGACACAGACTTTGAAGCACAGATAATGGATATCCCATAAACACAAAGGCTGCCATGCCGGGAGGCAAGAAATTAAACAATTTTACATTTTAAGAAGTCCAGTATTTATCTCCTCATCCCAAACAGTACATAATGGAGAGTTAAATGTTTTCATCTTCCAAGTGACATCCTGCACCTGGTGTTCTGTTGTTCCCGTACGTGGTACTCTCCTAGCTCATGCTTTGGGTCACTGTTAGAAATGACATTACAATCCTCTRTGTATGTATGGAAGCCATGAAATTCCATCACTCCTAATTTCCTCTTAAATGGCTCTCAAAATAGAAGGTAAACTTTTGCCTTTTTTTCTTGAAAATTAATCGCTGGTCATTTTTTAACCTGCAAAATTAATTCTGAATTCTGTGCATGACTCCTAACTGCAGGGCTCAGGAAGATAAATTATTGGATCATTTCACAGTAATTAAAATGCTTTACTTCAGCTTACCAGAGAGATTGAGATAAAAAGAAGCTGTGCTTACGAGAGATTCTTAATGGGAAATGATATGGGCAGCATCTTGACAGAAGGACAGTTGCGCACATTCAGTGCTCATTCGAATGAAGACTGATGACAGCACATGAACATCAAAGGCCAAATTATCAAAGAATTCTGCTGGCCAAATTATCAAAGAATTCTGCTAAACTGCAGCTACATATTCTCATTTTTATAAGGGTGAAATAAAATTTTAGTATTCTGTACGTTAGACATGCAAAATTGTCTAAATTTTCTCGACAAATAAAGGCTCTTTCATTTGTTCATTTTTCATTACTACTAAACCTCATCTCTTTAAAAATGAACAAGGCAAGTCTCCCTCTTGCTCTAAGCTCTCAGAGTCTTGGCATAATTAAACACGCTCTGAAGTATTCCTCCAGGTCTGCCTGTACCATGCATTTGCTTGAGTAATAAGATACTAACTTGAATAATTCTAAATAATAGTCACTATCTATATAGCTTGCTTAGAGAATCTGTATGACATCCCTTCCCGCTCCCTTGTAAACATTGTATGAATCCACTACATTTTTTTATAGCAAACATCTGCATTGTGATTAGATATTTATAATCTGACATTGCTTTAGGAGTGGCAAAAACTGCCAATGAATTATCAGTGCTCTGTGCATGTGTGAAGACTAGGAGAAAACGTCACAGCATTACTGCAGGAAAAAACCACTGTAAACATAGCATAGTGCCAAGGCAGGGTTAGGATCTGGCTACAATGGCTTTATGGTAGGAAACCCACTACCATGTGGAAAGAGCAGAGAGCCGTGCCTATTTTGTCAGGATGTATATATACAAAAGGAGACCTTATTACAAATAAATCTCAATAGGTTCCCAGAACGAGCGTTAAGGGGTGTCTGAAGCACATTCACCGCAAAAAACYCAACCCAACCCCCAAAAAATCCGAGTTCCACCCCCCACAGATTCCCTCCTTTTCTTTTCCCACTGGTATCATACATCCCTAYGACCGACCTTCCACTTCCTTCGGCTCCAGCTGAGCCTCCTTTCTTTTCTGTGGCCCTTCTCCAACCCAAATGGCATACCAGACTTTCTCCCCACCATTATCACTTCTACTCCCCCTCTCCAGCTCCAGCTGCCACGCTCCAGGCACACAACATGTTTACTTTCCCACACAATAAGCTTTCCATTCCAAGACTAGATGCTCTGTTTCATTCCAGGGATTTTTTTCAACTGTAAATATTCTGGACAACAGCCTGCAAGAGGAGTCTACAGAAAAGTCCCAGAGCAAGAAAAATTTAATTTCAATGTTGGCAAGATTCAATAGAAAGAACACAAAATGTGTGATAACTTCAGCGTCTGAGACAGGTGAACGTAGTCCTCCCCCCCTTCTTTTGCATGGTCCCACAAAAATGGAAATACCAGTAAGGTGACAAAGGCCTTTAAATAACACTGTATTTTAGAAAGTAAAAAAGCATACAAAAACTAAAAAAGCCTCACATTCTTGTTCTTTTTTTTTCCCTATACAAGATATATAGAGAGATGATAAAAATAGAGATATTACAAAAACTGCATTCATAAAGAATACTCCTAAAMCCCTTTAATAGTAACATTTCAATATCCTGCATATCCTTACTGTTACTATTCCATTATATCAGAATATTTTTTTTTTTAATAGAAATATATATATTTTGGCCATGCTGAAATTGCTCTGCTTTTAAATGCTTAAAATAATTCTCCCTGTAATAATCCGTACTATGTTTCAGGAAGGCTGTAAATGCTTTCCTTCTCTGAAAGGGAGAACTGATAATTGCCACGTTACTCTTGACCACATGACATCGATTTAATCATAAATTGAACTTCCCATCGTCTTTTAGAGAACAAGTTTCTGCACACTGATTCCTAGCCACAGTCTGCACAATTGCTTCTGAAACCCAACTCATCCTAAGTTGTACGGGTCAAAAGTTTAGCTAAACTTTAAAATTTTAAACAAACATATGTCATTGAAGTTCTTATTCAGGTAAACTTGTAGARAATATAGGTTTGACTAAGATTTTAAATATGAAATGTTTTAGCATAAGAAACTTTACCCGTTAATTGCTTAGCAAACAAAACTCCAGATAAGGCTTGTATGTAAACAGAAGTAGCACCAACGTAGATATAACAGACAGTACTAATAAAAGTATCCTATTAATATCATTGGGAATGGAGTTTACTTTTTTGCTTTAGATACAATATAAAAGAGAAATGAAATTCCACATTTTAAAAACTTATTTAGTAGTTTGTTGAGAAAAATGGTAAAACTTGCCAAAACATTTAAGTAAAATATTATTTTAAAATAGATGTAAGTGTAGCAAGCAGGTTTACTAGCAATTCTACAACTTTATACTCTAGTGAGAAATGCCATAAAATCTCAGCAAATACATTACGAAATGTATAGRAAATAAAAATACGTAATTCCTGCAGTAAGCAGGGCTTTCCTCTGACATGCAACATTAACTATGGAACAGTAGGACACATGCATAATTTACTCCCTTTGAAGAATGTACATTTTAATTTATTTTTTTTAGACAATTCAGGGGCTCCTACTGGATCATTCCAATGGAACATTTTCAAACATAAAAAGATTTCACAGATTAACTCTGCAAAATTAAAGTACTGAGGCTCATCTAAAATCTGTTAAAATAAGTTTTTGCATCTTAATTTATGCATCATCAGATGTAACGTAATAAAGCAAGTTAAAAACAAACTGAATGAAAGCAATGAGTACTTTTTTAACCAAAGAGCTTATTTTGACGCGGTACGGAGACCAAGAATAAAAGCCCACGCTATCCGGCAACGAAATACCCTAGTGCATTTAGTTCCACTGTTTTTCAGTGAATCTGACCTACTGGAAGAATGCAGGTGTTCCTCAGAAGAAATGAAAAGGCGAGTATGGAAAGGCAAGCATGTTAGTACCGAGGTGGAGGTGGCGGAAGTCTGTCCTTTAAAGTCCAAAACACACGTATGCATGGCATGCAACACACAACCTACCTCCTCAATACCCTACGTACTCACGGCCAAGCACACAAGGCATGCGGACAAAGCAAAGGGAAAAGAAAAAGACACCAAGATGCTATAAACAGCTGGCACGAAGACAAGACCACGCCACAGAGACAGCAAAACCAAAGTTCTGGAATCTTCCCCACTGCGAAGTACACGCAGCTGACCACCGCCGAGTGCCTTTGAGCAGGGAAAAGGCAAAAGATGAAAGCAAGAGGAAGCTGCTAAGCCTGTGCAAACTGGGACATGTGTGCTTTAGGATACCTYCACGGGTTTTCACCGATATCTTTGTGCTGACAGTTTTTGAGCTAACGTAGCAGCTGACAAAGGGCAGGAAGCCAAGACAAGGAGAAGACTCTAAAATTAGCACCTTCCACCTACATTGGGCAAAGTCCTGCGCTTTCAGTTTCATTCACAACTGCACATCAATCTTTGTGGATGAGCGGGGAAGGGAATACACCTTGACCTCATAAAATCCAAGATGTCCTTTACAATCATTTGTGCCACCTTGTCTAAAATGAGTATCTAAATACTGACCAGGAAATAGGTGAATTCAATACTGTCATTCCACAGGCCAAATGGACCATTTCTGTATGACTACTGTGCTTATGAGTACGTGCAATATCCTGACTGCAGCGTATTACTACCATTTCATGCCTCTACCATGAGATTTTAGGCACTTATTGTGGAAAATTTGACCAGGGATGAGTTACTGCACACCTTCATGAGAGGCAGCATTTTCCATCATCAGTAGTTTAAAAAAGAAAGAAAAAAAAAAAAAAAAAAAAAAAAAAANAAAAAAAAAAAAAAAAAAAAAAAGATCAAGAGAGACATCATTTCATAAATAATCAGAAATCAAAATCATAATCACATATAGAGTTACACAATAATCACGATTGTCTTCCTAGCTTATGAAGCAACAAATGGTCGATGTAATTAATATCAAAGTAACTGCAGAGGTTGAATCAACCACAAGGGTAGTTGACTGCAATATCCTCTACCTTCCTCTACCTTTCTACCCTATTAAACTAAAACTCGTATGTCCAGCTCTAAACTCTGTGTTCTAAAACACCCTCTATTACTTGGAAATATAATTTTGCAGATCAGTGCTTAAAAAACAGCAGCTTTCAAGAACGAGTCCTGTGCAGTTCAGTTCACATAAATGACCACGTTTTCCTAGGTGACTCCAAAATAGTTAACCCTGCCCATACAAATTGATGGGTTTTTTCTTTTGTCCTGAATGACTGCAAAATCTCCCATAAACAAGAAGTGACTGCCAGCCCGCTGCAGCAGTGTTCACGAGGCATACTATGACTGGCATAGACATTTAGGAGTCAGGGGACTGAAAGGCTGAGCTGAGTCCAGACCCTCCACTTCCCATTGCTGTGCAGCATGCATGTTCTTGCGTCACGTGAAGTTGGACCAACTAACAGGCTTATTTCCTCAAAAAGATCAGTTTCATCAGCTTTTTCTTGCACKATGTAGGTAGATTATACAGGAGACTAAAGAAAATGGTATTTCTGCCTCCTACTGTCACCAATACCTGCCATTCTTTAGTCTGATACCATAGAAAACAGTCTACATAAAACAAGTAACAATCTGAAAACTAAAGGTAGGATTCTGAATTTAAAAAAAAAAAAAAAAGGTACAAAAGTATTTCTTTATAAATTATTTTGGGAGTCACAATTTAAATTTGGTCCAAGTTTCAAAAAGATTACACTTGTGAGGAGGCAACGTTTAACATTTCTGGAGCTGTGTTCAGGTGAACTTTTTTTTTTGGTTTTTTTTGAGTCATTTCTAACAGCCGCATCTAATGTCTCACTTTAAGGACAGAGAACAAGACACAATTACTGAAGCTGAATTCCTAGCTATGAATCTYGGTGTTCCCAGTCTCTGGCTTAAAAAAAAAAAAAAACCAAACCAAACCCAAAACCAAGCAAGCAAAAAATCCCAATCCATTCCCAAGAAGGGACAACATCATATTCAGGGAATAGAAAGACTCACCCTGGTTTTGGCATCGATCTGCCCTCCGCGATCCAGCAAGAGCTTCACCATGTTTGTGTTTCCCCTTTTGGAAGCCACATGCAGTGGGGTGATTCCATTCTACACCATGAAAAGAACAAACAATGAGCATGATGGATTTGAAGGTGTAAAATGGTGGTGAATTTGTGTTCGGATCACAAAAAATGAGACCATCACATTGTAGAGAATAAACAAAAACGTACTTGAGCATCAGAGCTAGGCACACACCATATAAGCTAGAGTTAGTAATTCCTTTCTAAGCAAGAATCTTTACTCATTGTTGGGGGTTTTTAGTCAACGAAGCAGCGCATCTGCCAAAGCAGCAACATCACAGTCCCAGAGTCAGACAAAGAAACAAACATATATCGGAGTCCCAATGAGTCAATATTCACAGAACACTGATGCATTTAAATCATTGCAACATACACAGAGTACACAAATGCGTGACTCCTGCACAAAGGAACCTTCTTAGTGTAATGCCAATAGCCTAAAGGAGTAGGTCCAGTTTAGGCTGAAAGTCCTTGCAAACGCTTTGGGTGAGGAAAGAGGTAATAGTAGCAGCTACTCCGGACTGGCAACAGGAGGAAGTCAGTCTGAAAGGCAGAAGCCTAAAGTAATTCAAAGTGTGTCTGGCAAAATTAAACTGAAAACTTGTGATCCTGTAGCTATGTTGAGGTACAGATTACCAGCGGTTTTCATGGCACCAGATGCCGTGCTTCAAACTATGTAACGTACAACAGCAAAGAGACTATATTATGTAGCTCTGCAGTTGTTTACCATAAAAGAGTTGTCATGATTAATTAGTACTTTTACTGTGGCATTTATAGAATGGCGATATACCTTACTTTACTTTTTCAAAATATGTTTACATGTGAAAATATCAAATTAAAGTAGTACGGTAAATACTGAATACTGAAAAAGCTAATAAATCCTGCATGTATTTCTGGAGTATGTCTAACTGACAGAGAAGCTGAAGTGAGTTGACACATTATGAGAATATCAGCTTTCTGGAAGTAGTCAAAGGAGCCTGCTTCCTTCAGCTGGGAATACTGGTCGCTACTCAACTCCCAAGGACTCTGGTGCACTGCATGGAGGCAACCTTTAAGAATTACTGCAAAAAAAGACATCTTTGAACACAACCGAATTTCAGCATCACTTTGCTCCTCGCTTACTCTTGACTAAGAATTACAGAAAGAAACACTCCCACTTTTGTAGGCCATTACAATCAAGAAGAGAAAGAAACTCCTCCGTACCCGTGCTGTGAAATCGACTGCAGCTCCTCGGTTTAGCAGAAGCGTTGCCACATTGACATTTCCATAGTGCGCAGCTATGTGCAAAGGTGTAAAGCCACTCTACAAAGGGAAACAGCCCTTATTATAGAAATCATTTTATACAAGATAATCGACTTAACTAGAACTTGATTTTAAAAGCTGCTGGCAAACAAATGTATCGTGTCGATTTTAGCCAGTTCACCTATAATATAGCGCAGCCTTTCAGGCAGAGAATGCAGTTTTCATATGAGAGGTTATCAAAAGTGCTTCATTCTTTCATTCTCCAACTCAGTTTTCTGAATTAGTGGCCAATAAGAAGAGTAGCTTTCATCACAGAAAATATTAATATATTAGCCATTCTTAAAGAAAATAAAGGAAGTTTCCTTATTACAATTTGGAAGCAACATGGGTCTTTTGGGCTGCATCTGTTTACTGGTTTTGGATAAATGACCACAAAAGTTGTTGGACTCTTATTTTACTGCTCTTAGAACTAGAAATATTGACAACATATTTCCTTCTTTTTTTTTTTTTTTTTTTTTTTAATGAAAAAGCAGTGGTTATTCACTATTTACCTCCACAACTCGGTGCACATCAGAAAGTACTTAGTAGCACAGAATAACAATCATAATTATTTATATTTATGTACGATTCGGGTCTCAAAGGATCTGAAGAAACTTCGCCATCTATACATCAGAAAAAACACAATTTACTTATTGCCTCTCGAACACTAGAAGGTGAAACCTGCTCCAGCTACGAGATACAGAATTGCTTGACAACAACATAAAAAAGATTAATTTTTCAGAAACTAGGACACAGAGCAAGCTTTTAGTCTCATAAGTAATTCAAGTAGAAAGGACCTTGGGTTTGAGGTTTCCCTGAAGAGCTTTACACTGACTTGATCAGATCTTGCTGTTAGTTATGGAAAGAGAGAAATACTTTTGGCTTCTAGACTATACCATATTTTCAACTAGGTTTCATTTCTTTCCGTGTACAAATCATCATTTTAAACCACTTGTGGAATAAAGAAATGGTGGCAGATGTTGCACTCCGAAATCAACTTTATTCCCAAAAGATATAGCAATCAGCCCGCTATTTTACCCTAATTCCATTTACTTCCTTGTCAGCCCACAGGTGATCCTGGTCAAAGTACAGTCAAACGCTCATTAAATTCATAGTCGTCTCGCTGTGATAAATTACCAGGGAAGTGTCTACTGAGGATATTAGGCACACAAATAGGATACTGCGTTAAGCTATCGATTGAATGCATATGGCATTAACAACTACCTCCTCGCGGACACGTGTTTGCCTGGTGACAAACACCAGGTATGAGAAGTAACGCAATGGCCGGTGAAGGAGAGGTAACCCCCTTCACATTCACCATAGCGAAGAACATGCCCGCGGGCAGATGCCAGAGAGAAGCCGTCACCCTTTCAATTCCCATCGCCGGCTGCCTCGTGGCAACTTGCTCATGTGCACGCACACCAAGCGTGAAGCACTTTCATACGGGTGCGCGCATTCAGAATTCATTCCCTCATCTAACAGGGAAACTCCGTCATTTAAAAGCAGGCATTCAAATAATGACCGYGTTCTTGGAAATAATTCTTTTTCCTAAACGTGACAATAATCTTTAGGGGAGAAATCACGGTTCTAGCCAATCAGACCCATGATTTTTAGTGGAAGTGCTTGGAGAGTTGGTATTTCCAGAATCCGTATGAGAAATGTAGCATTATCTGCTGCAGGTAAGTTCTGATTATGTGCTATCCCTTAAGGACTTTTCAAAACTTTATTGAAAAGATGGTAATAAGAACAATGGTGAAAATAAGCAGATGCTCTGAACAAGTTTTTACCTTAGAGGATTTGATTATATTCATTATTGTAAAAGAAGGAAAATGAATTTTACCATTATTCTGGCTGAGCCAGACACCTTAATTTAGTTATGCCAGGTGAGTGCATTTTCATAATTAATGAAATTGAGCTAGAAAAGCATCTTTATCCTCTTAGCTCCATTACTCACTTCAGACTTCTTTGAACTGATGTGAATTCTCAAAAGTTTACTTCAATAGTGACACAAATAAAAAGAAGTTCTAAGATAAAGGATGAATGAAAATAGGTTTGCTGAGTCACAAATTTCTATGTATTAAAAAAAGAGTCTTATCTTCACTTTCAGTGCTAAATAATAAAGAAATATTGCCACAGAGCAGAGAAAATAATTATAACAGAAAGAGTAATTAAAAATTTTTGATCTCGGTACCTCAGTCGTCCTATTCACCATCATCTGATGCAGCATGGTTTGGGAAAAAGAGGAACAATATTAAAGACTGGCCGCAAAACGAAGAACTATGTTGCTTTTTGAAATGAGTTATGCTGTTAATGATGGGAAAAGCCATTCAAGCATGCATTAACTTTAAATACAACCTATGTTCCCATGGGCAATAAACCAGTATCCTATTTAATAGGGAAGCAGTGATTCTGCTCCCATTCCAGCGTCTTCTGGTTTACAAAAGGTGAAAGAAAGCTGGTTACCAAAGAAATGGGAGGTATAACTAAAAAGCAGAAAAACGAGTAGTTTGTCATTACTGTGTAACTAAACACTGCAAAAGTCGGTATGTTACTGGTGATACTGGTCGAGCAACTTGTCTTTCCCCACAGAAGAAATTACCTTTAACCGTTAAGACGAAGGAAGTAAAGTTTGTTGCCCCTCGGCACTCAGCCGCGTGACTACCCTGTTACCTCTACGGCAGCGTGGCGTTACCTTGGACTGCACGTCGGCATTATGGTCGTTCTGCAGTAAGAGCGCCGCCGATTTGGTGTCGTCTTTTCTAGCGGCGATATGCAGAGCCGGTAATCTCACTTTCCCCTTGGTGTCATTTTCCAGAAGGATGGCCACCGCCTGGTTGTGTCCTTGTTGCAGTGCAACAGCTAGAGGAGTGAAACCGTCCTGGTAGAGAAGAAAACAAGATGTGCTCGGTAAGCCAAAGGACGTACAGCTTCAGGGAGTTGCACAGCGCTGTTCACACGTAGAAATTTGGTTAAGCGCATTACCAGCTGGTTTCTACCTCTGCACCACCGTCTCCAGTGAAATGACATCGGAGGCACAACATTTTAACCCGGATATGACTTCAAACATGTCAGAAGCATACTTTCTCCACTTCAAAGTAGTCTTTTTTCAAGTCAAGTACAAGCAAAGGATCATTCTACAGTATCTCTCTTAATTACTTCTCATCTTAAAATGGGCCACAAAGCATATTTTTAGCAATATTTTGGTAAGGATTAGTGAGCACTGAACAAAGTAGATGTGACAAATATACARGGAAATGGTTTCTGAATATCTCGCGTCTCTGTGAAAAGAAAGCGTATCTTCAGATGCATTTGCTGCAGTTTCCCGCTCTAAGTTACACATGGACTGTGACTCAAGAAAGCCAGATCACGTTCAGGAATTTATTCTAACTTGAAGCAGGAAAACATTAGATTATTTGTACTTTTTGGAAAAACAAAGTCAGAAAAATCTCTCTGCTTTTCATTCATAGTTTTTGCTCTGTTTTAAAACTGTTTTCAAATTGTCTTGCTCCTCCACACATGCCCCGGATTGCCAATGCTTTAAAAAGCGTCACAGGATCGTAACTTGCTATCTCAGCTGAAGTACTGCCTGCTCCCACCTCTYTCATTCTGACTATAAAACTGAACCTAGCTCAAGTCTTGCACGCTGCCCAAGCACRTATGTGCTGTAACCACACGCTAGATCGGAGGGCAGCTGAACCACGAGGAACAGAGCAGCTCTCTAACCGAGTCTGTGACCRGAGGCATGGTGAATAGCAATGAAAGAAAAGGGAAGGGAATAAAACAAGGTCTCCCATGTCTGGGTCAGAAGGAACAACTAAAGAGTTGATTATAGCCAGAAAGTGAGAAAACTGATTTAGATGCATTGGAAAAGGCATAGGAACGAGACAGAATTGATTTGGAATAGGAGTATGGAAAGATGATAAAATAATAAAGGATAAGTTAGGAAGGAATGAATGAGAGCTAACATATGCTGAAAGAAACATTTGAAGAATTGCCAAAGCAATTTTTCCCTTTAGTAATCTAATAACGTTCACTCCCTTTTGCGTAGAACTGTGGGTAGGTGCGTTGTAACAGCGATACTACTATGGTTTCTTTCTGTAATAGAGATTAAATTCTGTACAGTGAATTAAAAAAGGGCGAACAGCTGATGAAACAGCTGAACTGTAAAGATAATTCTGAGATTGGGGCTACATTAGGTGTTGAAATGGCTTAATGCATTTGCCTTTCGCCTCTGGGAACATGAGAACAAATCCTGGATTAGAGGCCCTGTGAAACTGAGCTCATCCTTACTCTCATTTTGTATATATATATGTATATAAGCGTTAGAGGAAACGAAATCTATCCAAAGGCAGTGCAAGTTTCAAAGCTTCAAAGACAAGATCATCCATTTGATTTGCACCACTTTATCTTCCATCCTTCTCTCAAAGGACACAACTCTTTCTGCATTCCCTCTCCTATTGCTTCTGGAAAGCATGGCTGACCGGAGGTCGGAGAAAGCATTTCATTTCCCCACCTCCCCACGTGAGGACAGCCAGTCTTTGATGCCAAACAGAAGGTCCTTCTCCGTGTATGTCGGTGGCTGCCATCCCACCTTATTTAATGTACCATTTCTTCATTCTGTTCATGAGACTAACTCTGGGCACATGTGAAAGCGGACAGTGGCTCAAGCCATCCTTCAGTAACCCTCGAATCACTGAAACCATCACCTCAGCAAGACCTGAACCCAGCCTGGCCGGGCTCCTGGAGAGCCACAGTTCCACTCGGCTCCTTCAGAAGGGGTGTGTTTCTGCCACGTTGCCTGGCAATCACACGGGATTTCATATTTCAGAAAGCTGACATGTAACGTGATCGCCATATATGCAGGCCACGAGAGGATTATTTTAGGAGCTGTCATCAAATGGTACAGTATCCATTGAAAGAAAGGACAGTAAAGCAGCTGTTAACACTAGCAGTTCGGTTTAAAGGAAAGGAGAGCGAGCATAAATGCACCATCATTTTGAATTCATCCGTCTGCGAAGGCAATCCAGAACGGGTAAGTTTCTGTACAGGAAAAAGTAATAAACATGAGCAAAAGCTCTCTCAGGAGAGGAACTTTCCTCTTACTACTTCACATGGCACATCCATATCCATAGAACAAACACGAAGCCAACACACAGAGCCTGTTCACTCGTCCCCTTGGCTGGGAATAAAAGAACATTCGGAGGAAAGAGAACAAGAGGAGGAAACAGAATGAGCACAGTCCTCCTGACCTAGGAGTTTTCCCCATTGCTCTCAAACCCTCTCATGTGCAGAAGGAAGTTCTTACRATTCAGTTCCTCTTGAGATGGAGTCTCGTCTCTCTTTCTTTGGTGTCTGCCTGGCTTGCGCTGAAGTTACTGCAGGTTTACGGCACTGCAGTTAAATCCAGAACCCAGCAATTAATACCATCCTTCTGCGTATTTATACCCACGTGGTCCACCAGTAGAAATAAAGTGTCCGAGGAGAAAACAGCACATTGCCTGCGGAGCTTATTGATGTGATCCTTGTTAGTCATTTGATTTCCAATTCACGCTCATCACAGACAACAACGAAGTCGCAGATGAGCCTCGGAATCAGAGTAACTTAGCTGGTCAAGGAGGTCCAGCTGCCATCGCTCCTCACTTAGGGGAGCAGGAGGTTGGAGCAAGTGACCTCCTGAGGCCCCTTTCTACCTGAATGAACCCAGCACCACAGAGAGCCTACTCCACTCATCACTTCTGTGCACGCACCTGCCTGTTCCTCACTCTTTCTCTCTATGCAGAAAATATTCTGAACTCATCTAAAATCTCAAGACCCAATCTAAAAGGAAGCTTGTCAACAACTAAGTGTTGATACCAATTGTTTTTATACCATTTTACACTATACACAGACACCCTTCTGGACACAGTCCTCATAGTCCTAATTATGGTATTCCCATTATGTTCCACACACTTTTCAGCTGGCTGAGGAAGAAGCTGAAGCAAGCCTCCAAACTACCTTCCCCAGAAGACCCCTTATACAGCCAAGCATGGGAGATACATGCTATAATATTCTGTTCACCGATTTTTGCCCAGATCTTACAGTGCAAATGAAAAAGCAGCACAAAGATAGCCCTGTTGCTCAGGTGATGGCACTCCTAGATGCTTGAGTTCTCATGGGCTTTGTTGGAAACGTAAATCTGTTCAAATGAAATGTTGTACCTCTCCACTTAGCCTATAATCGATCTACTATTCAGCTCCGTTCCCCTGACAATCCCACCTTGGCCTCCTGTAATTTCTACAGCCCTAGGGACCTCTCTTCAAAACCTCATTCATTTTTCAGAAAATTCTCCAGGAAGCTGATAGGAGAAATGGGCGCAAACTGACGGTGAAAATCCTGGGCTCACTAAAGTCAGTGGAAATTTTGCTGTCAAATGAATCGGGCTGGATTTCATCCCTTGACTTTTCACCACTTCCAGAACAGTTCACCCTTGTCTTCTGCGCACGTAGAAAAAAAAAGGATAAGATTCATAATACACCTCATTGAAATGGAAGTGTGAAAGTTCTCAAAATACTCCGTTTGAAAAATCTTCTGACTTTAAGCGATCTGAATATAAAGGCAAAGGAAAATAAGAGCGTGTGTAAAAAAAGAACAATATACCTCACCTCGGTAGCTGTGCTTTGGTTGGCTCCATTCTCCAGGAGATATTTCACCACTTCAATGTGGTTCTCTTGAGCTGCCATATATAAAGGAGTAAAGCCATTCTAGGAAGAACACACGAGAAAATACTGTAATGAGGAAACGGAATATACCAACAATAATGAACCCCAAATAAATATACGGCTAAAAATGCATTTGTGCTTTTTTTAACTGAAATGTTTTAAGTGTGTAAGTAGAACAACTTTGTATTTTTTAACTGAATATGGTAATGTTTAATGCCATTTAAGCCACAAAACTCTACATGCTTTCACACTCATTTTCTTTTGACACATGTTTTAAGGACGCAATGGACACACTAATTATTAATASAGCTACTCCTTGCTGACAAGGCTCAGGGACTGTAAAGCTGGCAATAAAGTTTTATGAAAGCTGACAGGAAAGCAAGAGTTTCCTCCATTTATTGCATTAACTTAACCAAAGACATCATCCCCTGGAGACCATAAAGTCCATACCTCTACAAGCTGAGTAGAGATGACAAAGGCTTAACATACTACATAAAATCTTGTAAGACATAAAACATTGCAAATCATCAAACAGAAAGGAACTCAACCTTTAGTAACAACTGCATTTCTGACCGTACAGTAAGTTCATCTATCATTTAATTATAAACATTCATTAAAATGTCCTAGAGTCCTTAAAAGAATCTGCTCAGGATAATACAGTAATTTTAAAAAATTCTTCTAAGTTAATCAAACTACAGGCAAATTCATTAGAAACATAAGGCCTTTCTTCCCATTAAAATACTTTAATGCAAACAATTTTAATTAATTAGCTACAAAATCCTTATGAAAGCAAGGCATGGAAGTGAGCTGTCTGCCTGATTAATAACTTTCTTCTAAGAGTTTTTAAGATTGCTAAAAAGGCCTTAGAAAATTCTTTAATGTTCTGTAGATTACCATGTAACATAAGAGGACATAATCACCTATGCTTCTGAAAACATTCTTCTGTCTTGGAATGGCACTTTTAGCTAGAACATAAACCATAACCAGACTTCAAACATGCAATTTTTTTTTTTTATCTTGCATGCTGTCACAATGAATGATAAGCTTGTGCATTTACACAAGCGGTCAGAATTAATGCAAATACTGTGATAACTAAGAACATTGTTTCAGAGAAGCCAATATTATTCTTTCTGGCAAACTTGCTGTGAAAACATTCCAGTAATTTCCTAATGAAATGAAATCTCATTTTTCAGTCACTAGGTAATACAGTTGATTGTAGAACTGATGTCTTTACAACCCCCCTCTGCATTTACAAATGTAGACGATTGCTCAGGCAATAAGTGTCATTTATGTTGTGTATGTCATATGATATATGTCATATATGTTGCAGCAAGTCTTTTAATACTGCTTTGCATAATATTCTGGCACTTCCATCAACAATCTTGGCACATATAATTAAAAAATGGCACCCAGAGAACAGTCAACAGCAGTTCAATGCCAAAACCGTGGGATGTATTTTGAGTGGCTTTGCACACGGGTCTGTCTTTGGCAGGTATTACCCAATATGCTCAGTAATGACTTGAAGGATGGAATAGAGTGCTCTTATTACTGTTACAGACAGCATGACCAAGATGGTCTGCAAGTACACCACACAACAGGATGATAATCTGAAAGGTTCCTGTCACCCTGGAGAAAAGAGCTGGAAATGTAATTTCGTAAGGACAAATACAAGTTTCTCCGCTATTGCAGGAAAAACGAACTACGCAAACAGGGAATGACGAGTTAGAGAAGAATKCTGCAGAAAAGGACCTCAAGGTCACAGTGGTCTACCAGAGGGGCCACTGGTCAATGAGCTCATTCTGGCTGTAATAAAGACAATCGTTGCACTGGCATAAAAATATATCTCCCTGGGGAAGCTATTTTTCTTTGAGAAAAGACTTAATTGGTGGTGTTCYGTCTGGAATGGGAAAACTGAAGGAAAACAAGGTAACAGTCTTTAAAGAGCAGGGTAAAGGTCTGTTCTGCATGTTCATGACGACTAAAACAAAYAGAAAAAGCGCATAGTTTACTAAGGTTGCTGGAGAGAAAATTCAGGTTAGACATCAAGAAAAGCCTCTTAACAGTAAGGTCAGTCCGCGTTGCATTTTGACGGGCAGCTTCCCTCCTCCCAAATCACTGCTAACACCAGGCAGCAAACTGGAAGTGCAAACCAGGAGGGAGATAAGAGATCTCATCACAGCGTAAAATGAAGGAACGCTGTTCAGCACGTAATTAGGAAGGTGCAGAAGGGCAGGGGATTGCCAGGCATAAGGACTGAGCTGGCAGCGGGAATTACAAACAGATTGGTTTCTTTTCGATTGCACTTGTACAGAATAGCAYAGAGAAAACTGCAGGTAACAGAGTTGGCTCACTGTTTCAGTTTTCCTTCCCGCTCTGGAAAGCAACAAAATGGCAACCTATTAGGTATAACTAATAGTAATTTTCACCCGCCTCATCAGTATTTTAATATTGAAGTCTAACGTAGCAGTTTTTTAAATGGTAATACATACCATGTGTAAAATCCTTCTAGCGCCGAATACTACACGGATGAATACAAGGATCACACCGACTAATATAAATTTGGGGAATATGAGAATTTTCAAGCCAGAGTAAATCAATTTGCTTAAAAGCTTTGAAGAATCTTATTTTTTTTAATCAACTCGAGTCCCTAGTTCTGGAACAGGATCAGGACAATAAATCCTGGATTAGGAGACCATAAACAATACATATATGACTTCATGACCATTTCGTACCAAGAAGTACTAACGCTTTCCCACACAGAGATCCAGAAGAGTGCCCATTATATCAAGGATATCCTCCTCACGTGCTATAATCATACCTGAAACTACAGCAATCGGGGGTAAGGAAATTCTTGCACATAAAATCAGAGCCTTTTTTTTTTCCCACCCTTCAAGCTTTATTTATAGTTTAAAACTACTGTATATATTTTCTTAAAATCTGGCTTATTTTGGAAATTGCAACAGCATGCCAAGGTCTATATGCAAAACTGCCCATACCAGACACACTGGAAAAACTTCCCCTGAATTTCTCCCCCTGGCAAGGTCAAGCCCGATTTTTTCCGCTGGCAGGGTGTAGTCTGCCTTCTCAAGTGAAGAACTGGTTTCAGAGCTTCTAATTGCAGTGTTCCTGACCTCAACGCTTCTGGCTCTTGGCCAGAAAACTCCTATTTTAGGATTCCCAACGTTACCACGCTCCTTGGCAGAGCTCTGCCTGGTGGGATTACCTATTAGCCCTGCCGGAGCTCGTCCTTCTCATTTGGCCACTGGACCCCAGGACTTCCATGCCTCCTCCCATCCTGCGTAGTTTCTATGATGTGTCTGCCTGTCTGTCTCCTATACAGCAAGTTTCTGTCTCTCTCAGCCAGTCCTGCAGTTAAATGGAAATGCCCGCAACAAAAGCATATCCTTCCCWTCGCTTCCTTTACTTCTGCTAATCTAAAACGCCCTTTCTCAGTTTCTCATCTTTTAGTTTCCAAGAGCTATACGCCAATCCTTGGCTTCTCTGTTCTGCTTCTAGCGATATTTCAAAGCTCAAGATCCCAGATCTCTGCAAATTGAAGAAAACATGTATTCCCTAGACTTTTGTTTCACAACCCCAAAGTGTCTTCCACTGAATCCACGACATTCTGGTTAATGATTCTCCATAGATGTATTGCAAAGGAGACYGACCTCTCCACTCCTTGTTTTAGCATGTGGAATGGGATACAGAGGGTTTATTGGGCCAGGGCGGGGAATCTTTATTTCAATAAATTTTCCTTCGGCTTATGATCCCATACTGTATAAACACAGTCCAGAATTGAAGTAAAAATACCGACTGTGGCATATAAATGTGACCTGGAAAAGGAGAAATGCACTTTATTTTGCTTTTTCTGAAAGCCCGGCTGTGCAATTATGTTACGTCTGTATGTTTAGATTTTGTGCATCATCTGAAAAATAGAAATTAATTTGGTAATGATATATAACATTCATTTTCAAACAATGATTTCATCAGAGTATTTGTAGCGAGGACAGAGTACTCGGATTTCATTATCCTTACAAATGTATACTGCAAGATGTTTACTGCTATAATATAAAGTTATAATGAGAAATTAACACTAAACAAACAGTATATTTCATACTCCATTCTTGCTACTACATTCACTGATTTACTTGCTAATTTGAGAAAATGAGTAGCTCTCAATGATTCTTCAAGCTATTAATGCAAATTGGCAAGTCTATATATGACTCAGAATTTGTATCGTTAAATTTTGCCCAAGCCCTAATGAAGAACACAGTTTGAAGAAGCAGAGGGATTATTAGAGCATTTAGAAAATCATACAAACAGTTATATAGCTCGGTTGAGCTTTATTTTATGGCAGGCTTTCAAGGAACCATGCTCCTTGCATGCAGTACCAAATGATCAGAAGCACACATCTTCCAAACTCTGATTAGCAGCCAGTGCGTTTGAATGACTAGCCTACCCGTGCTCGTCCGTGGCGATGTGGCCTTTAGTGTCTATATACCTATAGCATTGACATACCATATATCCATATATCTCTCTCTATAGCCATACTGATAAGGAAAAGAGAGAAGAGAGAGATATATTATCCCTTCCCTCAGTTTGCCTCTTTTAAGATGACACATGAGAGTCAGCAACATATCCTGTGATTAAATAGTTAATATAAACCCAGATGAACATATCTATTTTATTTTAAAGGCCTCCAGGACCTGTTTAAGACTGTATTAGAAGATCACTGAGATTACCAGGGAAGACGAGACAACTGACATCTAATGCAATTGTTTACATACAGCAAATGCTCATTCCTACTTACTCTTCAAGATGTAATTACCAGTCAGGAGGTCAACACAATCAGCGGATTGCCCGACCCAGACCAGTTGCCTCCTCTGCCTCTCCATCTTACTGCATGGGTTTTTGGTTTGGCGTTTTGGTAGCCTTCTCCCCCCGATTTTGCTTCGCATCAAGGAAACAAAAAAGTTATTTTCTCAAGGTCACAAGTGAAAACCAAATTAGTTAGGCTTTTTCTGTGACCTTTACTACCATTCTGCAACTGCACTTCTCAAGMAACATTCAGAGAAGATTCTGTGCACAAAATACTGCCGATATAAAAGCCCGGTTTCCTTTGGGTCACTCGAGTTTCCTTCATAGGACCCAGCACTTAACGTAACCTAAGAGAAGCCTCTGTGAAATTGCTCTACCTTCCTCCCCGTGCCTCCTCCTCTTTCTGCTCGTTAGAATTTAAGCCAGCCCCAAAAAGGAACAGATACTGGCACAAAGGATGAGACAAGAATGAGACAAGGGTGAGACAAGCTTAGATTACTCATGAAACAGCTCGCACAGATTATAAAATCTTCTGATTTATGGTCATCTGTTAATATATCATTTTACGCAGTAAGATCGTGATCATTTCTGGGGCCTTTAAGTTCAAGAACTGTTTCAGGATTTTTTCTACTCTTCAGAATATTGCTCAACTTCAACAGGAACGGTAAATTCCCGATTTAAATCTTTATTCAGCAACATACAATTCATCTCCCTGTTTTCCCCATTTTTCCACAGATATCAGCCTAAACCAGTGACACCTACATCTCACCGTAACAATTAAAAGAAGGTAACTCTACCTTCACTCGCTGTTTCCCTTTATCTCCGTCTCCAGTAATCTCCACAGGAGATGAAATGACCACTCCAGCAAAGGCTATTCTCTCTCGAATAGGAGAACGTTATGCAGGGAAGGAAAAGGACCAGAGGCAACGGGCACAAACGGAAACACCGGAGGTTCCCTCTGAGCATCGGGAAACACTTCTTTACTGTGAGGGTGACCCAGCACTGGCAGAGGTTGCCCAGGGAGGTGGTGGAGTCTCCATCCTTGGAGATGTTCCAAAGCCATCTGGACCTGGCCCTGGGCAGCCTGCTCTAGGTGGCCCTGCTTGAGCAGGGGGGAGGGAGAAGATGACCTCCAGAGGTGCCTTCCAACCTCAGCCATTCTGTGATTCTGTGAAAAATCCTCTAACAATCCAAGCAATTAATTAATTTTAATCAATGAAATATGAGAGTTACAAATAAATGCAACGCTGCAAGCTAAATTGAGAACACATCATCTTGATAGAATCAACAATATCACAATTCTGGGAACTTTGTTGTGCATTATGCTCAGAGCATTATTTTCAGCCAGTCTAAAAATAAACTCTTCATAAGAGGATTGTATCTTAGCAGGAGAGATTCTCTGCCTAAAAGGGTGAATTAAGGATAGATCAAGGTACCTACTTTAACTTTTAAAAGTCTCTTTTTTTTTTTGTTAGCTTACATCAAAATCCGGAAGTTTTATATAGCCGTAACTTTATCAATTATTCACATTCCTCTTTCTTTTCCATTAAAGTACATTTCCCATAAAACATACATATAATCCGTATTCTTTTCAAGAAAAAAATCTCAGAAATATTTGGACTACTACATCTATATTTATATTCAAGCAAATATGCAATTGTCAAATTTGTGAAGATATGCCAAAGGGAAATTCACAGCATTTAATTTTAAGTTGCCAAATTTAAGGTGCCTAAGGAGTYTCATTTTGCCATACAGTCAAGGGGAAGTGGGCTACTCCAAAGAAAGATTGAGAATATTCGAATCAAGAGCCCATCTTGCTCAACCGACAGCTTAAGCAGCACGAAATTGAGAATACAAAGGTGGATAAAAGGAAACTACCCTTTATTACGTCTATGACTAAAGAGGATTAGAAATAACATGTTTACTATCAGAACTGGAGCTCTAAATATTGATTAACTGCATAATACTATATACATTAAAAAAACATTTCAGTTTGGGTTTTTTTTGGGGGGGGTGGTTTTTTGTTTGTTTGTTTTTTGTTTTTGTTTTGTTTTGTTTTGTTTTTTTAAGTAAACAACTGTATTTAAACTGATGTATTTTAGCAGGCTTTCACAAGTTGAAAACAACTAAAACTCCCGGAAAACTACTGCACTTTTTTCTCCAGTGAGCCAGTAGTGCCTACCAAGCATTCAGATCAATGCTGCCGAGGTGTGACACGTACTACCTGCGTACTGCTTGATTTTATCTTTAAATGCTTTCTCATAAAAAGATCTATTTGTGTAAAACGTACCATTGCAATGCTCAGAAGATAGTTTGATATTTATCTGTACGATCTCCTTGGGACCCTAGCAGGGAGTTTGATTCTACTTCAACCATAAGGAGGAGCGCTGAACCACCACCAGTGAAAAAAAAAAAAAAAACCAAAAAAAAACAAAAAAACACCAAAACCAGATAATGCCTTTGCGAAACATAATTCAAGATTCTTTCCTTTTTCTGAGAGAAGCGATTTGCTCCAGCTTCACATCTGGCTCAGCCTCGAGAGACTGAGGACGAAAGCGCGCTCTGTTCCCCTCCTGTCCTCCTGCCCCTCCGCCTGCACTGTTGGGGTGCCGACAGCACCTTCATGGAAAGGAATTTTGTTTTGCCCTCTATCCACATTATGACAAAGAGAGATGCAGTAAAAGCATCTTTTGGATACATCAACAACCAGCTAAATTAAATACTGTGGATTTCTGGGATTGATGAAAGCACCTTATGTTTTCTGACCAGATTCTTTCCTCCATGTTTCAAAATGAGCAGCACATTAGTATATATTCATTTTCCTGGGGTATCATTTCCCTTTATAACAACGCTGGAAAGTGCTAGTAAAAAGGATGACCCACAGATTAGATGTAAGCATTTGTGAGCATAGAATTATTCGATGTAAAGCGGCACATCTGTAAGGGCACAGGAGAGCTACTGGATGCTGACCTACTGTAAAATTCCCCACCAAGTGTTAGCTAACCGTTTAGGTGACAATCCTTACATTCCTTACACACAGCAGATGCTGAGGCCCGCAGGGTCCCGTAGACTGTAAAGATTAAAGCTGAGAAAAGCATTTAGGAAAAAGGCCAGAATTACTGGATTTAGGGAGGCTGGTGATTCTACTTTATTGGGCCAAACAGTTAAACAAACAAAACAATGAAAGAGTAGGTACTGGTTTGAGATGACAGATCATAAAACTAATTTGTAATAAACAAATTTAAAAAATATAGTGACACAGAAGCCTACACTGAAAATAGTACCACCCCCTCAGCTGTCTCACTAACTCCCAAGTAATATAAATAGTGTTTTCCACTCTATACTTACACCGCTGCAATAATTATAAAGCCCACRGATAAATGATGCTGTCTGGGTTTGTGATGAGCTTGGTAAGTTCATTCACGAGAGATCACACGGAACTCCGACTGCAGCACCACGGATATGACACCTGTTGCCTCACCGTTACAAGAACCCCTCTTCTTGGGAAGGGTATTTTACTGTAAGTCACTCCCTAGCTCAGATGCCAAATTTAAAGAGCACAAACATTCTATTTTAGCAGCCTCAGATATCACCATTTTCTCCGCAAGAACAGCAAAGCAACAACAAAGCCTAAAACACAGCCAGGCAGAAATCAAGATGTTCTGTGCCTTGGAAATGTCATTTTTACAAAGAGGGAGCCTGTAACAGAAACTGAGCTGATGGAGAATAATGGGAAGAGAATAGATTAGTCATGCACAAGAAGACATAACCTTGATACTGGGCATGGGCTAAGGGCCCCAAAGCTTAGCCGGGGCAGAGCCTCGCGTTTGAATTCCGGGCAGTCGTCCAAAACAGCATTTGGGGTTTGCCTTCCAAGCATGGTAAAGGAAAAGCAGTACTGAAAACGACAAGTTATTTTATGTATATGGTTGAGGGCTGGAAGGAAGACAATATTACACTAAAATTATAAATAAAAAGTTTGTATTTATTTGGTTGTGACTCAGTTATCTCCACGCTCTCATAAATATAAGCAGATAACATTCCCACTGCCTGGTTCTTATCGTCGCAGATTGCGTCACTACAGCAGGGCGAGACGTGGCACGTTGGTCGGTGAGCCCTCACCCTGCCAGCTGGTCTGTTGGTTTACTGCAGGCTCCTAAAGTTTATGCACTGTAAGAATAAATATTAGAGGCCACGTAGCACATTATTAGCTGAAAAAACCCACTATTTTTTTAAATTAGAATCTTTCAACCTGGACCACTGGTCCCTTTATAGCACTTTAACAGAGACTGCAAGTTAACAAAATAGAGTAAGGCCTAGGTTGTAAATATTTTCAGTTTGTTTTCAGTCCTTGTTGGTTGAGATCCTGACACATTCAGTTATTTTATGGCTGCAGCTGGGATCCCAGAGACAGACATCAAACTGGCTCAGTACCCTCCTTTGTTCTTTAAGAGCTCCTGATCCTCAGAGCAGCTTCTGAGAGAAAGCCAACCAGCCCCACATCTCCATACCACCACCCTGCAGCTTCTGCAGGTGACACCATGAACCGGGCATCCTCATAGGGTTATTTTTCCTTTAACTGTATGAATTATTTGGGGAAACGGGGAAGTCCCACATGAATGCGCTGATATTAATAATCGTTATCTTATGTTCACGCTCTGTTGTCCTGTAATTCTGTGTCGATCTGTAAGCACCGCTTCAGTCTCGCGTGCACAGGCATCCCGCTCAACTCCATGGTTGCCTGAGATCGTACTTCAAGATCAGGAATAAGGATTGTTTATCATTAACTGATAATCACTGGAAGAGACAGGCAGCTGAAACTTGAACTAGTTTAAGGCAGGATGAATAAATAGATCTGTTCTTTCATTGTTCTTAATGTATTACTTTTGTTTACATCTCTCAAAATCCATGTAATCCTCCAGAAGGCATTTCTTCCTTTTTTTTTCTTCCCCTCCAGTGAAGAGATAATGGGCCTGATCCTTAATTACATTAGCAACGATGAACTGCAGCTAAATGACTCCTCTTGATATACAGCAGCTAAAAATGCAGCTCTCTAAATATACTGATAGAAAAGCAGAAAGCCCAGTTGGTGGAATTAAAACCTTTTGTCATAATGGAGTAGCAAATACTCTGCAAAATACGCTCCATTCTGAAGGTAAGATTATCTCTACAAACCACAGGGAGAGCAATCTCTGGTACAGCAAATCCTAGGGCATCCTGAGAGAGACAAGCTGATCGCTTCTCTGAGAATCACATAAATCCTCCCTTTGCTTTTGCGGTAACACTGAACGTGGACATTCAAGAAGCTCTCCTATCGCTCATTCTTGGGAAAGCATGTCGAGGCTGGAAATTTTGTGCTACTCTAAGGATTGCTTCAATCTGATGAACAGTCCAGTTAAGAATACTCCAGCAGTCACGACAGCATCTCCTATGTGCTGAAACAAGAAGTGGTAACCATAATGGGGGCAAATTTAAACAAAAATATGTCTTGGCTAATGTGTTTGCAATGAGCTTAGAGAAGGATATAGAGGAAAGGAAACCAGAGGGCTTTTAAAYAACAAGATCAGCTTGGGGGAGGACTGATTTATCTAATCCTTGCTTTCTGTATCTGGGTCACTTTAAATAATCTGATGATTAAAAGGCAGCTCCTCCTTTTGTGAGGGCCCCTAGACGAAGCAGCGGTCAAAGCCCAACCTTAGCAGCTAACAGGGAACACGTTCTGTTCTAAACTCCATTGCAGAAATTTTAAAATTTAAGGGAATCATTTCTTTCTTAGGTGACTCCAGGAACTGATAGTTCCCTTACAGTTACCAAACAGGAGCGAACTATATTTCCTCATTTTGTCTTGTTCTTTTCAGCTCTTTGTACCTCAATCCCTTGACATTTGTCAAATCGCCTCATCCTAGGAGGTGCAACTCTTCGCACGAGGCTAACTTTTTTTGACCTTGTTTGGAAGGGAGGAAGGTCAGGACGGATCCATTCCGTAAGGTCAGAGCAGCTCAGCATCACTGCCGCAGGGGACAGTCTACAGGTAGACTCAGTTATGATGATTATTGCAGTAGGGGTATCGTCACATTTGGCAGGCTAATATTCCAGTTATCAGACGTCTCTGATGCCTATACGTGAGTCAGATGATACAATCTGACTTTAAGAGAAAGCAATAAAGACAAACGGTCATTTATCAAAGGGAAGGGTTGGACTGACTAGATCTGGTGATGTTTCTTCCACCTGGGAAAAAGAGATCCAGAATTGGCATAAGAATCCCTGATACGTCGCAAAAGTAGACACTCAYTGAAGATTACAAAAAAGAATGACTGTTCTCATGCACGAGCAACAGCTCAGAATAGGGTTGGAGTAAAGAAGTGACCCAGCTGTGAAAGGAGGATACCTGGGCTCAGTGAAAGGGGGGGTGGGGGTGGGAGAGCGAGCGGTAAGTGGCCAATGCCGCTTCCACGGCTCTGTATAATGAAACGTTTCAATGCCCCCCCCAAGGACTTTTTCTGAATTCCCCACTGCAATTCAGAAGTACCTAGAGGATCACCCACACAAGTGAATACATATTGCAAAAGATTACATCATTCCATGGGATGACCTTGTTCTGCTCGGCAAGGAAATGTAATCAAAGCTCAAAGGAATAGCCTGGACCCACCCCAGGAGATCTGTTACCCACTTTACATTATAGTTTGTACCATCCAGTCCCCAAACGAGATTTTATATTTATCAATGACTGCAGCTTGGTCAGATCTATACGTGACCAAAAATCACGGTCAAATCAAGAAAAGAAATTGCAGAAATCGATTTTTTTACTTGATGACGCGTATCTAGATCTGCTCACTGAACTATGAGCAGAGTCAAATAAGTGACGGTTTTATAGATACTCATTATATAAATGTATTTTCTCCGGCAATACTTGTAGCAAAAGGCGATTCTAGTTGAGGCAAACAATTGCACGCTTGTCAAATTCTAAGTGGAGGTATGCCAAAAAGGACCAGCAACTTCTAGATCTCTCTGGCCATTTCTGGGTTTGCCCTCATTTCAGCATTTGCCTGAAAGATACTGAAGGAAGATGTCAGCTCTCAAACGATACGCATGCAGGTGAAAGTGGAGTCATTCAATTAGTAATCACTGTGCAATTAGGCTTTGTATCAAAATAGAAATTGCTTCTCTAAAAATAGCAGCGATGACGTATTAGCTCAACAGACTTTTTAAAAGAGGCAGATGAACAAAATAGCAGCTCTGAAGGCCAACATGAAACTGAAGGGCAAAGCAATCTAATCGAAAAACAAAATCCATAAAATCAAAGTCCTGAACGCTTAACGGTCTCAGATAGCACAGATGGGGTTTGTAATCTCGGTGGTTACAATGTTTTTAATAGCATTTTCTGAGATAATTCTGTTATTTCGTTGTTGCAAGGAACTGGGAAATCAGTGTGGAGTTTCAGATGTCACTGGTGGTAAGTTTTGATAGAGGCCAGTGTTTTTATGCAATTTAATGGAGAAAAGGAAAGGAAAAACAATAAATTGTACAAGCTGGAGTTGAGAAAACTCTTTTATCTATCAGTTTATCATCAGTGAAGAAATTTTGTCACTACGGCAAATTGTCGTCACTGGAAATGAGAACGACCTTGACAGATACCGAGTTCTTTAAAGAGGAAGTTATGGAGCAACCTGAGTAACTTCACTGGCATTAAATCACTACCAACAAATGGCATTTAGCAGGGGCCTAAAAAAAATAAAGTGTGAAATAACAGAGATACCAAGGAGAGGATGTAATATACCCTCAATACCAACAACTGTTCATAAAAGATTTAAGAGCGACAATAACGCATCTATTTTTAAAAATGGAATTGAGAGAAAATGTAAGAAAGAGAAACTGAGCGTTTCAGTCATAATTTCTCACTTTTTTATTCAAATTTACCTTTAATTTCTGTGTTTGTTCACTTCTGACTTTCTCAATTAAGCTCCTTCCTGATATGACTTTTTTCTCTCCACCTTTTCATCAATGACGCATTTCCTGACAAAAAACCTGAGTATTCAAGCATATTCTGTTCACTCATTCTCTTTTCCTTTTTCTATATAACTTCATATTTTTCTTTTTTGACCAGCTGTAGTTAGGTATGCTTGAATCTTTCTTGATCTTTTATCATAAATCAAGTGTCTATTCTTTATTAATTTTGAAGTTTCTGTTTTTCTTCTCTTTTTTTTTTTTTTTTCTTTATTTATTTTCTATGACACATGTGATTCTTAAGCATGTCAATGCAATCTTGAGTAGAAAGGCAGCATTCATTATCCTCATTCCATTCACGGGGCATAGAGAAATTACTTTTTTATTTAATCTTCCAAAGGAAGCCTCTGGCAAATCAGTATTAGAACCAAATTCTTAGGAGTCTACTCAGAGCCCTGACTAAAAAAAAAAATACATCCTTCCCACCCATCATATAGGCAACATCTGTTCATTCATATTGAAATTACTAGCGACATGGGAACATGCGTGTGAACGCTCACACACAAATGCTATTCAAAGTGCTGAACGCTATCAATAAATATTAGCCACGTGCATTCAACAGTTACCAAAAAGAAGAGGGATCTAGTTCACGTGCCTCTCTCTCCGCGTGCAGTTGTTTACTGTTGTGCTCATGACAGTGCTTTGCCCAAGAAACCGTATGACAGAGCGGTCCCTACAAAGGGACACCTTCCGCTGGAAATGCCCCCTCGGCGGCAGCAGCAAGAGCTTCTGAACATCTCCTCCTGCCTGACGCAGCTAGTATCCATCTCTTCTGGAGAAGCGCAGCAGGCCAGAAAGACACAACCCAAAGGCCCCCCAACAGCTGGATCACGCTGCATTAAGGACTCACCCTCCCATTCAAGTCAACGGGACTTGTTTAATTACGACAACGTGGCACAAACCCAGGGCATATATATCACAGCAGTTGGAATTCATCCTGTCTGGAGGCAACCAGTGAGCGGTACTGGGGAAAAAATACCCTCCATCACATTCATTCAATTAATTCAAGTAGCAAATGCCTCTTAACAGGTCTGCGTACATTACACAGAACGTCCAGTGCTAACAATACATGTGTTTAAAACTAGAACACTGTATAAAATAACACCTGCGAAAACAATTTCCAATTCTGGCAGGATTTTTTTTTCTTTTAAATTTAGAAAACTTCATTTATTTTTCCAGCATAAGGAAATGCCTTTATGAAGACTTTTTGAGGGATAATGCTTCATGAAAATATCATTTTTACAATTATTTCTCTTGCCATGCTCAAAATCCTAACATTAAAGATATTACTTTATCTTCTTATACACATGAAAAGGCTGATAAATATATGAAGAAATCATCCAGTTAGGTCATTATGAAAGGAGTTTGCTAAATTTTTGAGCCATGGAATTCCAACATTTCTTATCTTTAATGGAAGTAGAGCATGGGGAGTAATTGATGATCGGTTGGTCCTAAGAGAGCTCTTTAGCAGTCGCTTTGGGGCAAAAAGCATAATAAAGAAAATATTTTTAAAAATCTTGGGAGTCGGGCAGCTTAAAGATCTCTTCAATTTCTCTCTCTTTTGTCTTACCACGTAATGAAGGTACAGACAAACCTATTCATTTTATAAACCTATTCGTTCATCTCCTGATCTCTACCTACTCTACACTGTCCATCTTAAGTTTGGAACATCAAACAGCAAAAAAACCTCCAGGTCCCAGTTTCCCAGGTCTGGGCAAGCAAGATGTGGAGCTAGGCAGACTTCAGATGGACTCTTAACAAATCAAAACCTTTTACAAACTTGTCTGTGTTCCCAATGACCAGGGAAAGTGCTACAGAAGAGGACTGAGAAAAGCATCTCACCCAGGACCAGCTACGCGTCCTGAAACTCTCCTCAACCAAGGTAGTTCCTAGCTGCGCTGTTAAATCAGATCACTCTCTTCTTGTTCTGCTCACGTATCCCAGCGAGATTGAGCTAAGGGCCATTATCTTGCCTACAGACAGTAAGCGCTAGGAAAGTTTAATTTGAAATTAATCTACCCCTGAAGCGTGACTTGTTTTTCTCATCATCTTAGCTTACACCATTACTGCAAAAATGGTATTTGCGGTCATTGAATGACGCACTAGGACTCAATTTGAACCCTGTTAGTTAGCTCGATGATTTACTTTGAGAATCTCACACGCTGACTAGATGCTTCAGAAAGATGCAGCTTCTTTATCATATATAGTCCTCATCTATACCATCTGTTCAGTTCTTCATAGCTACAGACAGTTGCCATAGTTAAGGTAGCATTTACAAACATTAAATTATTTATTCGATAAATTGTTCCTATTCCTAAACAGAGGAACATCTCTGCAACATCACCACGTTCTCTGGTACGTTTTGGAAGAGCAGACAAGCTTCATGCYAGTGGAAATAACAGGGCTCTCTTTACAGTTGGTTTGCCTGCCAGGACAAGGTGAATTTCCCCTATTCAAATGTACGTTCCAAACTTTTGATTTAAATTATTTAAATTCYTTCTGATCACATAAAGAATGAGTTCAGAAGCCTGGAGTAAGTTATCTGCAAATTTTTAGCCAACAAATAACCATGAAAAGCAATTCTATAAATCAAGTCTTCCAGAAATTATCCTCTTCGTTACTGCTCACCAAATTCAACTCAAACGTATGAAGTAATATTTCTACACTTTGAAAAATTTCTGAAACAATTTATTAAAGCGCACTAGAAATTCCTAAAAGATTTCAACCAACAACAATGCGAGTTCCTGTATCACACAATGAGTACACAATGACCTCAATTTGTTATTTACTATTATTTTACTTACCATTGAAGGCTACGTAAGCCTCAATTTGATTGATTTGTCAGGCTTGGATGTTTGGAATCACTGCCTAACATCTCAGTTCTATCTTATAAAAATTCACCAAATAACTTTTAGAAGAAAGAAGGGAAAATAGCATCATACCTGAGATTGTGCATTAATATTGGCTCCTTCCTTAACCAGAACTTTGACAACTTCAGCTTGTCCTGCTAAGGATGCAATGTGCAGGGCTGTATTCCCTTTCTGTTATAGGGAGGGAGAAAATGAAAGACATTACCCTTCTTTAGGAATAATTTCAGCCAGCAGTTCTTTATAACATTCATTTTTTGAGTACAATTTTACCTTACAGTTCCATGACGTTCCCTAAACATCACAGGGGATAGAACTGGTAGTTGCAGCCACGAAGATTTCTTGAGTGGTTGTGTAACATCCTAACATAACTTTTGACTGAAATTATGGAGTGTGATTGGGGCATGGGACAAACTCCTAGGTAAAGTTTAGTACGGGCTAACAGGTTTTTTCATTTGGGTCCACAGATCATGCCCTATAGAAGGTAGCCGAAATCTAGGAGTCCTAAAATTCAAGCTGTGCATCACATGTAAAATGAGATTTCCCAGTACAACACCCAAAAGGAAGATCTGACTGTTAAGTAACAGAAACCAACCTTTTAAATGCAGAAGATAAACCTTTTTTTCTCTTCTCCAATTGGCATAAAACTAAAATGCGTATTTTTGAAAGGCGTTAACTGTAAGTTAAGAGATGCACTGCACAATACAGATAATCTCTCACAAAACAGCAGCAGTGCAGCAGCCCACTGCTTTTGTAAAAGCCTTGTATTTTTTCCAGGCCAATCTCTCACCCTGAGAGCAATATTTAAATGGCTTTAATAAACAAACAAGGTTCATAAAACCAGAACAAAACCCCAAAGTCCTATCTAGAACCCGGTGGTTCTCCCAACAGCTTCACTGAGGGGTGACTTAAAGATGTTTTTGAAGGAGGGAACCTCTGTTTTTCCATCAATGATGGAAATCACAAGTCCAGCAAGAAGCGCTCTGAGCTGAGGACCAAGCGTTAACCTCGATGGAGATCCTGTGCATCAGAAATCATAAAAAATAGAGAGCGCCGCAGTGGTGGTAATGGAACGCAAAGGCTGAGCACAGCCAGCCAACCTAGACACTAAGAGTCAAACATTACATCGTTCAAGCCAACAAATCTGGCCCATCACAAGGAATTTACCACCATTTGTAGACAAATAACACACTGACTGAATGTTTTGGACATACGCATGTGCCTGCCTGTGGAAAGGCTGAAGGCAAAACAAATTATCACACAGGTGTTTTTTCCATTGTGCCCTTGAGTGAAAAGGCTCTGGATATGATACAGTCAATTACCAATTTTCACAGATTTGAAAAAATCTACTATTTTGAGCTATATTCACTCTCTCTATAATGGGGACCAGTCACTGGAAATAATGAAAAATCTGGCATTGCTAAAACCTTTTAATGCTTCCCCTGTAAACAGATCATACAAATAATAATCTTTGCCTCTTCATTTACTACCGATGAGCTTCAGCAAAGAACATAGACTCGCAGGCCATAATAGAAATAACATTTTAAATATCAGTGAGGTATTTATATTATCTTATTTTGTACTTTAATAATGTTTTTTTCCTAAATTTCTCCYGTGTATTTGACTTTTTCATTTTGTGAATAAACTTACAGACATGCATGAATTACCTTAGTGGCAGAATCCACAGCCGACCCTCTTTCCAATAATTCTTGTACCAGTCCCACATGGCCTTCTTTAGCTGCCAGGTGCAGAGCATTGAGTCCATTCTGTAAGCACAAGGGCCGTATCAATTACAAATATCAACTCTGAAGATACACATTCCTACCTTGCCCTGGTATAAGAAGAAGATTAGTAGCTGGAATACTATTACATCTCTTAGCTGACTGTCTACATAAGTCAGATATTTTGGACTCGGCTGGTTAAGCCAAGGCACTGTGTGACAAACTTCTCCCGTAACTTTTTTCTCATAGCAACAAAGTCATCAAAACAAACCATATTTTGCAAGTATCCATAAGAGATTCCTTCCTTTCTGATAGTTTCGCACTTCCCCAGACTACTACCTTGGGTGTCTCCATGGAGCCCATTATTTCAAAATTTGAGTGCACATCTGCCTTCTCTTGACTGTAACCTTATCTAGCCCCACTGAGGTATTATCAACACAGAGAAATCACAGGACTTAGCCAAATTTACACAGGATGCGTCTATTCAATCAGGATTATTCTAGGCTGATGTAGCTGTCCTGAACCCCGGACYCTCCTCCGCTCCTCTGGGATAACTGGTATCAAACAGAAAACCAAAAGCACAAGTAGACCAAAACAGTTGTCGATCACACGTGGCTCGCAAATTATATTGATCCTTGACTTAGTACCTCTGCTGGTTTCTGATGAGCAAGTCTTCACTAAACTTTGAGGGTTTGTAGCCTCATTCAAAAAGGAAAAGAAAATTAATGAAATAAGAGCTAGGATTTTCAAAAAAAGCAGCCTAAGAAAGTTAGCGTGTAAATCCTTCTCACGTTAAATAGGAATAGGATACTTTAGCTCTTATAAATTCCAGCYGTGGAAACTGTATCTTCCTAGTATCCCTATTCCACCCAAGGCAAAAAATATAAAGTGACAGTCTATTGTAACTGAATTGCCAACCTATTTTTCACAATCCTACGGTATTTTTCATGGTACATCAGGCAGGTGACAGCAACAGATACTGCCATTGCCCTCAAGCATTCTCTTGCTTTCCATATTGGAAGCATCATAAGCGACACTCAGGTATTTGAGTAACTTGCAGCGAGTTCAGCGCTGTGTAGTTTTTATCACTTAACTGCCTAGAGACAAGTACATAGTCATTTAAATTGCAAAATAAACAAGCAGCTTTCTGGTCTTTTATTTGTCCATCCACAGAGGCAGTTCAAGCTTGTAATTCCCAGTAGGATTTTAAAGCACTTAGCACTTCACAGGAGGCATTTAATGGGAGTGGGTCCAATGGCTGCAGACACAGCAATGCAAATGCATTTCTGAAGTAACTCCATTTAATTCTACAGTCACGTAAGCAGCACAGGCAGATTTTGTGGTCAAATTCAGAAGTGCAGCTATGAGAAAAGCAAAAGCACTGAAGGAAGGAAGGCTACATTCACAAGCTGCCAAAAGAAGAAGAATACCCTTACGCAGCCTGGTAGTTAGGAAATGTTAATGAGAAATGTGGTTTCAAATCCCATTATGTGGGTAAAGCAGCGGCAACCAGATCTTCCTTATTCCAGAGGAACACTCTTACTGCCGAGCTGCAGAGCTCTGTGCCATGCCCTGGATCAAGGATAAATTCTTAGCCAAAATTATGTGGTGAGGTTGACCATAATCATCAAGATGAGGAACACTGTACACGTCAGTGAAATTTTTTGCAGGCTGAAAACATTTCAGAACGCTCTAATCTTCCTTGTTTTTTTTTAATCTCAGCTGAGTATTAAATAACCATAATTACTACCTACAGTGGTTGAAAGCTTTGAAACAGTATTTTGTGGGAAAACACACGGTGTTCTTCTCATTGAGAACAAAGACCTGTTCTCGTATCTAATCTCACAGATTCAGTCATCAACACTTTCTATAAGAGTATGAGCAGTAACTTTGACTCCTYACAGTTGTACAAAGCTGATGTATTGCTACGACATGTCGTTAACCTTTTCCACTCTTTGCGAGCAGACTGAAGACCACAAACAGCCCAGAAACTGCAATATCGCATGGCCCACATGAATTACACGCACGCATTCTGAATGCAAAAAGTTGAGGGCAAGCTKCTTTTTTAGTTTACCGTGTGCCGAACTATGGAGAAAGCAAGGCTCGTCCCAGTGCTTAATCAGTAGCAATCTCTTAAGATACCTGTATTCGTACCTCTAAGACACATATCTAATGATACCACATTAAGCAGCTGAAAGCTAATATTGTTGCATAGATTATGTGAGTTTCTTTGCAACGTGTGACTTTTTTTATTCATTAAAACATAAGCAAAATGAATACATGAGGTCCAGTAAAAAGGTTACAGAAAGAAACTATAGCCTAAATACAGTTCCTACTGTACACATTCAAATTCCGTAATTCCTTAAATAAAGTAAGCCRGGGCAAGCAGTAGCAGAAGTAAGCGCTGCACTTTAAATGTTGAGGGCCAGCACCACTGAAGCCTTAAAGCAAGCTTTGTTCCTCCATAATCAGAACCAATGCTGTAATTATTTCCCAACCCACGTGGCTGATCCCTGCTACTTATGATGACGGAAGCTCAGATTTAATCAATGCAACTCCTCCGTTCCTGTCGACTGGATTCTTGTATTTTAGAACAACAAAGGTTTCTGACACTTCCCTTGTTCACTCCCATGCCTACCAAAAAGTTGTGGGGGGTGGGGTGGGAGATGAAATTAGTTGTCTGCTAAGCAAAACTGTACAGCATAGGGACTGCTCCTCCTCACAAACCATACGTATACCATAAATACCTTTCTTTTAGAGGCTCRTTTGTAATTCTAACTCTCATAAAAGAACACAATGCTAAGCCTCCCAAGCTTGGCTCTTCAAGTGTTTCCCTGCAGAGCCCGACTCCCTCCGTTCTTTCTCTGCTCTACCGCTGAGCTAGAGGCGTCAACATTTTGTATCCCGCGGAGCGCTACAAACGTGCACACATACCACCACTGCTCACAGCACTTATTATAGCGTCACCCAACATATTTTCACCACACCAGAAAAGCCCACAGATTTCTTCTATGTCATAGATATCACCTACCTTATCTAAGCCAATCGAAACCAAGTCCCCCTGCTATTGTCTGAAAATCACCCAAGGAAGTCCATGCTACTTYTGCCTTCGTATTCAGTTGCCTCATGGAGTGATCCTCATGGAATGGAAGTTCTTCAGCCGCTGCCCGGTTCAGCGTCAATCCTGCTGTGCCATTTACCCCTTCTGGGACATCACCCAGATCGCTATTACGTCCAACGGCAATTACGGCTTATAGTATTCCTGCCTAACCCTGTTATGCCAAAGCAAACTGACCCCACGGAAAGGCATCTTCTTGGCAGAGCATCAGATCAACCTATAGTTCAAAGAATATTTTAAATCAGCGAAGCCAGCGCTGCTACCAGAAGTGCTTCTGCTTCTCCTGTCCTCTCCTCTGCTCGTTTCTATCCCCAGCCACCTTTCTGCACATCAGGTCCCTCAATCGTTCGGCGTGAGGCTGCACACGTGCTTCTGCCAGCGCAGGGGAGAGCACGGCATGGAAGCATGACCACCAAGCCAGGGCAAGGCCAGGATCACTCCTTCTGTAGCAGTATTGGCTTATTAAAAAAGAGAAAATACAGCCCCAGCAGTCGTCTAGCATTACTGCAGCTTCACTGACAAAGTGCGTACCAAAGCTGCAATGTGGGCACAGTGCGAGCTTTTACACCCTCCCCTCTAAGCTCATCTGTGACAGGTATAGAGGATAGCCTGGTAGTCCTAGAAAGCGTTACTCACCTTCTGCTGGTGAGACTTAGTGAGAAGCGTAAGGAACATAAAAACGTATAGAAGGGGGAAAGAAAACGTTTGAAGGAAGTGGGGAAAAATACTTTATACAAGTAAACGTTTGCTTGTGTTACTTTAGTATATAATGGTCTTGGCACTGAAGAAAACAACCTCTGTTAAATATAGTGATTCTTACTTCCCTGAAGTCTACTTCCGTTCAAAGGTATTCATTAAGTACTTAATATCTTTAAGAACATTAGGAAGCAAGAATGTATATTAACAAAATTAACGCTCTTCTTACCTTTACGCCAAGAGTCTGACCCCTCATAACTCCCGTCGACTCTGATGGAAGTTGGGATGCAACTTACAGTTTCTAATTACTCTTGCCTTTGCCACACAAGGTTAGAATGGCATTTAAGCAACTTACAGAAAAAACATCATGAAAGTCAACAAAAATAAAACAATACAAAAACCTTTTTTTTTTTTTTAATGTTTCGACATTCTCTTGAAGCACAAAATGCAATGCACTTTTACCAAGTTCCTTCCCCTGATGCTGTGTTCACAAGCTTGTATATACACTAACAGACCAATAGCAAAGCAAAAGTTACAAAGACAATGAAAATTAAAAAGCTATTGTGACTAACTCTGCATGGTCGTGCTAACTCCTTTACAGGTTTTGCCAGAGTTAAGGCGGCATCTGCACTCACCAGTAGAGGCTGAGACTAAAAAGCAGTATCACAGTCTTTGTTAAAGTCAAATACTTTTCTCCATCTCTTTAATAGACGTCAGTCTAAGGTTGCTCCAAATTCTCTCCTCTGAATAAATCTCTCGGGGAAGTAAAAAGTGCCTGTGGTCAACCTCTCTTCAAGAAGGATTTGGGAAAGGGCACATTAGAGAGCTGGGCATGGCCTTCTTAAGGCCGAAGGTTTGTTGAAGTTTTTCCCAAAAATATCACAAAGATACTAAGTGGACAGTTGAAAAAAGAAAAAGAATTTCAGATTATGAAAATTCTCCCTTTATGTTGCTTTATAGCCTACGAATTCATGAAAATGAATTAACCCACTGAGTGACATCAACATGTGATACTGTCGACCTCATTATGACTACGGTGCTACTTCAGTCTATAGTTAGCACTACTGGGAGTGTTAGCTGCTTTCCATTTGGATTAAATGAGGGAGTAATTAATAGCTGGTGCTCCGTCTCACTGTAACTGAAGCAATAAAGACACCCATCAAATTATAAAGAAGCCAACAAAACGAGAACAAAAGCCAAACAGATCTAAGTTTTAAGGAGCCTTGGAGCCAGAGGCCCCCCAAAACTACCTAATATTTGAATCCTGTTCTGTTCGAGGTATCAGACTTCACATACATTCCTTGTGAATACAGAAGACTCCTTCAAAACAAATGCCAAATTCCATCAAATTTTTCCTTCCAAGAAAGTAACTCCATCACCATGAAAAATGACAAGCCTCCAAAGACAAGACGGGGAAACGTGACTTTACGTTGCCTTTTGGATTACCAATTCTGTTTCAAAACACAGCAGACGGCTGACGAACCCTTCGACTTGTCAGATTTTTGGGTCTAACTTCTGCTAGAACTATGGGCTGCACAAATGCATACTGTAAAATTAAAGTTCGTTTTGCTAGTCAACATTCTGAACATTGATTCAGAAGCAAGTTGTTTTCTCTTGCTACATTAACTAGAAATAGCAACCACGTCCTAAAATAACTACATTTGTAACGTAAGGAAAAGAGCTGTAAAGGAATCAGAGATTTCCAATGGCTATAAGTTTTTCATCCTATAAAATACCAGTAATCGGATTTTTTTTAAGGGACTGTTTTTAAAACAGGGGAATTTTGTCCCCTGGCATTTCTAACTCTCTCCAGAAATAAAGAAATAGAAATGATTTACGATTTTCAGAATAGATGACAGTGCTTGAATTCAGAGTAAAGTAAGCAATTCCATAACAATTTAACTTGATATGAAGGTAGCATTCAACAAAGCACAATTAAGTAATAGCTAATTCTTAACTATATAACTCTATTAATAACTGTAACTAATCCCTGTATTCAGTATACCCAGAAACATTAAGTTCCATCGGATTTTGGAAACAGTTAAATTGGGGAAATACTTTGATTATCTATAAAGACAGACCTCTGTGAAAACTTGGGATCTGAGAAACAAACGCTAAAACCGAAGAAAGCATCTTCCCGTGTTATCTCTGTTCAGAAAAGCTTACTCTTAACGTTATGTACTGTTCTCTGAGATGGGATCTAGTCTAAAAATAGCGTTATACTGAGAAAAAAACTCCTGCATATACAAGGCTTCATTTTTGAAAGAGCATTCAGATATCTCACTCCTAAAAATAAAATACACCCCCTGTGTTTTGCACAGAGAGTGTTAGCTTTTCCCCTTAGACAGCTGGAACGCAACCACGTAGACTCCCCATTCAAAGCCCTTGGAGGAGGAGGAATAACTCTAAAGCCGCAGTAGCAGCTGCCACCATGGCTTATTCGCTATTCCCTAACCTCTAGAAGAGGAGTCTGCTCCCACTCCTAATAAAATTTACAATACGCCAGTGATGCTTAATCAACAGAAGCTGAGGGTCTTGGTAACGAAAAAGCTTTGTGAGCAATTTCATATGGCAGCAGAATCGGAGTYTGCAAGAAGCTGAAGTGCCTGTTTGTGCTCAATGGATGAGAAACCAGGCTCACCAGTCCTGACGACGCAGGATGCCCRTCTCAGTTCATTCCTTGTACTTGGGAACTCCCACCGAGTAATCGATGTCTTCAGGGAAACAGATTAGCCACAGAGAGAAGTTTTTCCTGGCTAACAGCACTGAGACGATCCAAATTAGAGATTCATTTTATTCATAGATCCGCAGGGGTTATTTTAGCGGTTTTTGTTTTGTACTGTTTGTCAAGAGCTCAAAACACTTCATACAGTCTCGAAAATTCCCGAGTTAATTCAACCCAGATGTCAGGTAAAATTACTTAATTAAATCCTGTCAATATGGGATTTTTCTGTTTTGCACACTAGTCAACCACTTTTTTGACCCTAATAAGTGCAGGTATAAGTCCAGCTTTGATCTTAACCACAGTGCAAACCCACAGATTCTGAAAGATTCTGAAAGTTGGTGGTGGTGCCATCTATCATCCAGGAACGCTTTATCTATTTCAAGCCACTAAGAAATTACGCAGCATCTATTCTGATGTTTGCATTCATCTGGCTCTGATTTCAGCTATACAGCGCAAGAGGAGCTTTGCCAGCCAGCTGCAGATGGGAAGCACTTTCCACAGAAGATAAATCTGCAGCAACCCTGGTCATATTCCTCTCATAGCAAGCAAGAGGATATGAACACTGGAAAAAAAACTTGTAAYGCTTCCAAGCGATTATCATATTAACTGTGCTCTGTCCTGGGGGGTGATCCTTTTTGTTAATATTGGTGCTTATAATCAAGAGATAAAATTTGCTGGATCTATTTGAACATAAGAACTTGAGTCCAGATTTACTCTCTCCTAACTGGGGAACTTGAAGTTCGCCAGGTTGTGATCCATATAACTCTGCAAGTTTTTTCTTGACAGTAGGTCTTTTAATGGAAACTTTCTTCTAGACAGTAAGGCAAGATTCTTTCGATATGTTTTCAATAAGCAGCACGTGGAAAGCCCCAGCTCTTACCCTGCTCATCATTAAATTCCTTGGCACAGACAACAGAACTGCTCTCACTTTTGTGTCCTAACTTCCATTTGACACATGCCTACTTTAATCACCTGCAGCTTTTCTTCAGCAGGGAAGGTAATGTCTCAAAATATTTTAGATTATTTCATTTCTTATTCTTCCATCTACTCTTTTTTCAAAAATAAAAAGTGGCCACAGTTGTGGGGGTTTTCATTAGTTTTGACATTTTCCCAGTCTGAATGTCAGCATATAAGTATCAGAAAAGGAGCAAGGAATTTTATGGAGGCTTTCTTGGTGGTATAGGTAACACTTGGATAGTGTTCAGGAAAACAGTCTTCTTCAGACTACCGCTTAGCTGCATACTTAAATTAAATTAATTAGGACTTAAATGTAGTTTTGAAATGGAACGCGTAGCTAATTTTCCACAGAATTAAGCACTTGGAGATCTTGAGAATACCAAGGAACTTTGAAAAATCTATGCCTCACACCCCAAACTCCTACGCCTCTGGGCACCCGTGCCCCAGCCCCCAGGCAGCGCGACGCAGCACAGCTTACGTGCTGCCTGGCACCACGCACCACCTCCCCGCAGTCTTCTCCCGGTCCTACACGGTGCACCACGTCCCAGAGACGCAGCGTGCGCGTGTTTGTTTTCTCTGGGTGAAAGTTCCTGAAATAACATGAATTCTGTACCACAGGCTATTAAAGAAGAGGGATTTTTTTTAAATTTGCCATGAGTCAGTTGCGCACCATGTGGCTCGTGGCCTGAGGCAAGGCTTATGGGATGGAGGTTTGCTGGGATATACTGGGGGACCATGAGGAGCAGCAGCAGCACCCCCAGCGCAGGCTTTCCCTGCTGCGTGACGAGCCTGGTCCCTGCACTGAACATCCCCTGAATGGCTCCCAGGTCTCCTATCTCACAGAAAACCAGCTGCTTTATGCCAGAAGGAGCCTGAGAGCCAACTAATACACCTAGGGCATGGATGATTAGGGAACCAGCACTCAGGGGTGAAACCGGGGAGGCAGGTCATTTAACAGCATAGGCACACTCATTATGGTCCCAAACGTAGCCAACGCACAGGAGTTTTTCTTATAATTGTTATGTGCAGGGATATGGAAGTATAACCAGGGATGCCACAGCAATGAGACCTTTCATTAATAGTTGTTATTCACAGAACGCTTGCCCAAGACGGATAGCACAGGCAACGTATGTCAGGGGCAGCACGTTCCCAGTCTTCTCCTCTGCTCCCAAACTTTCCCTGAATACCTGCATCTTTTTACCAGGAACTCTTCCTCTTTACAGCTCTTCCACTGTTGGAGTCAAACAGAATAAACTGTGCTGCCAATAAATTGAACCTGACGCCGTAGCCCGTGAAGGTGAATAGTCTTTGAAGCTTCTATTTAGATGGTGCACTGAAATTTTAGCCCACCTCAAGATGCACGAGTTACAAAACAGAGCTTATGTGGCATTTCTACTGAATGATTTACTGATTTTACGTGGTTTAAAAACAACCTTTAAGCGATTTTACTTTCAAAATTCATAGCCATTGTCCAGTTAGCAGTCATTTTGATTAAATCTGGCTAAGAGTTAGGGGAAAAAAAAAAAAGTTGGACACCATATAGCCTGAGCTTTCAAGTCCCCCTTCAAAGAAATACCATTGATTTCACTAGAATGTCAATACATTTTTCAGAACTGATGCAGACACTTACTTGCATATCTATTTTACGTCACAGCTACAGTCCTATTAAATTTGATGGTACTAGTCACTTAAATAAGCGTTGCAGATGTAGGTCCCTAGGCTATGAAGCAAAAGTAATTGGATTTATGTGACAGACTTACAAAAGACCCAAGCTAAAACATTCTATCACATTACAGTCATATCAATGGTGAAACTTTAACGGTGTATTTTTACAGCAGTAATAACTTTCCTGAAAGGGGAGGTAGTATTTTAAGCAGAAAACTTAAGTACCTTTTTATAACACTATGTAAAACAATTTATCTTATAGATAAGATTGACCAGTGATAAAAACATATTTAAGTTTACAGTTTTCTGAAACAAGGTAAAAAACCATGGCTACCCTCTAACCATCTGAGGGTAATCAGAATTGCATTGCTAATGCAAGCGAGCTACAAGATTTTAATCTGCTTGGACACAAGTTAGCTAGTCAGCTAAAAATACCACCCATTGAACGTTGACTTCCCGGCTAAGATCTCACAAAAATAGCAAGGGAAACCTCAGACTTCCGCACCTCAGGTCACAGGGGATCAGGTGCTTCGTGTGGGATGGCTAAGGAAAATCAATGGGCTGACCATAGTGCATTCAGTCTGATAAAGTAGTATATAATATTTCTGTAAYGCCCAGACTGCCCAGCGCTCTTTCTACTGCGTGAGTGCGCATTTTGAATGGGATTTGATCTCGCTCTTGGCGAGACAATCACCTCTACGGTTCCAGCAACTGCTCCTAAGGGAGGAGACTGGCACCGCGGAGCGCTAAACCTCCTCCTGCTTCCTTTGAACTTCAAAATGAAGAAGTGTTTTAGAACCCACTGAAGATACATGAGGTCATGCAGTAACTACGCAGCTCCGAAAAATTCCTTCTAAAATTTTATGAAGGCCAAGATAGGATTTGGGCATTAAATAACCAACAGACCAAGAAAGTCTTCATCAGAACTGAACCACTGACGTTGAAGATGCACTAGAAATGCAGAAGAGACTGGTTAAAACAGTGCAAAGCTCTTTCCTATAATAATAGGTTTAGGGTATACCACAAGCAAGCCAAAGGAAGAAGATGTATAAACACTGTCTTTGAAAAATTCATTACAGCTCTTTCTGCCCCTTCAAAGTAATCCCCTTACAGGTTTCTGAAGCAATTTACTAATAATTTTCATACGAGTGGCTTCCAGAAATCAAAGAAGAAAACAAAAGTTTCATTTCTTCACTGAGGGTTCAGAGATACAGTAATTACAACCCAAATTCCAGAGACGTGGGGATTTCCCACCCGCATCGCTGGCAGGGTACTATTCCAGAGCACGCTGCCCAACAACTCTGTTAAAATTCTTTCAGAAAAAGGAAGACTTACAATTTCACGGGGGATTATTGCTCTTGCTACCAAAGAAAACCCATGCTTTCGTAGCATGTCTTTGCTACCAAAGAAATCCACAGCTTCTGAAGCCCACGTTCATATCAGAGCAGGAAACAACTCAAGCTTTCAGTCTGACGATCGACTTGGAAAATGCGTACCTTTCACCTTAGTTGTTCAACAAAAATTAGAAATGCTGTTTCAACAGCCTTTTTCCTTCTAGCTGCCCCAGAGAGCAATTTATTAGCTGTCACAGCTTAATGGAGTCATAATATAATTTTCTCACTAATTCCAAAGACAAATACAGCTTTATTTCCAAAATATTTTATTTATTTATAATAGGTACGTCCACAGTAACTAGCAGCTCAGCTCCTGGACACAATTTACATCAGGAGCCGCAACTGTGCCTCAGGACACAGTAAGGAAAATCTTGATTATTTCTGATCTTAATCCGAACAGCGATCAAAAGAGGTAAGTCCATATGGGTGTTTTTGTCCATACAAAACCTAAAATAATATTTTTTACTTCCGTTTTTTCCACTATCCGGTACTAGTGTATTCCATCCCTAGACATTTTCCAAAGGACAGAGCAGCTCCAAACGTCTTATACCTGAAACATACTCTGCCAAGAAGGGAATATTTTTGATTAAATCAAAATGTAAAAGTAACGTGAATGACAGGGGGAAGATTAGATTCACAACGGAATTATCTTTCTTTTCTTCAGTAAAGCACATACTTTGAATCATTTTTCTGTCTTGAGGTTATTTAGAGATACTTAGATGATACTTTTCACCACAAAACAGAAAAAATTTGATAAACCTAATTTTAATAGAGTATTGTGTACAAGCAAATAATATTTTGGTTCTAAAATTTGTTTACTAAAATATTAACTGAATGATCTGAGTAAAAAAAAGGATAATAAAATCCACAGGTAATGTGCAAATTTACCTATTTATTTCACTAACATCTGCTCTCTTTGGTATGAACTATTCAATTGCTATCCCATTCCCCCAGCACTCACGTTAATTTAATGAGCAAGCCAAGCAATAACAAGCCCTGAAAACTAAGCATAAAACTGAAAACACAGACTCAATTTCTTTATTTTGGAGACACATGTATCAACATACTGCAAATAGGGCCAGGAGGATAATTTCTTTAAGAATAGTAAGTGTAAAATGAATAGTAAATAGAAAATGTAAAATTTGTTACAAATTTAGACCTGTAATTTCTTTTTTTAAGTTATTGCTATTACTATCATATGAATGAGAGTGCATCCTGGAAGAGAACTCTTGCTCTAGGTATGATAGAAACCCCAGACTCCAAAAACATCCCCACGCTACAGGGCTTAAACATAATACACTGAATATGAAAAAAATGATGTTTACAAGAAACTTCTTTAGGTGACTGAAAAGGGTTTTGCAATTCTATTTTTATATCAAACACTACTGTATTCATCTTTGCAAGCTGTCGCCTGAAAAACACAGTCAGTCCCTATCAGCTTCACGTTTCTTATTCATTCAAGCACACCTCACTTGAAAACTTCCAAGCAATGTTTTCACGTGTAAGCTAAGGATACCATTTTTTATACAAGGCTTCCAACTTCTTCCTTGGCTCTGCCCAGGATGCCAGTCCACGTTGTCCTTTAGACAAATGTTTGCAATGAGAAATTTGGAACTTTCTTTTAAACTAAACACCTATGAAGATGCCAGAAAAGAGGTCTTCAAAATAGCTTTAAAAAACAAACAAACAAAAAAAAACCCAAAACACCACACCACAAAACCTGACAGCTGGTGTGCTGTGGAATTTATGAATCACAGTCATCTCACTGCCATCCTCTGCTCATCTGTCAATTTGTTGTAATACCTATTGCTCTTCAACCCCTATTTCCAACGCAAGTTCTCTGGAGAAAGGCGTATCGTTCATTAAAACGGGGAATACCCATTACATGGGCATGCCTCGTTACGATTAATAAATGGATACAATAAACACACAGCAGCAACTAACAGAGCAAAAAATATGAGTGTCGGCATAGCCTCGCTTCTCCAGACAAATAAAAGAATGAGAAACTCTCAGTACGGGTATGAAAACGCGGTAACGGATGGGCCCCCGCTTCCCAAGTCTCCTGTTCAGACAGCGTTTTCAATCTCACTCCGTCACGGCAACACAAAACCAGACTGGGGTGAGGTGGGTTTTGCTGCACACAGATGCCTCAGGACATCTAAACTGTAGCTTTCTACACAGAAACCAACCAGAACTACCGAGAACCTTCAACTTGATATCCAGGCATATTTTATCATAGTATTTACCTGTATCCAAAGAATACTACAGAATAAATTCCTCAACGAGAACTTTTTTTTTTTTTTTTTTTTGGTGCATAACTTGAGTATTTTGAAAAATACAACTATATTTAGTGCTCACTGTTTCAATTAGAATTGGAACTTCACAATAGCAGATCCATTAGTGTTAGACTACCAAAGCATACCTTAAGTTTCAATGATAGGTACTTCACTAACACGTACCCATACCTGCGGGACACTGGCAAGAAAGAGGAGCCCAAAAAGGCTTACACAAAGCTTTACTAAAAGCGGCACCATTTTATAGACGTTGTCAGCTTCCTGCAGAAAGATACCACTGACGAACAAGACTGAAAACACAGCTTGAGGTGAATCGAAACATCTGTAYGAAGTAATCTAGCCTGAAAGAACTAGGTTTTGAGGGGGGATTCTTGCAACTCGCYCTTGCAAACTTCTGCCCTTCAAATATCTTACCTGATTACATGTGTTAATGTCTATTCCACTTTTCAGGTATTCCACTACTTTGTCCAGATTGCCAGCTCGGGCAGCTCGGAGAAAGCTTGCATTGCTGTCAGACTGTAAAGAGATAAGAAGGAAAAAAAAAAAAAAGTCTAGTTAGCTCCTGCTTAAAAGAGAGCACAACTTCATCACCGGTGAAAGGTTTCCGCGTTTTATGCTGCAGGAGAATAAAATTGTGAAGAAAACTGACTTTGCATTATATCTGCATTAATTAGCATACACATACTTAAACAAGGCAATACTGGCACAAAAGAACTGCAGACCTGTCAGAGCGAGCAAAATAGTGCAATAATTGCTGAAGTTCAAAATTTAGCAAGAATAAAAGAAAAAAAAAAAAACAAAACAGAAATCATAGTAACTGATATTAGCAACAAGAAAAAAATATATGCATCAACTTGCTAGCCATAGTTTTCTGCTGTTTGGGGTTTTTTTATATATATATACACACACTCAAAACTCTGGAAAACAATTGACCAATCCTGTTACTGGCTATGCTACTTAAGAAAACATACATTGGCTTTGGATTTCTACTTGGCATAAAGAGTTACATGCCTACAGTTCATGTTCATGCACACGCACTGGCTTAACACAGAGGTACACACTGGAGAAAAAACAATATCCAAGAGCAAAAAAGTCCTATGGCTGTGTTTTATCACCTGTGACACAGAAGTGRGGCACGCTAAAAGGAAGAAAAACAGAAGGAGAAAGAAAAAAAAAAAAAGTCCCACAAACCAGGCAGCACTGCAAGCGTCGCTAACCACAGAACAAAGCGGATGAAGTACTCAAGCCTGAGTATCTAAATCCAGGATAATGTTGTAAACATGCTCACTCCTAAACCGCCTGCATTCATACGTTTGCGTTTAAAGCTCCATTGGCATTTATAGGTTAAATAAAATCGTGTTTTCATTTTCCAGTTCGGTTGTGGGATGTACGGTTAAGCAAGGGAGCGTGAAACGCGTCAGCCCTCTTGCCTTTATCGACGATTATGACATGAAATTACGTTGGCTATTAGAAACCAGCACATACTCTGACGGTCACCCACATGGGAACCTACACGCAGGTAAAATTGGCTACTAATGCAACCGCAGATACCAGGAGAAAAAAGAAAGTCATGCAACAGAAGTAACGATTAAACAGAATAAGCATTTGGGAACGCGTGCAGAGACAGCACCAATTTTCATACTTAAAATAAATAAATAACGTAGGAGTGAGTTTCAAAAAGCAGAAAAATAACTGCAAAAGCCTGTTTTGTGGGGATGTGATTAGAGAGGTACCGGAGGGCACGCGCACCATTGGACTAGTACGTGGCGTTCCACTGAAACACCTCCGACTGAGCGCGTTTCTCATCTAATTTCACCTCCCTGTCAGAAACACCGGGTGAAAACCATTCTTTCGCATGGTGAGAATACCCTAAAAGCCTCCCACTTCCAGCTTAATAATACTAATCGACAAAGAAATTTATTTCAGTCACCCAATCCATTCCAATGCATTTATTTCGCTCACCCTACTTATCACGCCGTACTAACTCACTTCACAATCCCCGATTCCAACCTATTTTAATCTGCAACAGATGGATGTCATCAAAATGATTCTTCTTACAACTGCGCTACATGCCAAGACAAAAATATTTCCTTTTAAATTCCTTTCAGCAAACTTCAGCACATTTTCCACGTCTTTTACTGTTAAGAAAACAGACCATCCTTCTAAACACGCAGCAGGGCAAAGGGGAAGGTAGCGCAGGAATTCACGTTGACGGAACCCTCTTATAGCTTCAGGCTTCAGCCAGGCAAGCGTTTGGATGAGGCTTGACACAGGAGCAGATTCTGACCGGTACTTGAAAGAGATCCCTTTTAAGATCGAAGGATAGCTATTAGTACCGCACCGTCTCCTGTGATGCGTATGTGCGCATAAAGGCACCAAATTGTATTTTAATGTTTAAATGTCCTCGAAAAATCAACAGTCGTGGTAAAAACATTAACCAAGAACAAATATTTGAGCACATGAGGGGTAAATCCGGACACTCTTGAAATTACTGGGAAAAGCATCTTGGCCCTCAATAGGACACACATTTTATCTTCTTTTTCCCCGGTTTGTTTCATGCTTTACTACTTCTACAATAATTTACCATGCCAAAACTGCAATCATCTGCTTTTATACTTTTAAAAGGTTAAGCRAGAATGCCGCAACAAATGAGTATCTACAACTTCTCTTTCATTAGGGATGAATCAATCATCGCTTGTTTTTCTTTCACGCAGAGTAACACGAAAGGCTAAAAATGTTAAAGTCTTAATTATTGCTGGAAGCTCAGATTGTAGCTAAGACCATACGACTATATGCCACGTGTTTCTGGCTAAGAAGATGCAAGCAGCACTTTCAAAACACRTTCTCATTTCCTTGATTCATACTTTCATTACCTCAAAATTAAATTACTGCAACGCACACCACTTCAAGACACATTACGTACACCTGAACATCGATCGCAATGCAGAGTATGAACTTCTTGTCTACAGGAAGAGTTATTATGAATTAATTCTTCACGATTAACTCCCTGTATAGGCACTTCTATTGCAGAAGCACCTCCTGCTATGCATGTTCTCACTCTGAAATAACAGTGCTTGACTGTGAATAGAAGAGGAAGAAAACCATTAAAATCCCAGTGAAACACCATGAGATCTTGATGCTTCATTTAGGTGCCTTTGAAAATCCTAGCCTACGTGATCTTTGGGTTTTTTCTGAATTTTCTCACTGTAACATGTACTGATCTCAGATGAATATGATTGTACCCATCTCTTCATAGTCTGGCCTCTCCTGTTTCAAAATAGTTTCTCACAGACTTGCATGATGTTCTCATTTGTATCAAACTCGAACAGACAAATAAAAGCCATGAAGCAGCAATTCAGCTGCTTCCTATAAAAATTCACATACAAGTACCTTGCAAAGTGCTTCCGTGAAATACTCAAAAGATTCAGCACTGTGTTTTAAAGCGTAGAAGTCCGAGAAGTTAGGAGTACTCAGATCTGTATTTTCTTTCCTGGTTTGTCAACTCTAGTTTTTTGGTAGGTCATCAGCAGTTTGTCCGTTTCCCCATTCTTTTAAGGTCTTTAAAAAGCATTTTTGTCAGTACTACTGTCTCAGCAATTTACTCACTTTAGCATGTTACGAATTCAAATCCATTTTGACAAAATTGTCTCAGTAGTCAACAGCAGCAGTTTGCTGTAGTCTTGCCATGCTAGGAAACCATGATTTTTGATCCGTGGGCTTTTCCAATTGATTCAGTAATCTCATGAAATATTTTGTTTCCTTACATGCAGATTTTTTTAATTGAATTCATGAYGCATTTCAGTGGCACAGAAGCTGGCATATTGGTCTTTACTAGTTTGTCGACTGGTGAAGACAAACTGTCAACAAACTGTCATCTGAAGATACTTCCTTTACAAGAAAGATGATAAAAACATGGAGCCAGAGTCCTTTGCACCACATGATACTTATCATGTCATCTCTTCCTATGCGCACACCCCTGAGATTTTTTTTTTTTAAAGGAGTTTTACACACGTATGCAGATCATGCTCAAAAGCAAGCACTCTACCAATAAGGAAAAGAAAGGTTTACAAGAGAAGAGTTTGCCTTAAGCAGCTACCAGCAACCACGTGAACACGAGAACGCGAAAGGCTTGCAACCTGGGAAACTCCACTGTTGACACGTTAATTTGCAAAGTCTCAGCCGGCATCTCTACGTGCCACCCGCAGTTCAGGTCAGTCAGAATTAAGGATCATTTCGTTTACAGGTGGCCACTGAGGTTGGGCAATCTACTCAATATATGTTATTAACATGCTATTAGAACAAGGTAGGAAGGATTGAAGAATACTTAGCTGATAATTTTATAGCATGGGACAAACCCACAATCTGTGGACTTAACAAGCTTTTTCTGATGTACTACTTCCAGACATCCAAACTGCTCTATGAAAAATGCACCACTAACAGTAGTTAACATTAACATTTGACTGCTCCACAGAGAATTTCTCTTTTCACTACAATCGTGATTGAACCCGGACTATCTACTTGCAGTTCTGCAGATACCAAATATGGATCAAAGAGAAGGACAACAGTCACTGTAAAAAAAAAAAACCAACTTCCAATACATATGCAGTGAGAGACTACTACAAGTCTTTGATAACTACTTTTTTAAAAAACTCTGTTTGCGATGCAATTCTAATACATGCTATAGATTTGTGAGGAATATTTGGTGTTACTGAACCTTATAAAAAGCTCCTATCTTTTAATTTAACTTTTCTTCTTTAACTTTCGACTGAGGGTAAATAATTTCAGCCAGAAATGAGAATTTTCAGAGCACTATAAACAAATAAACGACAAGGTGAGAAAAATCACTATAACCTTAAGTATGCTCACAGCAGAAAGCAAATGTGTTCTTCCTAAGTACCTAGTTGTCAGACATTGCATAAGAAAATATAAGAAATGATCGAGTGAATATATGGTTTTTTTAAAAAAATGACAGAGAGGCTGTGGATTCAACTTCTTTCTTGCTAATGGCAATGCCCGAATTTTGCCTAAATTTGAAACATATAGCTCAGGGAATCTCAGTAATTAAAACATATATGGAAATGGGTATTTTATTCAAATATTCGGAAACCTTCTCTTCTGGTTCCTCTGTCCTCGCTCTGGTTGCCTTTCCTGTCTCCTAGCATACCACCATGCGCACACGGCGCGCGCCTGTTTCTCAAAGGCATTTTAGAGAGATGTGCAAAAATAAATCGTGATGCGTAGCGTTGAAATCACGTGCTGTACCAAACTCATAGGAATTTCTCCACATATTCAGATTTGCTGCTGAAAACCAGATTCGTGCTTAAGAAGGAAAGATTGGGGGAGTAGGAGGCTTCAGTTTTCAAAAAGATGGCTTTCATAATAACATTATCCAAACCATCCAAATATTTGCTTGAAATCATGTCTATAGTAAAATTATTCCTGCAGGTTGGCTTTCTTTTCCACCCCCCTCCAAATAAGGTGACCGACCCCAGCCTGTCCATAATCACAAATATCTCTGTGGGAGAACGGAGCCTAGCAACAAGGCCTACTGAACAATTCTCATCTCTTAAATACAGTTTATTAATTGAATGACAGCAAAAACAGAATTCAAAACTGATGTATAACAACCAAACAGTAGTTTTGCACCTTAATTTAACGTTTTGGGTTTGTATGTGTAATGAAGTCTGTATCCGAATACTAACAACCCTTTTAAACTTACCTTTCAAGCATCGACTCTGGGACATGCTGCTTTGATTTTATGGAGGAAATTTATTTAGCTACAACTTTTGAAGGGGCTGGCCCTGATCGGGAGGTGAGCAAAGCCTGCTAGTAACTTGTGTGCTTTATATCAATCAAGAAACTCAAATCATTAGCAGTTATAAAAACTTTCACGTTAAATTGAATCCTGTACGATTATCGCACGTAAAATCAGCATTAAGACGGAATTTGTCAATGTGGCAGTCTTCAGGGTTCTCTGACAGTGTTAATGCCATTTTCAAACTTCAGAGTTGTGAGGCGGTGATTGTCCAGCAGCCGTGTCTATAATTAGTAAAATGCTGATGGCTTGTTAACTCTTCTTCATTAAAAAACTCTTAAAATTGACTGGTGGCTCATCACGTTAATATATTCAGGTAATACCTGGAATTGAGAATTCAGCTCACTGCAGAAGGAAAGCTGCACAATCTAAACTCAGGTTTTCATGGCTTCTTGATAGTTTTTGGTACTTAAAAGATGCAGGGGGAGAAATGACAGATATGTAAACACATTCCATTAAGTTTTTATTACGCCATACCTTCTAGAGTGTCAATTTATGCTCCCACCCTTGAGACAACCACTAAATTTTGTCCCGATTGGCTTGGTTATTCTCTGATTTCAGAAACCATCTGTTCAAACCAGCCGTCGTTTAATTGGGTGCAACTCTAAAAGCGGCACAGATGAGGTGTTAGCGTTACCCAACTTATTTGTCACATAGGTGTTTTTTGCCAGTATGGTAGCTTTTGCCATACCAGCATTCAAATGTAAAAGATGGGACTTCAAAAGGAACGCTTCTTCCTCGCAGAACAGCTTCTGTAAACCTCGCCGGCTAGTTTTTCAGCGGCTCCCGTTTTATCTTTTGTACCCTGAATTTTTTTTTTTATTGAGCTGAAAGTGCTGCTGATCTCCAAAGGGCATCACAACAGAACAATGGTGATATTGTGAACTGCAAGCCTAAGATGCAGCTATGACTGCAAGAAGGCAAAGGATTTTTTTTTTTCTTTTTCTTTTTTAATTAAACTACCACAGCAGAGTCTCAGCCTGCAGTTCTGATATGCATGCCAGAACGTGAGCTAAATCTTGCACTTGCAACGGCACAGGCTCAGTAATCTAACACTGGCAAATGAGTTAAAGGAGATAATAACAGTTATAGTGGAAACATATTTTCCCAGCCTTTAATGAAATAACATTCATCTTCTGAAAGAAAAAAAATACAACAGTGCTTTACTTTCAAAGCCACTTCCTTTGCTTATAAAAATCTATGTTTTCCTCCCATTAATTTACTGGAAGACATGAAGGAAGACAGATTAACTCGCAGATCTTAAAGAAATTTCAGTATCTAAATTCCTGGATGAACAATGTGCCCAATCTTCTTATTTCAATTTCAAAAAAGTATTTTTCTCACACAGCTTTTCCCATTCAAGCACGTACAGGCATTTCAGGTCTAATTCATCCTGCTACGTACCTTTGCTTCTACAGAATTTGTTAATAAACAGTTGAACTGAAAAGCCCACAATTCTAAAACAGCAGTCTTAACTAAACAAACATCTCTTTCTTATAATCTAAAGCATCTTCTTACCCAGGAAAAAGACACAACTGACCTGACAATAAACTAACATTTTTTTAAGAAATGAGAAGCTGAATCATAGGAACTGTGAAGCGTGAAGAGGACGACAGGCTTTCAGAGACAAGAGATCGCTAGGCAAGTTAAATATTCTCTGCCAAGATGTAGTTAATAGCATCTAGCAATTAATTATTTTAATCGCGGGGATCTCTCTCTCTCTAGGTTGATGATGACGGTTATAAATCAGAAAAATAAAAATATTCTTTTAAGTACATATTATGCACCTGAATAATTTAAGGCGCTTTGAGTGTTTAGGCCGATTAATCATAGAATGTCATGAAGGGGACGGAGAAGTTGGCACCACTTTTACCGGCATTGAGCTGGAACTGTGGCTGGAGTTGCCCTCACCATAATGTTGCATACAGTACGGACACGGGCCCACACTTTGGCATAAACACTATTGCTATTTACAGCAAAAAGTGTTGTGTAATAAYAAGATGGCGAAATAGCTACAAGAAAAGAAAAAGCTTTTGTGCTATACACTGCATATGACCCAGGATTAAAACATTCGGCGATTTCAAATCAAAACTAGTTTGCACATATTTAAACACAGAAAATGATTGCCTGACACAGCAACCTGTGATAGAGTTGACTGGACTCAGAAGTGACCCCTTCAGTATTGTCCTGTGTTCCTCAGAACGAATATTCTTCTCATTAGATCTACTAAGGGATGTGTAGGAGCCAAAATTACACAGTGCCAAAGTAGGCGGAAAGACTAATGTTGTGTGCGTTTATTATACGTACCGGTAAAAACTTTCTTATGTTAGACAAAGAGGCTGCAACCCAAAGGAGATACAGTGTGTAACAATATTCAAGACTTAAGAGCGTCCTTGAGAAATGAATTTCGGTGGTATGACTGGAGATGGGAAGAGCCATTGCAAAAAAGAAGCTGAGAAAATAAAACGAGGTTGAGGAATGCATTCATGCACATTATAAAATAACAAATGTATTACAATTCCAAGATATTTTTAATAACTGTTGAATTGAAAGACTTCTTCCAGTAATTTTAATATTTGCATATGACAGTTTTGTCGTAGTTTCATGCCTCACTACGAAGACTGTTCTCAGAAAGCTGCATTTGTTATTTAGGAAGTTTCTTATTGCTGTTACATTACCCCAAGGAACATATATTTTTGAGTAAGGAGGAGAAAACTATGCCTAGCTAACAGCTTTATCTGAATACCAGTTCCTGCTACATGATTGCTCCAGACAGACACAACTGAAAGTTATTACATGCTGACGGACCCTTCTAATTTTTACTAATGGAAAAGCCAGGCTTCAACTATTCCATCTTCTGATACTGATGGGAAAATTCCCAATTATTCATAAGGGATGACCTTCCATTTTATGCTGGTTGTTATATTTCGACACCTTTGACTCTTTTGCAAACTCCTCCTTGAAATTCCAGAGCTTGCAGGATACCAGCCATCCAGCCACTCTTTCCTTCCCACTGGAACGTACAACTGTTTAATCAGTTTTGCTTTGTTTTCAACCAGGAAGAATAAAGAAGATAAAGGGCTACGTTTGGCAAAACACTTCAGGATACGCTTAATTTTTACCACATCTTTAGGTCCAACTGATCTCAAATTAAACAGGTTTAAGTTATTTGCTAAAGGATGGATTTAAATACACGCTTAACTGTGTTCCTGAGTTTGGGCCAGTATTAGCAAATACAGCAGCAGCAAAAGAGGAAGAGAAAACTAATGTAAAATCAACCCTGACTTGAGCCAAGAAGCAAACGTCTTCTATAAACCCTTTATGATACTTAGCTGCCACAGACATCTGTAGGAGTCCTCCCACTACGTTCATTAATTTGACATACCGGACTCGCTGCTAGCTGACTTGCACTATGTCAATGAAGGATTTGTGAGAACTGAGGCAAAACGGCATAGTTTTCTATGAAAAAGAATAGAATAAAAGTCTTTTGCCCAGCTGCACGTTCCTTCCAAATACAGCGTTTGAAATAATAGAAGTTATTTTAACCCATACTGATTTTAAAATATAAAGTAACATCAGTAATAGGGTTCTAATCCAGAACAGCACTTCCGCACTAGCTGAACTTCAGGCACGTGTAATCCCTGATGTCCCGCTGGGCTATTCATRTACCAAACATTTTGGTGTAAGTCCCAGCTTGGAAACAATGTGTGCAAGTCAGAATTATACTCATCAGCGTGAATCGAAAAAATGGAATCTCAAAAGTGCCTGGAAAACATAGCCGGGATTTTTTAAAAAAGAAGAAAGAAAAAACAACAAAAAAACCCAACCAACAAACAACCAAATAGAAATGGATAATCCTATAGTTTAATGGGAAAGTTTCCTGTGCTGGAATTTGAGTGAAAGTATCATTTACTCATTTCCCGAAACAACAAGGATTCAGGATATGTTCAAATGAACCACAGGATCAGTCTTAGTTCTCCTCCGTGACACACGCATTTACTGAAGTCTCTTAAACACTGATATGGAACCAAGATTTCCACTAAAGGAACTGAATAATATTAAAGGAAGGAAAAATATTTAAGGATCATCTGGACACCATATATTGAGATTTTGAGGTGTTAGCATCAACTTTGGAACTCGGCAGGCATTTAAATGGTTTCCATGACAAGTTTCCATTACTAATGATGTTCCTAAACAGAGAGGTAATAATGCTAGAACACCTCTAGAAAGAGTTAGGATGCAATTCCAAGCGTTCTAGCAGAATAACAACTAGCCTTAACAAAAATCTAGCCTGTAAGTGAAGTTTATGACAGACTGTTGATGGATAATTCTATCACTCTCGTCAATTTTTCCTCCCCTTCCATCCCTTGTCTTACCATCAAGGGGACATTTTCCAATAAAAGAAATGTGCTAACACCATCAGTGCTAAAGAATCAAACAGCTTTACCTACCTAAATACCATTAACCGATTGCCCATTGATTCAAACCTACTGCTACCATAAACAGAAAAAAATGATTTCACGTTCCTCTGAGATGGACTAAAATAGACACAAACAAAACGGGTGTTACTGAAATGCAGCAGTTTCTAATTCAACGCCGGTTCTGCCAGCAAGACGCATCGTAAAGACCTTACTTGTACAGAAAGGTAAAACGGATACAGAACTAGTAAATGAAGAATTTTTAACTTTGTCCATTGTGGAAAGAAACCAGGTTTCATTTAGGAGATTTTTTTTTTTTTTTTTAGGATTCACGCAAATAGCATCGTACCCAGCACGGACAGTTTCCTTTTCTCTCTTCACATTAATTTATCTCCAATCAACTGGGGCATTACGCCTGAAGCATATCTAAACCATGCAAAACCCTTCTCTTCATTAACCGTGACATTTGCTGTTTGTGTATTGGTCATGATATTAAGCACGCCTTGTCTCCCCTTAATTCCCAGCTGAACACTACCTGTAAAACAAAACTCCTGTAATCCTGGGCCTAAACTTCAAACAATTCAGCTCTGGGCAGCAGAGAGGAACCAGTTTCATCTAACTTCACCCGTATAAAAGCAACACCTCTCATTCAAGCAGGCCACGTAGGCTCCCTACGGCATCAAGTAATAATAATAATTAAAAGGGATACTTCCTAAAAGCGATTTATCTCACTTGAAGTTAAGTGTCTAAAATACACAGAACACATTTTCCACTCTCTGTAAGCCCCTGTTCTAGAAGACTGCGATGCATGGCTCTGGCTACTCAAGTATTTAAAACTTTCTGGTTTCAACCCCAGGCACTCGCTCACGTTTGCTGTAGCAACGGGGGTGAAAGGCACTGGCTGCACCATGAGTCCTGCGCTCTGCAAACACAGATATTTCCCAAGTTTTGGCAAGTTGCTCATCACTTCTCAGCACCGCGGCTTCCCAGTCAGCTCCCTACGTTGACTCTCCCACTACCAAGTCCACTCTGCCAAGCCCGCTACCTTGAGCGGAAGAGAAAACCCCTCCTCTGGATGATGCAGTAGGAGTTTAGAATGATCCTGTCCCGAAACTCAGAGAGCGGTCTGTCCTAGCTAGTCTGAAAGACAACATGATCCAGCACCGTGAAGCAAGACTGGATCATATACTTTCAAGAGCCCATATGAGGGTAATTAAATAGCCACTTAAAAAGGGAGGCTAATGTACAGCGAATGCGACAAACACCAATGTTTTGTCATCTGAAATGTCTTTGTTTCAGCACATCAAAAAAAAAAAAAAAAGGTAATTAAATCTATAATATATGATTATGAAATAGTTCAGTTGTGGGTTTTTTTAATGCTGCTGTTATTTCAAATACGAACTCAGTATCAAAATTTGACTCCCCATTTGAGAAAGTTATTTGGCATCACATAGACAATTCAGGATAGTCAAACCAACACATTCCTGATTTCTTCAGCGAGATAGGCCTGAAGCAGCAGACTGTATTTGATTTCAGTTTAGAAAAGATTAGATAATACAAAGCAATTTTGCCATCTGAGTTGGCTGAATACCAACTGAATTATTCTGAACCTTTTATCTGCTACAAGATTCACGGAGCCGTCATATTCAGCTTCATGTGGCACTCTTTTTCATAAACCAAGACAGCGAGCGTGGCTACAGCCGTATACAAGCATAGGAAATGTATAGCCAACGAAGTCTTGTGCTGGACACTATATTGCTGTTTGGGAAAAACACAAGATACAATTTCTCCCTTCAGGACAAAACTTTGCTGACGTTTCTAATTTACAGACGCCTTTTTTTAGATTTTTTTTAACCTTTTTGTAAGGAATCATAATAATAAATATAATGAGAGACTGCAAACCTTCTTAGGGAAACACAGCAATTTTCCTTTGCAATCCAAGCGCTGCAACATCTGAATCAAGACAGACATTCTAAACCAACTCTGTCAGTCCCTACCAGAGCCGTATAAAGCCAAGATCTTATGATTAAATGTATCAAAGACATTATCAAAGTGCCTGATCTCTGCCTGCTCTGAAAAGTTCTGAAGGCTGACTGAAAAGTATCCAGGGAAAAGAAAAAAAAAAAAAAAGGGGGAAAAAACCCCAAAACAACTCAAAGATCACATGCTGCTCGATTTGGCTCACTCCTCCTCAAAGACCTGACCTGACGCAGAAGGGCAGCTTGGACGTTCAGAGAGAAAGAACTGTTCCAGAGTTTGCTTATTTGTGTCACGGGGAACTTCCATACATTCGCTAACAGCTTCAGGCCACTCACCTTAAGGGCAATACTATAACGCCTGTTGAAATCCACACACGTGGCAATGGAAGCAGCCCTGTCCTCCCCCCGCACTGCCCCGGGAAGTCCTGTGCTTGCATCGTCCCTCCCCCTGACTTCACGTTTCCCATCAGAAATGCTGGAGCTTATTTGTTAATTCAACCAAAAACTGCTTGGTGGGAGAAAAAAATTGTCTGAAAGCTCAAAGAAATAGTTTAATTTCATGGTTTAGCTCGAAGAAAGTTTTATTTCTGAAGAACTGCTCCAACTGTGTTGTCAGTGAAACAAGCAGTAGAACTGGTCAGAAAATTTCAGCCAAAAACATTTCCTACCAGAAAACCAAAATTGTTTTCTAGAACAAAGCAGAACTTCTTGTGAGCTGCTGCTGGGAGTGCCTCCGGTCTTCTCTCCCCTTATGAACGCTGTAACTCATCTCAACTACATTTCCTATAATGCACTCCAGTAACTCATGGAAGTGCAAAGCATAATAGTGACCCGAGAACAATTTTATTTTAGATCAATATGGGAGAACATAATATTTGGATGTATCGACATGAAAGGTTTTCTGATCTCCCTGTTCTGCCAGAATTTTTGACACTACCTCCTTTCATTGCCAATTTTCAATGAAATAACCATTTAATAACAAATCTCCCAAGCAGAGGAAAAAAAAAAAAAAAAAAAAAAAAGAAAAAAAGAGGCTCTTCATTTCCCACAGACATTATACAAGTATTCATCTCAATGATTTTCTTCTGGTTTGCAGAGCAAATGCTGACATTACTGTTACGATCACTTCCCGCATGCCCAACTCTCAAGTCCTGCAGTCATCAGCGCGACCCCCTCGTGTGTGCCTGGTCCCACTCACTGTGACCCTCAGCTGCAGAAAGACCTTGGGGCTGGCTCTGTCTCTACTGCAAACACACAGAATAATATCACGTACCGGGCAGACAACAGCTTAAGAAAAAGTGACCAAGTTCACGTTCTGAGAACCATCGATGCAGGATCATTTACAGCAGTCGTGTAAACCAGGATAATTGATTACGTCCATTCATTTGAAGGATTCGTTTCACTGACGGTGTTCTCTCTCCGTATAGCTCAACCTTTTGGTAGCTGGCAACGCATTTAAGTGACTGCACAGCTTAGCGACAGCTGCTTTTTAATTACAGTCAGCCACAATAGCAAAAGCAAAGCTTGAACGTGGACACATTTAGCAGATCTCTTAATACTGCAAGCTATCAAGTAAGATTCAGGCTGAGCAAAGAGATCCTCTTCAAATCTAACATGCACAACCCCGATCTTAATTTTTGCCTTTGATTCCTGTTTTCTTCAGCCACGACTTACCAGGGCTTCGGGATCTTTACTTTCTTCGCTGTTGCATCCGTAATAGTCAGGGGTTTTATCCAAATCCTGTATGTTCCCTTGGGTTCTTAAACCCTTATCTGAATGACAAGACTGGCAAATTGGTGCATTGCCCATATCGCTTCTTCCAAACTTGCTCCGCAGAGGGTGCCCCGTGCTCCCGAAGGACAGCCGACGACCCAGGAGGAGGATCCCGCCCGCGCTCCGCTCCCCGGCCGCTCGTACCAGGCTCCCTTCCCCGAGCCGTCCTGTGTCACGGAGAACCCGAAACCCCAGCAACTGCGGGCAGCAGTCGGTGACCATTTCCAATTCAGGCGCTGCCTGTCTATTTTTACACCTACCAGGCCAGCTATGCATGTCAATGGCGTTGGGGTGGGCTGGGGGGGAACCGCTTTCCAGCATACAGCCAGCCTAGCACGTAAAGTTAAAGTCCCACTGCGTGAAATGCCTCTACATGTGAGGGTTATTGAATTACCCAGTTGCGTGCCTTTCAATGTTTTGATTTTTTTTTTTTTTTCCCCCTACCGCTCTCGGTCTCGCTGTGTTTACGTAAAGCACTAGATGTCAGAATGTTGCTAATGCCTTCTGAGTTTCTAACTCAAAAAGATGACTAATTCAAGTTGCAACTATTTGATGTTTACAAAACAAGACAACAATGCATGAGTACAGATTTCATCACCATTTCATTCCTGTGATTCACATGGTATTTCACGTTCATGTAGATAATAACAGTGATGAGCTTGCTTTTGAATTGATGTATCCCCTGGGTTTGATTTCAGAGGAGCTCAAATGTATCCAAAAAGGACAATCTCTGATCCTAGATCACTTTAGCTCTTGTCTATGTCCTGTCTGATCTCGTTTGGGGGTTTTATTGTTGTTTTGGTTTAGGGTTGTTTGGGGTTTTTTTTAGCTAGAATAGTAACTATTAAAAAAAAAAAAACACCAAAGCAAACAAACAAAAACCCCACCAAAATTGAGAATAAGGACATTCCCTCTAGGTTTGAGTTAGTTATCATGATTGTACCCAGTAGGATAAAAATAATTTTGAGGATTGCGTTTTGGAATCCACCCATTATCCCAGAAGAGGCCCACTGCAGAATTAAAACCAAAAACAAACAAACAAGCAAAAAAACCAACAAACCAAAACAAAACCCCCACAAAGTTAGCTGAGAAATAATCAGCAGTTTTCAAATGCTTCAGGAACAGCTGGAGGTAACGGAGGTAATGGAGACAGACTGCCTGTCTGTAGGTAACAGAGTCCCCTAGAACGTATCGCAATGCACACGCAACATGTAAGCGGAGCTGGGCATGTGTTTGAAAAATTAAGCCCAAAATTCCTCAGAAACAGAGCGATCCTCAAAGAACTGTAACATCTAGCCAACGTTTTTCTCTTTGGGGTTTCCAACTATTGCTAGTACCGCAGTACACGTCAGCAGGCAGCTGTCCATAGCATCCTATTGATTTCTACCCAGTTACCCTTCACAGCAGTGCCAGTCATAATCGGAGAGAGCAAGCTCTCCCCAGCCCCCCCCTTTTAACGATTATTGAACAGTATAGGGTTCTCTTTTGTGTTAATTACTGTGAGGTAGATTTCAAATGGCTCTGTAATTTTTCCTTGACTGATGAATGCTCCAGGATGGGATCGTTCAGCTCCTTGGAAAAGCCTCAGGCGCTAGGATGTGTAACGAGTATGAATCCACACTGGACGGATGCATGTGCAAAATAGTTAAATTCATTGTCGCTTTTGGTTATGTGATTATATACTTGTACGGAACTGAACGAAACCTGAACTACAAAACGTCCCCGACAACAACATTTTTGCCAGCAGTTGGCAAATACAAGAGATGGAATGTTTAATCTTACATTCAGACAGTCTGAACTTCAAATATAAAACGACTAATGAACAAGTAAAGGCTTCAGCTCATGTTAAAATTATACATTATAATAATAAAATATAATACGTGCACACACTACTACTTAGCTACGAGCAGGTTCAGATGCAGGCTGACCATACTGAGAATGACCATCGCAACTGCATTTGACGTTTGGTTCCCACCACACTGAGAGCGGTCACTGCCCTTAATTGACACCAGTGATGTTTCAGAAATTCTCACGCAAGGCTAGCCTTCCCATAATTAGCTGACACTGATTTTCTTCAACTCTTCCGAGGCATTACCCTATGCAGGAAGGTGTATATACATTGCCATGACTTCTTCATGCAGTTATAAAGATAAAAGGATGCAAGAAGGAATCCCACCAAATGCTTGACTCCACCAAAGTTCATATAACCAAGGTTCCAACATAAACTGGAACTAAAAATCCTTGGATAGAGCCATCTATTTAATGTGAAATGAAGTTACTAGAAAACACAGAAAAGAGTGAAACAAGGCATCGGCTCAAGGGGAGAGGGTGGCAAAAACCGAGTAGCATGCATTCCTTTGAAATAATGCTTGCAGAAAGCAACAATCTGTGTAGACATCTGATGGAGAGCAATGGAGAAGCTTTCTGCCAGAGCCTTTTAACAATATTACTGTTGTTTGTCAAAAGGGTTCCAAGTCATTAGGGCAAATTACTCAGAAAGCAAACATGTTCGTGTTTTGCCAAACTTAGTTCGGACATCATATCCTAACAAAGTATACGTCTTACGATGTAGGATTCAAAGCCTTTGTGGAGGAACATGTTGCAGTGTCTTTGTAAGTTCCCATGCTCTTTTTTGCTGCTGCTGTTTGGGCTGCAAATCTATCCCATCAGGCAGCAGTGAAGAAAGCAAAACACAAAGGCATAGCTTTCAAGCACGAAACTCATACCAAAGCATCTTAGTCCTCCTCTCCGTACAGAAAAGTCAGAGCCTGCTCTGTGTCACACTGCCAGAACTGCTCTGAAGCCCACGACCTTGCGCCTCTTCGCAGGGGAGCAGAACTTTTTAAAGAAACTCCTGTAGGTAATTCACTGAATCCACTTGTTTTCCCACGCTTTAATATACCCTTTTACGCCTCAGCAGCGCAACAGACCTTTTTGCAACACTAACTCCAAACCTTAATTACTCCCTTAACTAGAAAACCTTCAGAAAACACTTTAAAGCGCCCGGTAAGAAAGAGAGCAGAGTATCTCGTATCCTATACTTAAGCGTTGACGCTAGGAATGCAAGCAGCTGACCGAGACAGGATCCCTCTTGTCCCCCAAAATGCTGATACCATAGGAGAAACATGAGAAGCGCTCAGTAGTCCAGAAACCCACCTTTTTGCTCCAATCTATGCCTTGCACTCGCACTTTAAACACGTATACAACCCTCACGCTTTTGGGGGGGGGGGGGAAATCACGCTGTGCTTCATTTGGAGGGTTTAAGTTTGCCGCAGTACTTGCGGTAAGTGCAAACTGGTTCATTCATCTCGGCAGGTTTTCCCCACAGTCAGCCCTGTAAAGTGGCAGCGTTAACTGTGCCGGGATTTTCATTTTTTAAGAGAAATATTCTGGTAATGCGCTTCTGTCAGAAACCCCATTCTTCCCACTCCCTTGCCCTCCTAAGTCAAATCTTCGTTATCCACACGTCCGACTTTCTTTGTTCTTGGCCAATAAATTTTTGAGTTTGAGTTTTCGCACATTGAACTCTATCTGACACCGAGAAAACGGGGAACAAATCAAAGAACTGTGGTACTATTTAGAGCAACCACGGGACTGCCCTAGTTCATTTGTTGAAAATTGTCATAATACTGCTCTTCACCACAATTTCAGAACACCCCTCTTTCTCTTGGCATCATTCTTACGCGATGTGGTGGCTCATTATAACACTTCCATTAGCTGTTGCTTGGGGGAGAATTCCAGCCCTATGGGGAATTTTCTCCTGGCAACTTTGGCACTTTTGCACCCCCACAAATAATGCAAAGTGATCAGAATTCATCAAAAAATGCAGACCGGCAAGCTCAAAAGCCCTGGTAAAGACCATTACTAGCATAATGGGCTCTCTGCAAAAAATCTAGAACCATATGAAGACTACTGTCAGCTGCCTTCTCTGTTTCAAATCATGCTATAGGCTTTGGGAAACGTTCTGGTTGCATCACTTGAACTCTTTCTAAGCCTGCAGCAGTTACGATTATCAGCTTTTCGGCAACACAAAGCCAGGACACAAAACAACAGGCAAAGCCCTCAGCAGACTTCTGGGAATTGCATCTTGCGAGATCTTTTCCATTAAGCACAGCAAAACGTACCTTCAGATTTCAGGCAATCAGCCATTAAGTACATTTGCGGGAGTCTTATTTTGTTACATTTTCTACTTCTTTAAACAGTTTTCCTAATTGTGGCATTCAGAAGAGATACAACTGGGGATAAAATTAAATACAGTTGAGTAAAGATACTCATTTTTAAACTTGACCAGACAAGTCACATTGGCCCCGACATTTTTTTTGCCAGAAGTGAGGTCTAGCATGTTACATAATGCCTGTTCTGAACGGCATCAGCCATTTTACAAATATTTTTCTCAGATACGCACCTGGCTCGGTTTAAATATCAGCATGAGACAACTTCTGATAAAACAGCTACCACCTCCTTTGGCCAGCAAACACCAGCATGTATTTGTGATTCTTGTTACGGTCTGGTTTATTTGCAGTTTGCCATATATAAAAATATTGAGCCTAGTCAAAGGATGAACTACAGATGTAAACCACTTGGAAAGTCAACTAGAAATCGAAAACAAACCCCCAAAGATAAACATAGACAGTATTGCCTGAGACCATATAAAATACTAAGTGAAAAAATAAGAAGCCTTACCATCCAAAAGATAAATGTTAAAGACACAAAGAAATGTTTTTGCACGTGTAACATTGCACTTTTATCATGCTTATGCATCCATTATGCTTCATAACGTCACCAAGAATAAAAATAAGCATATAGTGATTATAATGTCATCACCAACAAGAACTTACTCGCCTAATTACAGGATTTCTTCTGTCACCAGTTTCAGTTTTCACTTTTCCAAAGATTCTTGTAGCAAATGGAGTCATTGCTAAATACTTTTGACTTCCCTACTACTGCCCATCAAGAAAAACAGGGCAATACAAACCCACTGATTTGCTGCTACTTGCAAAATCTCAGCGAAGACCTCAAAGACTAACAAGCGAGAAGCAGTGAAATCAAAGCTGTAATCTAATCTCCAGATGGAGACTTAATTTTATGGGATACCGTTCATCAGTCCAGGAACGGCAAAGCTTGTGTCTTGTCAGATGGAACAGGACTAGGGACAGTCTCACACCCCCAGGTATGCAGCAACAAAAGCAAAACTGCTCCGCTGCTGTGAAGAATGCTGCTTTACCCTTTTTTGCCATCACTGTTAAAAGCTTAGTTTGTCAGTAGAGGTTTCAATTATGCCCTAATGTAGGCACAGTAGCTAAAATAACAATTCAGCAGGTACTGTAAAAACATATAGTGCTGCAAAATCAAAGACAAAAGGGGAAAATGAAGGCGAGAGAGAAGGAGTTCCAAGTATCGAGACGAATCACAACCTATACATTGTTTGTGACATAAACCCCCAAATTTATTACTGTGAAATCTTTCCCCAAAGAGGTATTTCCTACTACATTTTTATGGTTAAACATAGTAATTTTAAAAAAAAAAAAAAAAAGGAGAGAGAAAAGAGACTGTACCGGGACCTATATATTTCTAGGAGATTTCCTGAACTTTGAAATGTTTCCCAAACGCAAAGTCTTTCGCTCTTTGGGATTCTTCCATGGGAAGGTCAAGTACAACACGGCTCACTTGTTTCTGGCAATTATTTTGGGTCAGGTCTTGAGCTCATGCAGATTATAAACTCTGATGATTTATGCTTTTATATCGTTTATGTCCCCTTTATGTTTTAGAATAATGACACCGATGCGATCATTATGTCCCAAAAATTCAGCCTTTTCTTTCTTCTGGTATCTACCCTATGTTGGTCACACAGGCCACAACAAATAATTCCTGAAACCCAAGCAGCCTTTATAAAGTTGTCTGCTACAGAGGACCTAGCAGCAAATCCTTTTCAGCTTAAATAATTTGAGTCCAATCAATTGCAAAAACCTATTCTGAGCCATTTTGAAGAGGACGAATCATTTTGCTATGCTTTAGATGGTGAATCATTCAACACATTAAGCACAACGATCCTCTCCGGACAGTGACAAAGAGCTCTTAATCCAAGTAGTACCATATGGCTTTAGATCCCTATGAGAATGAGCAAACAGATAACCTGGTTTTTAATCACCGCAGCTACAGATCCTGCAGTACTGAAGGGGCACAGGTGTGACAGAAGCGGGAAAAGATTGCTTCATGGATAGGAAAGTTTAAAACAAAGAAGTATATAATATATACAATTAAAAAAAAAAAAAAAAGCTATACAATCTCTGTTATTCTGAAATATTTATGGCTTCCTGGTGAATTTACAGGGACCTTCCTCCAAACACAAGCCACCTGAGCCTCCAGCATTCCACAGATAAAACACATGGAACAAATAAAAAAATTCAGAAAGAAAACAAAAATCAAAGCGTGGACAATTCAAACTCAAACATACAGCATACCGCCTGACATACCCTTCATACACTGGTTAGAGTGTAAGCAGGTGCAAAAGGCAACCTTTTTATTCCAGTATTCGTAGCGTTTAAATATGTAATTTTTAGAAAGACAATATTAACTAACCATTAGTATTTTGGTTACCTGTAATTCAAAACCTACTGGGTTATTTCATGCTTGTTTTCATACCTACTCACAGAGGGGGAAAACATCTCGCGTGAATTCTGAGGTAATCGGAAAAAAAGTTCATTTCCCTTCTACAGGTTATCAACTGATCAATACACAAGTTGCTAACGAAGTTATTTTATATTCGCATGGAACAATCTGTTTTCCCATGTGAAAAACGCAAAGCAGATGGCGCAGAGAGCACGTGTTCGTGAGGGCATTACCCCGGCACTCTCCCTGGATGCCAGACTCAGCACCCGCGGTACAGCCTCAGCTCGCTCTCGTCTCCTTTTGGCTTGGTCCGTCGATATGTTAAAAGAGCGTGGCACATACTGATTTACTTTCTCAGTATCTGTAAAATTAGGGGAGCTTTGGGATGAGGGGTGTGACGCAGGAAGACAAAAACCAAAACAACTTTTCGTGGTCTATTTAATAGCGAACCCCTCACAGGCACAGCAGTTTACGTACCACGTACATATTTTTCTCATAAAAATTACAGTCGATAATTTCTTTTCTTTCTCAGCCCTGCTTCAATCTTCCACTTTCCAAAGAGAAAAACTCATCGGAACTGAAACACACGTGTTAACATCAAACGCCGAATAACACGCAGGAACTATTACAAGGATTGCTGACTAATCACAAAACAAGCAAAATCTATGACTGCCTTTGAAACTCTGGGTCGAACCAGTGGAAGGAGAAGTATTCAATATCATTTTATCAGCTGGTCTTAATCTATTTAATTTGCTGACCATCATTTTCTCAAGCCAGGGCAAGAAAACCTGCGGGACTGTATGGGCAGCTCTTCAGCTGGAATCTAAGCATGACCATGAATTATGAAATTAATACCCGATTGATTCCAACTCAAATGCAGAACCACGTTGTTCTCGTGGACTTGTATCTTTGCCACCCTTGTTTTGCAGATTGAAGGAATTACTTTTAATGCATAGCAATATTTGTATTTGCTGATATATACGGAAAAGTAGTTGTGTTATAAAATGACAGCTGTTCACTAAATTAAAAAAATGCATGCATATGCTATTCAGCATAAACATGGTATATGCAGAAATGATGGAAAGCCACAGCCTCAAATGCATTCGCGGTACACTTGGCCAACACAGAGAAGCATTTAGATCAATTTAGTCGTGCGAGCCCAACTTCACTTTGATTAACGCTGTGGGATCTTATTAGAAGCAGTAATCTAAGAGCAGTGATGCAGCAAAGCTTTCGCTGCACCAAAACGTGGATCTCAGGGTAAAGGGTTAAGAATGCACCCATGCCAACATAACTATTAAGTATATTATCACTTCCTGTGCCCAAAACAGCTTTTCTTTTTTTTTCTTTTCAACAAAAGTAAACGTTTTTTGAGAACTCCATGTTTTTATATCCCTCTGTGGCAGTAAGCTCTAATTGGTACCTATTCGTCTTAGGCAGTTCAGTCTAAACCTAAATCAAGTATCTGGCCCTTGATTAGCTCTAATTTTTGTTCCTTAACACAGACGGGATACTAAATCTGCCTTAAGCCATCTTGTAGGATTTCGTGAAGCTATCTCATTCAGAATTTGGAATATCCAAGTAAGGCTTCAATCCTCTTCTCTAAGATAATCATCCTATCTTCTTTTTTTGAATACATCAGCAGGAGATCACTGCTGACTCCCTGAAAATCCCAGTCTCTCAACTCCCTGTTATTGAAATACAGAATGAGGAGGAACAGTCCCACTATGGACCGCTATACCACTCCGTTGCCTTCCCCCCAAAGCACCATACGGTTACTCCCGTTGCATTAGGAGAAACGGTGCACGCACCCTTTTCCTACGTGCTCCTGAAGTTCTCGCTTCTCTTTGATTTCTTACAAATTTTATGCAACTTTCAAAGACAAAACTTCCGTATTTTCATGTAAAATCAGTTTGTCGGGGGAATATGTATTTCATGTATAACATATAAAAGACAGTATGTCTCATATATATACATATGTATACAATATACAGAATAGAGTTTTCCACATGATGCATCTTTTGTTCCACCGTGGTTTAAAAGAATCAATTAATTCAATGAAGAATGAAAGGTGACAATGTTAAATACATAATTCTTCCTTTCCAAAAGATATTGCCATTCAGTGACATTCACTAAAAGGGACCTTATTCAGGCTAATGCCCAACATTTATTGAAGTCTAAATGTTTTCCTGTCTAAACATCAACTGTCCTTCTATTTTTTGTTTATGCAGCAGTGGTATCTGCAATGCTGGTAACGGGAAGCGAGAGGTTAATCAATTATAATAAAGCGGAGCAAAAGAGCAATACGAAACAGAGACAAGGGTAACTGCTTTGCTCTGAGATTTAGTATTTTGTTAATAAGCTAATCTAACATGCAAGGAAGAGAAAGAGTGAAAATACTTTAAGAAATGCTGCGTGTATATCAAATAGCACAGAATCTTATATCTGGAACACAAAGAAGTGCAGGTTCTGATAAATTTCCTCATATTAAACATTGCTTTATACTGAAAACAACAGTACTGTTTTAAAATAGATTCCCACCCCCACCCCCCCCTTAAAAAGTTACCTTATCACAAGCTTTGAATATTTTTGCACTGACACTTCAAAGAGAAAAACGGTCTGTAGCCAACTTATCTTCCCTGGAGCTCTGTCCTAGGCAGGATGATGAAACCTACTCATAGTCTAACATATGCAAAATATGTCATAGCTGGCAATTGAAAGTTATACGGTCTTATCAGACCTTTTGTGGAAGTAGGGAAATCAGTTTATTTGCAAAATGCTGGGAAAAAATGCATACTTTATTTTAGTATTAAATACAGTTTGAAATTGTGCCTGTGTAAAACTATTCTTCCTAAATACTGCTTGAAATTGCTGGGTAAAGAGGTATCCTCTTGTCTCAAAGGCAGCTACTGTCCGGGCGTACGTTCTGGTAATAGAAAGAAGTAGACCGAGGCCTTCGCCACCTAGGAAATGCTCCAAGAAATTGAAAACAGAATACAGAAATGCAGCTTTCAGTGTCACCTACCAGCTTAAGTATAAAAAAGAAAGAGCATCAGATGTAATGCAGACGCAACATTTTTTTCCATTTCTATATTTGTCAATTAAATTAAATTTAAAAAAAAAAAAAAAAAAAAAAAAGCATATTCTTAGGGAATCCTCAAAGAATGACACATTTTTGGTTAGCATTGTACCCCCGATTCTAGCTTTTACTCTCCCATAATAATTAGTGTTGCTGATGTACATAATTACATAGGTTCTTAAATACATACCAGTAGTTCATTTACTCAGTTTCTTTTCTATTTTGCATCCTGTGCCTGCCTATTATGTCAGGGCCCATTAAATACATCTGGTATAACAACTGTTTCTATTAATCTGCATAAGAAAATAGTTTTATCTTGAATATTAAACTATTTGTTTCAGTAAATTGCTCTTTATGGCTAAACTAGAAGCCAAAAAGTATATCTAGTGCCACTGAAAGAAAACTATACCTAATCCCCCCCCAATTCACACACCACTATGAGTCAATGCACACCGGTATGTATACATACGCACACACATACACACCGAATATATCTGTATCGATGCTGAAAACAACCTGCCTGTGCAAAACAGACTTACGTTTAGTTGAACTACAACCATAAAACAGTGTAATTTTTCTGTTTTGTAATATTACAGCTTGTGTTGTATGTGCTCAACTAACCACACCACTAGCTTACTTGAAGAAAAAAACCCAGAATCCAGCATTACTGACTCGAAGTCTCTGGCTTTAACAAGTTGATAAGGCTTCTGTGCAGATGAAAAGACATCCTCTTTGGAGCAAACTCTAAAGGGCTTATTTTTTCCAACCTTTGAAGAAAGAGTGAGTCATGAAATGAAAAGTTATATGCTCTACTCATCACATGTCAACAAACAGTATTTGAAAGCTTGGTTTATATCACTCCTATCTAACATCTTTTCTTCCCCCACACTGAAGTAGTTTGTAATAGATGATAGATAAAAGATGACAATTTTCCAAAAGCAATTCTCTATGATCAAAAGTGTTTTAACAGAGTACAATCAAGAATTTTGGTTTCTGTATGCAAACAACAATTTGCGCCTTCTAGTTACCTAAATCATCCAAACGAGGGACAGAATAGCATGAGAAACAAATAAGTATGCTATGTAACTGAATAAACTTTCATTACTGCAACCCTATACGCAGTTCTAAACGTACATTTTGAGATCTTGTGATTGAAAACACATCTTCACATAGTTAATCAGCTAGTTAGACATGCCACCCAGAAAAAAACCCAAACCACCTCCATACAATTAACAGAAACACCAAAGGACATACTTAAAAGCACATCATCTGTAAGCAAGTCTTCATCAAAGACGTTCTGTGGTAATTCTGAATTATGTATAAATTAAAAATTGTGAGAGAGACTGATCATGACCAACTGACAAAAGACAAAGGCAAATTTTTGTGTACTGTAGTCTCTCAGGACTATTAAAAACAGCAGTGTCTATAAATTAGAGAGCCAAAGAAGGCACAATGACAAAACTGAGGAGTTTATTTCCAGAGAAGTCCTAAGTATGCTATAAAACTTTCTTCAGTTGCCATTCATAATTCATGATGCTGTGATACGCACAACATTAACGGCGCACATAGTGTGACTATTAAACATGAGGCAAAATATCCAAGGTTTTAAGAACGACTTTGCATTCTTATGAGAAATACTCATAAGAAAGAGACAATCAAATAAATAGTAGTTTTGTAGTTAAGGCATTAGCAAATTCAGGTAAGCATGGATTCAGGACAATGCCTTTCACCAAAACAAACAAACAAACAAACAAACAAACAAAAAAACCAAACACCCTGCTAAAAGCCAACACCACAAAATTCTGAACTAATAAAGAAGAGGAACGTAACAGGTACTTCACAGTTCAGTAGTAGCAGCTAGTAGATGGGATTCACACAAAAAGCGCCCTCGTGGAGCAACAACCCCCCAAAAGTCAATACTATATTTAATATGATGAAGATTCATTACGCAGACGCCTGTTGTTTAACGGTGGTGGCAGCCTCTATAGAAGGACACTATAAAACGGATATATTTTATGATAAGCCTATTTAATGTACTTTCAAAATTCTTCTCCTTCTCTAGGGATCGTCTTGCTACAAGAAGTAATAGCTTTTGATGTACAGGTTTGCAAGTTGTGTTGCAAACATGAGTTACCCCCCTTCTCTGTCTAATATCTCTAGAGATCCTAATATCTGAAGAAAATACTCACCTGGCTGGAAGCCATAAGCTATGTACGGGAACACGCAGCCTCTTCTTCCTGAAAGGATCCACACAAGAAGTGGATTCTCTCAAAAGCCAATAGTGCGATTGGAGGAAAAGCATAGTTACAACCGCAACGTGCGCTATGCTCCCACTCTCCTTGGGTGAACCGTTTGCCTCTTTTCCCCTTTAGCTTGATTAATCACAGATGGCCTCTACCACAGCCCCGTTCCTTTTCCCAAACCCACGCCACCTGCACACTCTCACTCGGTGTCCAAGTATTTCTGTATTTAAGAGCAGCTGGACCAGTAGGCTCTTCGCCTTTCAGGCAATTAACCGCCTTCAAAGATCCAAAGGGCCCAAGAAAGGCCTTGATATGCACTGGCCAGTGTACAAACAACGCTTTCTAGTCTGTGTTTCGCTTTCAGGGGGATCAATTTTATTTTTTTCCCCTCGCACTAGGTTATTTGGGATTTAGAAGGAAGATGAACACTTGGGTTGCATGTACAGAACACAAGGACTTCTAGGACTGCAACTACTCTAAGTGAAATTATATAGCATAAAGTATTTCTATTTCCTCCTCCTCTTCTCCCCATAATGCTTATTCAATGAGGAGCTTTTGACTTTTTCTTTAGAAGAATAACAATAAATGCATCTGGAAAGGCATTAATATTTTTCAGATCTCTGAATTGTATTGGTTTTGTTAAATTCAGGTAATTACCTAGCCAAAACCATCACGTCACCTGTATAAACACATTCATAGATACGCAATGTTGATACGAAAAAGACTGCGTACAAAAACATGGCCACAACAAAGTAGCAAAAGGTGCCAACCATAAAGGAATAAATACCTGTTCCGTTGCAGTAGAAAAGATACGGCCTAAACTATTTCTGTACAAAAGGTTAACGCTTTAAGCCTGCACATAAACATTTTACGTAGATTTAATGGGGACTGGGCTGTCCCCATTAAGAGGAAGCCACTCACTTTTTTGAAACCAATGCATAATAGCGGAATATAATATTTTCGAGATTTGCCAGAGGTGTACCTAATCAGACTTAATTAACTGGAACAGTACATTCTTTGCAGCCTACATTTAGGGGTTTTGTTCATTTTTCCACTGGTAATTCCTCACAAAAATTGCTGATTGCTATTCTTGCTTGGCTTGATTCAACCTTAAACCTGAGTAAACATTAGGATTTAAAGTATTTGTCAGAGAGGGGAGTAACTGAACCAAAGTCCAGTTCTGATCTCGGATACACATGAAGTGCATTACTTTGAGTAAGGTTCCTTCAAAACTGAACTTGAATTGTAAGTCAACATTTTTGTCCTCCAGATTTACTGGCATTACATTTGGTCAAACTGAGGTTGCAGATCTTAAAATAAATATAAAAAAAATCAGTGCAGTCCTTGAGGGGTCATGGCTGGGTTATAGTTTCATCAAATAGGACAGAACCAAAGTTAGATGCTAGTAAACACTAGTAATGTCAATTAAAATGAACAAAAAAAAAAAAAAAAAAAAAAAAAAAAAAAAAAAAAAAAAAAAATCAAACATATACAAAAAACCACAGTGAGATTTACTGCCAGCAAGAAATAGAAAAATTTACAAAATGACCTTTCACAAGCCTGTGCTTTTCTTTCAAAATGAGAATCTCTTATGGCAAGGAAAGTGCTAGTAACATTTTAAATTCTACGTTACATTATAACCGCAATATTTGATCATTACCAAATAAATTATGTTACTGAATTATCCTATATATCCTACAGTGTCCCCAAGAATTGGGGAAACCCTTAGCAATGACCACTCTCCCACCTGTCCCAACAAAGTCCCACGACTCCAAGGGGCAAGCGGATGGGGTCCGGGTAGGCAGCATAACCCGAATCAAGCAACGGCGAGTTACGTCCCTCATGACATCCAGCACTCTTCCATTTTGGAGCATCTTTTCACATCTGTATTATTTCTCTCCAGCCCCGTTCTGTCACTATTTCAGCTTATTTATTTGGACTTTGTGGCTGAGCACCAAAAGTTGGCCCAGAGGCAATTACAAGATGGAAAATAGGTCACAAGTCTCCAGAAACCACTCCCCTCTCCAACGCCTTCTCTCAACGCTGCATTTCCAGCTTTTCTCTCCGACAGCATCTTCATAACACCAAGTGGGACAGACATATGTAAAATTTCAATTACATGCAATGGAAAATGAATATGTTTCCAATTAGGTAAGTGCAGTTGTTAATAGGCAGGGTCAGAAATAGATTCCAATTCATCTGGACCCGACTCCCGTTACCCTTCCTTTCAGAGTAGGACTTCTCCATGCAATCAGCCTGAGCAGGGAAGTCCTATGGACTTGTTTATTTAAGTGCTTATCAACAGAACAAAATTGCTAAACTGGTCCTTAGCCTGTACTATATTGGCTAAAAAAATAAGTTGGTATTGTGCTTATAATGTTCCCTGCTACCTGAGAGTACAATAAATTTAAAAAAAAAAAAAATTAGAGAAGAGGAACCGAGATTCCCATCTCGCTTGAAGCAACTCCCTGTTTTGTGGAATACTGCACTGAACTTCTTCTTTCCTATGAGACTTGTACCTTCAGGAACTCAATCCAGATAATCTTTCAGAACAAAAGCAAAATATGTTCTACATTTGAGATATAAATGACTATACACCAGTAGTATAATAATTTATATCAATGCTGATAAAGTGAAACAGTAGATGCGAATATTTCTACAAATTTTGACAAGTCCCCGTTTGCCAGATTTCTGGTAAAGTGGCTATTTTTCTAAGCAAAATGTCTCATAGAAGTTAATAATAAATATTTATAAACTCTCTAACATAATCATAATACTTGCTTTAGTATTATTAATTGCATTGCAAAGTAGAATAAGTACAATTATTTCCATTTTACATACACAGAAGGCAAACTTCAGCCAGGTTCAGACCTCAGCCTGAGGTCATGAAGGAGGTCACTGACAAAGCCCCAAATCCCAGGTCTTCATCAGACAGACTACAATTCCCACTTGAATTTGCATTTTACATTCAGAATGAGTAAAAATAACAGGAAAAAAAAAAATTTTATATGGCAGGCTAAACAATAGCCAAAAAAACCCCAGGTAAGTAAAAGTACATATATTATTCAACAATACTCTAAAACAAAGTAATTTTGTATAATAAAATACTCGAAGAGGCTAACATTTCCCAGGCAAAATGAATGTTAAGTGAAAGACCTCAGACCCTACGTGAGAGTTCTGAAAAGTCCCACTGCATTCAAAGCGACAAATGAAATTCTTTTTTTAATTACTGCAAAGACGACTCAATTTATGGGAGGATATCAACACCACACACATGGGAAGCAGCTGTCTGATTAAATGAATATTTGGCTATTCTTATCCATTCTCTATAAGCCTGCTCCAGCACCCACTGGAGTCAACCCGATCTTTGCCTTTGGATTTCATTAGGATCAATTTATCCCTGGCCAGGCGGTCCTCTCTCAGTCGCTGCTCCGACTCCCTCTTGCACTAAAGGACTGTCCTGGACAAAAATCAAAGAAGGAAAACCCCACGGCAGTTCTGTCAACCAGCTTCTCTACAACGCGCAGACGCGTCGATCAGTGGTCAGGCAGCCACAGTCCTGCCGGAAGCAGTGAGGCCATCGGCATTTCTGTCCATGTGGGACGTTTCCAATACACGCTTTTTTTCTTCTTCTTTTTTCCCTTCACTACACGTGCTATTTCTAAAAGCACATTTTAAAGCAAAGAATTTTCCCCCTTTTTCTTAAGCTCCCTCCATAAGCTCTATGGTACACAATGAAGTCACATATTCATCACAAGGAAGAACGCGCCAGTTTTAGCACAGGATGAGGAAAACCTTCAATTTTCTAATGCGGAATATTGTGGAAGAATAGGAGAAAATGCAAGAAAGCAAAGGTGTAATAATAATTAAAAATTGAAAGTATGTTCGCCTGCCACTGAACAGTCAATTCTTAAGTATTTGGGGGGTGGGTTTTTTTCTTAGACTTGGAGTGAAAATGTCAAATAGAAAACCAAAACCCTCTCCCTGACTCTGACAAGAAAATGGCCACAGCTCCAATTTTGCAGGACTATGCAATTGCTTTGGAGCATGAGGACCATATTTCACCTTTCCTAACGACGACGACTTAGTAACTTTTTCCAAATCTCTGCAAAACCAAGCTTTCACTCTACATAGTAGAAATTCTGTTCGTGTAAGGGCTAGACAACACCCTGACCTACATATTTAACATTATGCTATCGGGACAGAAGCTTGTGCACAATTTCTTAATTGCTTTTTCGAAACGACTCACATGCTTTTCCAATATTCCTCAGCTGGACGCTTCAACAATTCCATGGCTTCTTTGAACATTCACCTACATTAAACAAGGGCTAAAGGTATTGTTTAAAAATTAATTACAATATTTTTTATATATTAGAATAACTCTTCTGTGTGTCCGCTGCAGGATGGTTTCTATAGAAACATCCTGTATGCGTGTCAAACAAAAACTATCTACAAATAGCAAAACTTTGACCCTTCTTCCTGCTTAATCAGTGACCACCACCTGACGCTGCATTATCTTTGCACACTGAAGAGGTACCTATTTTTAACGCTTGCACAAATACCCTAGGTAAAGCCACAGATGCCCTAAAGCAGTATTTAGGAAGTGAAGATTTTTGTTGATTCTCTGATCCTATTTCTCACTGAAGGTAGGGGTCTCCCACCCCAACAAAACCCTGAGGGGTTTAAGTACCAGGCAAGTTTCTGTATTAGTAATCTCAAGGAATTCAAAAATATAAGAGTCTGCATAACAATTTAAGAAGCCGTAATGCAGTTTAAATAACCTCAGCGCACACAAAAATGAACTAAAATGCGCATCGCATTTCTCTCTCTGTATAAAGTATGACTATCACAGGAGCTCACATACAAGTGGAACAAGCATCTTGCCATTGTGGGGACTGCATCGCTCTCAGTTGCATATGTGCTGTTATGAAGTAACGGGAGACTCTTAAGCTAAAATAGGCAGCAAACCGTATTTCAGGTAGCCCTTCCTGAATGGCTTAATAGAGTTATCTAAGCAAACTTAAAGGACCATGGATTTGAAGGATCTCAACTACTGGAAATTACTTTCAAAAGTAAAACCAGAGAAGAATATTTAGAATTTATGTTCAAATGGGTTAGAAGTGCACTAGCTCCTTTGCAAGGCTGAAGCAAGCGTACTCATTCTTCCAAAGGCATTACATTGCTGGCATATGGACATCTCGAGTTCCTGGTGCGGGGAAAAACTGCCTTCATTTTCTCCCTCTGCCGTTGCAAATTCCTCTCCAATTCCATTTGTGATTTTCAAGCTCTTTCTGTTTCTCTAATTATTTTAATCATTATTTAGAACCCTATTAAGTTTATAAATAGTTTCAGAACACCAAAGCTCTCCTCATGCCAACAACATGGCGATTTGAACAGGACAGGTCACAGAAGTTACGACTTATCTAAAGAACGTTTTTGTCCTCAAGGTCTATTTGCTTAACGTTATTTTCCACCATAAATAATCTCTCTTTTCCACCAGAGAGCTATATTACAGAAATTGAACAAATGTTCACAAATTACATTGGAAAATGTAAAGCACTAAGATGGTTATATAACACGAGGCGAATTATCTCCTGTTTGAAATTTTCTGGAAAAAATCCTAAATCTCTCGAAATCATCAGCAAATCTTTCAGGGATTTCAACGAGTTAAGATTATACTCTATATTGTTATAAAACCAAGTGTTCTTTTATAACCTTTAATTACAGTTCCCCATCTCTAAATTATCCTTGTCCATCTCAAACACCTTTTCCAGAAGGAGGCTGGCTCCTCTCAAGCGTTCCGTTTTCGTAACACTACCTTTGCACATTAAAGTCGGTTTGACCAGCTACATTAAAAAAGGATCAAATACCGCTTTCTGTATTTCAGGCTTCCGGACCAATGATTGTTACAACCGCCATGTGGAGACCACAAAATAACGATGGTTTATTGCTCGAAAGAAAGGAGTATGTACTGCTAAATCCACCCAGATGACTTATAAAACGGCTAAACTGAGATAGAAAACTGATGTTAGCCTCTTCTCCTCCCTACGTATTCATAAGCTGAAGCAATACCTTGGTTCCTCCTAAGCCGCCCTTAGAGAATTTCCTTTCGTTCCTCCATTTTAATGAAGTTACCAAGCACTGCTAAGAGCAAACACGCGCTAAGGTTTTCATCAGAGCACCGTACCAAGAGTTAAAAACAAATGCTGCAGGGACAAATCCTCAGCGTAACTCTAAGCGACGCAGGAGCCTACAGCCCTGCATCAGCCGTGCCGGCACCTTACCGCTGCAAATGACTGTACCCTATCCGCGCTCCTTCTGCATTTTCATCAGCAATGCCACACCGCAGGCCCGGGGAGGATAACCAACTGCTAAAACAAATGGGTTAAGGGCTAGGCGTCCTTAGCAATAGGGGGAAGACGGCCAAGCACGTCCTTCCTTAAGGCTGGGAGAACTCATGCTGCAATGCAGAGCTCCGCTACAGAGCTACCTCTCTGCACGGCTATTAATTATTTCCGATTTCACTTCTTTGGGAAACCTTTTTCAAGGCGTCATCATTCACCAGGCTAATACCATCCACTGCTTCAGGGAAGTACGCTCTATTAAAGTACATATTGCTAGAGCCTGGATCTGAGGAAAGAGAAGTTAGTAAATAAATTATTACCGAAGAAGTGACTGAGTGGTTTATCTACCTTTCAAACAATGCTGCAGGCTTTGTGTCGTCCCTGGGATAATCAAGAAAAGGAAATAAAATGCGACTCGGGGAATTTTTTGTCATCCTAAAAATAACCCTGATGCAGTGGTCATTCGCTAAAGTTGTCATTTGCCAAACGCAATTAGGCTGAGCAGCACAGACAGCGTGGGTGCGGTGTCAGGGGGTGAAGGCTGGCTTCTTTGCAGAAAACACAGCGACAGTATTTAGAAGATAGCACATATTTGATCTAGTTGCTATGGAGTCTCCATGCATTTCTTCAGAAAAATTTCTTGCTATACATTAGTTGCTATTGCACTGACCAGTCAAAATAACTTCTTTTTTTTTTTTTTTTTTTTAAAATCTAATTCACTTTTTTGTCTCCAGCAAATGCCATTTTGCAAAATGATTCCATAATCATCAAAGCCAAGCCTGCTTTGCGTACAGCAGCTTGGCATGTCAATTTAAGGCTCACATCAGCCTTTCAAATTTTACTGAATTCCTCCTGCAAAGTCATGTCACTCTACCAAAATACTTTCAAAACGTAACTCTCCATGCATAATTTTTTCCATGAGCAACACAAAAAGAAATAGGCACCATTTGGAAAATGAATGGTTTTTTTTCTTTTGCTGTTACATAAAGTTTTGGGGTTTGTTTGGTTTTTTTTTTTTAAATTTGGTGCAAGAATGTAAGTTTTATAATGAGACAGATCAACACTCTTATTTCAATAACCTCTTTCCAACAGTGACTGAACAGAGCTARTATCAAATCTGTGGAGACCCTGCGCTAAACCAGAGATAACTGACACTGTTGCTTGACTTAACTAAGTGGAATTGAGTCTACCTGGCCTGGAAACGTGGGCGACAGCAACGATTCCTTTCCCCCAGGCAGCTCTGATGTCCGGTACCACATTCATCAGCAAAAATAGAAAGTACTTGCTGAGCATAACTATTCTCCGTTAGCTGATCGGGGCCTGAAGTTCTGCTGTTTGGTAAATCTTAGTTACTGCCTCTTATTGCTACAGCAGCGACAGTATTATCGACACGGTGCATGTAATTTCTTTCCTCTCTGTTGCATTGGTGCCTTTAAAAAAAAAAAAAAAAAAGAAAACAATGGAGGGGAGTAAGAAGGCTCAACAAGGTCCAGCCGCTCCCGACGAAATCATGGCCTGAGCAGCGAGGCACTAACTAGCTTTTATCTGTTYGCGTCTCCTGTTGCATTGTCAGCTTCACTGGTTTTGAGCAGTGACGCGTCTTTGTTAGACATTCTGACACAGCATAAGCCAGAAATAGTAAATAATTAAAAATAAGCTTAAATTATTAAACCTAAAACAGCCTAGAAAGGTTTGTAATTATGGTTCTATAGGCTGAAATAATTTTCTACCAGCCTGGGGAAATAAGAGCTACAGCCATTTCGGGTGAACGCTGGTTCTCAATGCTGGCTTTATTTTATGTACCAAAATAAACAGAATGCAGATCTAAATTATCGGGGAAAAAGAAATCCACATCCTTCCACAGGTCACGTACAATAATAGCATCACATTAATATTTTCTAAATATGAAAGACTGCAAGTTTTGCATGACCTGATCCAACCATCTCTTTTGTAGACAATTGGTCTCAGTGGGCTTTTTCAGTGCACATGCAAACAAGATAGAACTTTTTAAATCTAGCGTTACTTCCCTTCCCCTTTCTCCTTCTGTTCTTTCTTATTCTCTCTTCATCAGAACGGGAACAGAATCCRCAATACAGTCCCCACCAGCTACGGTGGGAATTTTGCTAGAGGATGGGAAGCTGACCTTAAATAGAAGAGTTCCCAAATGTATCCTCTGAAATCTCTTTAGGCTCAGTTCCCTAAAACTGTCTCTTTTCCAAAGCCCTAAGCGGCTAATAAACATGCTATATTTTTGAAGAGGTTAACATGCTAAATTCTTCATTAGCATCAACAAATAGATGGTAACTATGGACTTTTTTTTCAGTTGCAGCCTTTGTTTTCAGTCACTTGTAAGAGGGCAACTAGCAATTCATCTGTATTGATTCATATGTGGAAGGTCTTACTATAGGAACGAGTGTTAACATGGTTTTGAAGCAATCCCTGAAAAACTATCAGCAAAACACTAAATCTATTTACAATATATGGAACTTTTATAAATAATTACCAAGAGAAAAACCTTGAGCGGTGCCAACATGCTAGCACCTTGTACAGTGCCAACTCTGTGAACCATCTGAAATTCACTTAATTACATTTGTCAGATTTCAGTATTATATGCTCTAATACTGTATATAATTGTGTAACAGTATGGAATATCTACTCCTACTTACACCTGGACAACACCATGGACCGGTGAGGAAAAAAAATGTTGATTTTAGCTGTCTAAGGCTAAAGGATTACTAACGGGTTGCTAACAGGAGCGTTCATCAAGACGTAGTTTAGTATAGGAAAGCAGTTCTTGCAAACTGTGTATCTTCCCCTAAAGCAGCAGCTTCCAGTCAGGGAAGACAAGCTTGTCAGATGTTCAAACAAAACTACGCAGTGCCACAATGACTGCACAAACGGAATTGCTTGGGATCAATGCAGAGAACAGCAACTATTTTTAAGAAAACTTCAAGTGACACCTACATTCTCAAAAAGGAACACAGAAAGTATTTCGTGAGCATAGAGAGTCAAGTCAATAAAGTACCGAAATCCATTTTACTATCCGTAGTATTTTGCTAAAATTCTGAGGAAGAAAAAAACATGAAGTTTGGAGAAAGTTGATGACAAGCTCACAAAAATGCAAACTATTCCTTAAAAATTAAAAGTAGCTTCAGGAACTTACACACCATTTTGCTAGGACAAGAGTAGATCCTATGGGGAACAAAAGTTTTCCATCGCACCTTAAAAATGCTACAGGACTGATGTTGTTGACCTACAACTGACAACTCACTCTGACATCAGGGGATCTTTTTCTAAATAAAGACAAGTTCAGGTCTCTACTTTGGAACGTGTTCTATATCTTGCCTGGAAATGAGTATGGAAAAAAATATTTAAAGGGGAAAGTTTTCTGTTACATTGGTCAACAAAACCCTTAATTACTGATAGCAGATCTATGCTTTGTTTAGTCCTGTTCTTCACAATATCTTTAGCATGACACTGTAAGACTAATGAACATCACTTCCTAAATTTGTATTTTCTAAATATGACCAGGACTTGAAGGGATGACTGCCAGTCACCTCACTAACATCCAATTTACACAATAACTCACTTGAAAGGCATTAGCACTAAAGTAGCTTTAAAACTGCTTTAAAGTCATCATACAGGAGTTAAATATCAGACAGCATCCCAAATTGTACATTGAACGCTTCTTTCCATCTTCACTACGTAGGCTAAACAGGAAGAAATTCCCATAGACACTTGACCAAGAAATACGTATTTATAAAAAACCATTTGTTTAAATTCTGAAGCAATACTAACGTGTGTGTTTGCAAAGAAAAGGCTGAAAACACAATTTTTGTCACAGGGCAGATGCAGCCCGTGATGCTTCCCGCACTCCCGATCCCCAGAAACGCGCTCCAGTTGTGAGCCTTTGCTGGAGAGGGCACCATCTCAGGGAAAGAACTGTTGCCTGAATGGCAATAATCCCACTAGACTGCTTACGGACACCCCCACCATTTCCATACTCTGGACGCGCTATATGTTGGCAAATATATACACCAGGGCACGGCTCCAAATCTCGCCATTAAAGTATGATCTCTCAATGCTCATATGCCACTATTACTTCAGGTGCCAAACTTTCCCCAGGAGCTCAATGGAAAAGCCTGAGGGACTAAATTACAGAAGCCAGATTCCTAAAAGCTTGACATCTCGCAGTTTAACATCTGACATCTACATTACTTTTTTAGCTCTTGACCTCCATTTGTAAAATTTCCCTTAAACCACTTTTTTTTTTTTTTTAATTGCTTAACACAAAACTGCCCAAACATAACGTAATAATTCTTCCAGTGGTGCAGAAAATGTCACCCGTGTAAAGGACATAACGACATTTTATGAGAAGGGAAACAAAACCAAACAAAAAGCCATAAAAGTTTATCGGGGATAATTTCCTTCAAAGTGTAAATGCTCTCTCGATTTTTTTAATCGCTCATAGTTCCTGATAAGTAGGATCCACACTTGTTAAATTTGTAGAGACCAGGATAGGTGGAGTCACCATAGGCAGGTCCTGCCATTTCTCCTCTCTCTTGGTTGCTCTTTTTAAAGTTCAGCAAAAGTTCTTTTTGCTGAAATAGATGGAGCGAGAGATGAAAACTTAGGCATTCTGGACACTTCATGACTTTATGGAAACAATCACATTATGAGTCAATCCAGCCATAAAATCCAGAGTGTATGCCATTAAATTGGATCGCATCAAGCAAGCTTTACGACGCAAAAGGATAGATTGAGCACGCCAGGAACACACTTTCCTCCTCCTCTGTACAGTATCTAACACGATGGAGCTGTGAGCCCGATGGTTTATCTCCATCGGGGGAAGGAAGGTGGGAGAAAAAAGCGAAGAGATACATATGCTTATTTGTATTGCTCCATCTTCTCGTGGCTAGAGGAGAACTGTAGCCCCAGCTACCAGCAAGGAGTGGTGCACAAGCTGCCAACCAAGCAGCAGCTCTGAAGGCCCCAGTAAGTCAGATGTCCCCCACCCAGGTACTCCTGCTACCCCATCTTCTTGTGAGGGAAATAACAGGGAAAACTGTTACAGACTTTGTGAAAGGATTATAATATAGCTCGATTGCCCTCATTCACCCCATGCCTCCCTGCACAACGAGCAGGGAGTGAGAGAGGATCCAAGATTCAGACCACAACCGTGCCCGTCATGTCCATTAGCCAGAGGGGACGAGTACCAGTGGGTGCAGCGTGTGTGCTGTACGAACCCCAGACCCAAGCATAAGCATGCCTCTCCACTAAATACACAAGAAGCAAGTATCACCGCTATCTTCATTTCATGATGCCTACCTAACCTACCCCACAATCCTGTCTATTGAGACAATATTTTCTCCAGTATTCCAGGTATGGATTAATTCAACTTAAAGCTGTGAAGAGGCATATTTACCCAAGATAGCAAAACCACACCTAGGTAAGTGATCTGTGTTTTGAAGTACTGTCTACATATGATTTATTAAGAGCAAATAAATCTTGTCTTGCAAAAATTATCAAGGAAATTAAATGTAAAAGCCACATATAAATCATGGTATGGTTAGACAACAAAGCGATATAGAGGTGAGCAAATTTAAACTTGTAGCGGAGATTGCTCCTTTCCCATCAGAAGTAAGGGAGTTGGAGATCATCAGTCTTTACTACAACCCCTGGCTTGCTTTATTTCAGAATATTGTGTATTATTTGTTCCCAGTTTAATTACGGCAAGCAGCGCGAAAGTCTCAAAGAAGAGTAGAGAAATAAGGAGACTTGGCACTGCGGTAACATTCTGTATCTGCAGAAAGGTGAGCAGAGCTTAATCAGCCGCCATTTGAGAGCCCCACTTGGTTTTCCTCATTTAGATTAAACCCACAGTGAACTTAGTAGCTAACTCGCCTGAGCAAGATGGACTGAACAGGACATGCATGTTAAACGCAGGGAGAGTGCCTGCACAGCCGAGTATTTGCAAGCTTCAGCAGCGTTGCAGTCGCATGCGTATCACCCCTCAGATAGGACGCCTAGAAACTGAAGCAGCAAATACCCATCTATTATGAAATGCAATGTCATCAAAGGAAGCTCCATTTTACAAGGAAGCAAACAGTGGGGTATTATTTTCATACCAAGAAATATCTACATAATGAAAACAGAAATTTGAGATACAGAAGGTAAATGCTCAAAGGGCATCAGGAATAGGCACCACCTACGCAAACACTCYGTTACAGAACACCAAAAAGGTTTTTTTTTTCGTGGCTGAAGAAGCATTTGAAACATCTAGAAATTCTAGTGAATCACAAAGATGTTTGCCAAGGCAACGAAGAGAACATTGAACAAATAAGACTTATTCAGTGCTAAAGAAAAAAACAGCAGGTTAAAGCTGCAATAAACCTTGAAAGCTTTAAGTATACAGAGGTTAAACAGCGAGAGACTCCTCCTTTCTCTTCCTTAGCCCAGTACAAACTCTATACTGATCCTGCGGCATGTTGACACCAGGGGAGATACCGTTTGGCATCCATGAACCAAAGTAGGAGTGACCAAGAGCGAAGAACTATACCTCCACAAGACATCCTCCTTGGGATACCTTTTTCTAGCACGCCCAAGCACTCATTGATTCCTCCATGTCCTCCCTTCCTCACCGAAGCTTTGGCCCTTGCCAAAGGGATGAACTTTGTGGCTACCAGCCTCAGTGCAGAGCCCACGTACCAGATGACAAATACCCACTTCCCCTACCAAAGGTATGCTTGAATTTCAAATAGGCTTTTCCACCCCATTCCCAGACAAATGTGACATCATCTTCTACGTGAATTTTGTAACGTGAGATTTGTTTTTTATATTCAGTTTGTGAAAAAGGACACGGTAATGTGAAAAAAGGTCTGCCATTGAAGGAAAACAAAGAAAACTCAATCCCTGTCTTCCGCGGCTACGCGATGGAAGCCATTTACTGAACGTTGACTCTTCCCCATACGCACCTGAATTCTGCTGACAACAGCAGCTCTTTATTTCTCCCTCCGTCCTTGTCTTTCTGCAGATATTGCCTAGCAGCAGCAGCTCTGTGTGAGCTTTGACAGCGCTTAAGGTGTCAAGTGAAGGACAAAATTCACGGAGATGCAATTGTTTCCCAATGTCTTTTGGCGAGCAACAGCGAATATTCCAGATACCGTGGGACATTTTATGCTAAAGGATGCCGAAAGGATGCTGAACTTGTGAGGCTGGCCTTTAAAAAAAGGTATAAAAGTTGAAAAAACTTTTTAAAAACTGTGTATTTAAATACTAAATAAATACATACTTACTGCTAGTAGAGCCCAGAGGTCAAACTCTGTCCTCATCACTGATGGTTAAAGGGTAACAGGCACCAGCTTACCGTATTTGTACGTTCAAAAATCAGTTTTATTCGGCAGCAAAATCAATTCTTGATAACAACTTTTTTGGTTTGGGGTTTTATTTTTTGCGCGTTGTCTAAAAATCTTTTAAACGCTTGTCACACGCAAAGACGGGAAGCTCTGTCTGCTTTGAAAAGTATTTTAGACAGGGAAAAGCAAGTGTGTGTTACATACTGCCAGAGGCTAGGAAGCTGGATTCCAAGGCTGTAATTCTAGCTTTGCTGCTGACTCAGCGAGTGACCATCGCGTAATCACACCCTTTCCCTTTCCTCACTCTGCAAAAGGTGAGCCATATTCAGCTACCTCAAAAGGCACCGAGGGGCAAGTGGAGCTGGGCCTTACATATCCTGAGTTTAGGTATAATGGAGTTAGTCATGCCTAAATGTCAATAAAATCTACGTATTTTAAGCTGCTCACCTCCTTTGTTAGTACCTGGCTTTTAATGCTCTCTGAGTATCCATGCAACTATTCAGACCATTGGGGGTTTTTTGTTTACATACATGTATTTGCATCAGTATGGGTTTTTCGACATTGCAAGAAAAGATTGCATGCATAAAAGTGAAAATTTCCCATTTGAACGCAAGATGAGCAGAGCTGACTCTTGTCAACTGGTTTTTTAAAAAAAAAAAATCAATCAAGTCAGTCTCAGAAAGAATGCAGGAGAAGGTCTTGAAATTTGTCTTCAGCCTGCAAACACCTTTTTCCAATTTTTGGGTGTGGAATAATTCTGTTAATCTTTAAAGAACTACAGATGTCTAAGGACTGCAAAGACATCATCTGAGCAAGAATGCTGCCGATGCTGGCCCTTTTCCCAGCTCTCCTAATGGCCAGGGAGTTGTTATTGTCCAGAGCTATGTCAAGTAGCAGACACAATGATATTTAAGAAGATTCTGGTCCTACCCGAGAAGCACAGAAGCTACAGCCATGGTTTGTAATGCTGCTTCGAGACAGATGATGATCACACTGCAAAACATCATTAAGCAAAACACTCAAGAGAAGAGGCAAAGCCACAAAGATCCCACACCCTGCAGCATCCCTGGAAGCTAGGACAAGCACAGGACAGTACTAACAGACGCCCAACGTGCTGGCAGAGTTGAAGAGCTGAAGTCGTGGCCCGTCGTTATCCTCTTTTGCATAATCAGGATGTTCCAGGGTCAGAGAAAAAGTTTCCATCCCAAGGCCAAATCAGCCCTTCATGCATACAGCACGTATCGGTGTATGGCATATATCCAAACGAGGTTTTGAAAAGACAGGTCACAATACCTTACATTAGCATATTCCCCCTCTCACTAGCGTTCCTACAAACAAAATGGATCTCTCTTGTCCTGAAAATCCAGTCACCGCAATGCAATAGCTTTTAAATAAATCACATAGCTGGGACCATATTGCCCATATGTAGAAAGAGTGTAAGTGCCAAGAGCAATCAAACAATATTCATTTACTCTTTGTCTCTCATGGGCCTGCACATACAATTTCTTCATAGCCTCCATTTTCCAAGGAAGTCAAAAAAACCTGAGCGGGCTCTGCACCTACGAGGAGATATAGTCCCATCTTGCAGTAGAACAATTTCTTTTTCTTCAGCAATTTAAGTGACGTATATATAAATATATGTATCTCACAGATGCATGTATCTCACTTAAATTGATGAATAAATACAGATATTATATATGATGTGTATTATATATGTTGTGTATACGAGTGTGTATACATATTCATATATCTAATCTGCTCTACACTATGCATTCTGCATAGCATGAGCACGTACACATAGGAACATAAACAACCTCATACTTGTGTTGCTCTGTGTCTCACGCCGAAGGAGGAAGAGGGAAGATGCCCAGCCTAACCCACACCCRTACCATCCGAAGGCAAGTTTAGGGCGCAGCCAGGCACTGGTTTACGTAACGGCAAGGTACAGCCGCAGTAAAAGGGAGACAGGAGCGAGGGCCACTGCTGAATATTAAAAAAGGAAGAAAAGCAAACAGCATTAAGGTATTCTCCGTATTTTCTCAGCAAAGACCACTGGTGTTTCCCAGATCTGAAAATCTGGTTAGCAGCCTGCATCACCATGCATTATTACTAAAATGAAYGCGGCCTGAGCCTGTCTACTTGCAGTCAGGGATACGCAGCACTCTGGGAAAGAGATAGCAGAAGGGGCAGTATTAATTCTATCCAGCTTTAATTAAAGTGGTAGAATACACATTTGAATCAAACGCGTCGATGAAATAGGATACGTGAAAATCAGGAAAAACAACACACACTGTGATGAAGTAACTGAGGTGGGTGCTGGGCAAACATGAAAAAAGGACCCTCCGCAGCAAGGACATCCACGCATTAAATAGATTTTTAAAAAAAAAAAGGCTATTTTGCAGAGGATTCCACAATCAAAAATGTAATCACAAAAACTACCTTATGCTGCAGTGTCCCATTTAGGGGATTAGGTTAGTAATCACAATCTGCCCCGAGCAGCTCTGCCCCAGCACCCAAGCACTGCATACATTAGAAAGGACATTCTTGTTTTGATAAAGAGAATTCTAATGCAACTTAATGAACTCCGCAAAGCGAGCCTTTTAAAGGTCAGGGAGATCGTATCCAAAGGTCCCAAAGGTATCAAACAGCCTTGGTAATTTTATTTGAGTCATGCAATTCAGAATATGAAAATCCATAAGATTGAATGTAAAAGGAATTCAAAATTGCTCAGGTATGCCAAGGGAGCAGATGGCTTCTGAATCCTAGAGATTTGCCAAAAGGATCTGTAAATTCAAACGTTACATTGCGGGATTCTGCTCTTTTTGCTTTTACCGAGAGATCTGTGTTTACGCGCAACGTAGCAGAAAAGAAAAAAAAAGGACAGATTGTATCTCTTGATATTACCCCTTCCAGAAGAAATTTATAAAGAATGGATCAAAACACGGTGTCAGTGAATGAGTTAATGCATCCCACAATCTAGAGATTCCTGAGATGGGAGAAAAGGAATGGCAATGAGGAGGCATTAACACAGGCACTCCCCATATAATATAGTCCTAAAGTTAACCTGAACAGAAGCTTCAAGGTTTTTTACTATTTCCTCCACTATTGTATATTATTTGTGTCGCTGGAAACTATAGAGTGATCTGGCAAATAAATCATCTCTATTGGTTTTTTTTCTTCTTCTTCTTCTTCTTCTTTTTTTTTTTCCCCCAAGGCAATCGGAGATGTCATTCCTCATTTCTGACACAGCAGGAAAACAATAGTTAATTATAAATTAGGAGAAACCTCCCCAAAATCTGAAACATCTAAACAGATATGCCTTAACACAATCAAAGATTGCCACCAGCAACAGACGCAAAAAAAAAAAGCCCAACAGCTTGCAGACTCGTGTTTCAGGCCCTAGCTAGAAAAATACACCTGCAGTGTGCAGCGTAAATACACTGACTCACGGCTGCTAGCCCAGCATCAGTTACCGGCACCTAACTGCATAACGACTCGGCTGATACGCCGAGCACCACGAGACAGGTCTCACACGCGGCATTTGGCATTGCTGGGGATGTAGGAACTGGAACTAAAAATGGGAAAGGGGGGGGGGGGGGGGGGAAATGCTGTCGGGAAGTACAGAAATGCACCTTCACGCTGCAAAGCACCAACACAGCCACCTCCCTCCCTGACAGCTTCTTCAGATCAGCTGGAGGCTTGAAACACCCGGTTCCTGAACGCTGACATGCATCTCCAGCCCTTTTGGGGATGAAGGGAAGGCGGCAATAGCGGCGTGCCGATGGCCGCCTTTATTTGCCTGTTCCCCGTGTAGCTGTGCGCTGCCATGACTGGTAGCGCTTTAATCTCGCTGCAGCTGGGCTAAGTCCACGGTGGGGCTCAGAGGGGATGGGAAGGGATGCGAATGGGAAATAGGATATGAAAAGTTAGGAAAATGAAGGGGAGAGCGTTACACATGGCAACGAACGCCTGTGAAGTGCTGCAGAGAGCGAGGAGGGGTAGGGGAGGAAAGGGAGAAGGGGCTGCTTTTCCCCTCATACCTTGCGTTTCCGATCTGCCCTAGAGATTTTCCGCTGCCTTTTCCTTTCCTTCTCAAGGTTTCTCTCCCTCTCTTCGAGTTCAGATTCTCGAACTTTTTTAATGGAAGCGGCTGCGTGAGCCATTTTGGAGAGGAAAACACCAGCTCCAAGGAAGCCGTTTCCACCGCACGCGGATATCCAGGTGATTTATTTTTTTCCGCAAGGGCACTGGCTGCAAGCCAGAACTTCGCGGTGTAATCCACTCTTCCTCCTCCGGCACCCCAGCAAAGGTCACAGCTCTGCTCCAGCCTCTGCAGCACCCATAACTCAGAGGCACGAGAGCCACGTCCAGGCACGCAACGGGCGAAAGTGCTCGGCAGCCACAGACGCACAACCGGAGAGCAGCCGGCAAATATCTGCTAGCAGGCTGAAACCGCTTCAGCTTGGCTGCGGCTGCAAGTGAAGACAAGCTTCAGACTTAGCTGGGGAGTT
>JAYKAV010000778.1:4414780-4429757 GCA_035582835.1 Phoebastria nigripes
AAAAAAAAAAAAAAAAAAATCGGCCTTTAAACACACATCACCAAATCGGAAAGGTCTTTTGGGATTCCTCCAGATAGGCTGCGTCTTCTGACTGGGAGGAAGGCTCCACTTCAGCATCACCACCAGATGGGGGAGGGGGCAGCTCCCTTCGGCTTCTCACATCGCCTTTATGCAGGGTGAGAAGAAAATGGTGCAGTCTGACTTACTGACACGCTGCTGCGACCGTCTGTGCTGGAGCCCAGCATACGTTTTTTCCTGCTCTTCTCCTCCTCCTCCTCCTCCTCCTCCTCCTCCTCCTCACGATCTTCCCTTACTGCCGAGTCGGTCGATAAGAAACCAGGAGCAAAAGCTGCCGGGCTCGGAGAAACCAGCCTCAGGCTGCTCACCTGCAGGCAGCACAGAGAGCCGCCTGGAAACGGCTTGCAATATTCAAGTCCTCATTGTGCCTTTATGCAGCCACGTGAGGCTGCATCAGGAGAGCTGCATTAAGCAGCGAACCAAACGCAGCGAGGAGGGGGACGCTGCTCGGGGAAGCACGCAGCGTAATCTGGGCTCAGCCTGCCCCGCTCAGCTCAACTCCACCGAGGTAAAAATAATACCACCGAGTGTGCTGCTCATTATTATTCCACGCCAAAAGCTGCTTTCAGACGCTTCCTAAGACAACTTATGAAGCCCTGGGTTGAAGATGGAGAATGATTATAGCTGCGGACCAACAGAGACCAAAAGAGATAACATGTTGTTAATCAGTCTTCCCCTTCCCCCCCCCCCACCCCAAATATCATTTGGGTTTGGGACATTAATTTATAGCGTTAATATCAGAGACAGATGGGTCTGTCATTCCCTCATTGCTTATCCCCCTGCTAAAACCAGCATATCGAAGCTCTACTCCCGCCTCCCTGGGTAACTGTTATCACTATTAGCGTCAAGCAATTATTCATCAAAATAGGACACGCGTAGATAAAAAGAGCCTTTGCATTAAGTCCCCGGCAGGCAGCTGATCACATTTCAACTCCCTCCAACACCACCGATCCGGCCTCTTCCAGGCAGGTCCTGAGGCAGAGGAGGACTGCGATGCTCCGACGCAGCAGAGATGTTCGCATCCCTGCCTTAGCCACCCCAGAGAAGCCAGGGATACGGGAGCTCACTGAYTGCAGCACTAAAAATCACCAAATCGAAGAAACAATTCCCTCAGCCAGGTTTCCCTCTGCAATCTATTCCTTGAGTTCAGGCTGAATTTGACTGAACGGCCCGAGCACCATGAATTCCACTATAACACAGCACCACCAAATCAGTAACAGATGTCCTGTGAGATCTTCAGGTGACAACAGCTCATAGACCGGGCCTAATCCCCACCTCACGTCATTTTTGTACCCACAGAACTTGGTTGTTTTCAGTTCACATAGACCAAGACCATTTATTATTACCACGGAACTAATCATTATTGATGGCTTGCGTTTTTACCACAAGGTTTCACTTTGGGAATTTCACAGATTTCGAAGACCAGATTTTCACAAAGTACTTGTATATGGAAACTACGAAGCACTATAAAGGCATCTTTAAAACAGGCATCTATTTTGCGTTTGAGCCAGCGATCTGTGCATTCAATCAAAAATGTATTTCTCTGTGGAAGAAGACATCAGAAGAAGCAGGGTACAGAGTGCCAGCCAACCTTTTTTCCCGGCTCCTCTGTACTTACAGGCTGATTTTCTCACAGTTGTTCCCATTTTTGAGAAACTAGGCTACACAGAACTAATGGCTAAAACACAAGCGGTAGCTGCAGCAACAGCCACCAGCAAAGCGAGACAGGTGGAGGCAGCCAAAGGGACAAAATAAAGGAGAAAATGGGATTCTTTAATAGGACCGTAGCTTGCCTTGCCTTCTTAACGTTGTATGAACCTCACAGGTAGCATCACTTGCAAGCCAGAAATGAACAGCTGGTAATCTAGAACTCTACCTTCCTGATAGAGTGGGAAAGGATTCATCTTCCCAACCTTTCTGTGGGATCTAAAGCAGGAAATTTGAAAATAAGACCAAATCACAGGCCACCACACTTAAAAATCCTGGTCTTACGATTTCCCTAAATCACGGTTCAAGGCTTCCTTAAGCCACTAAATGCTTAAATCCTGATATGTAGTGCACACAATAGGGTTTGAAACACAGGAGGGTTTATAGGAGTCATGATTATTAAACAATTGGTCGTCTTTTGATGATTGATATGTGCAGGCTCACCAGCTCAGTCTCAAATATTTATTCTTTCAGAAAACTCACTTAAAAGTTAACAAAGGACTTGATGTACTTTKTAACCCGTGCTACACAAGAGAAAAAAATGAGACACTTGAATTGAATAACTGGTGCCAGGTAAGACAAAATGAAAAAGCAAATATTCTTTAGAAGATCACCGGCAAAGAAGAACTTCAGATCAGTTCTGTGAGTTCACCATTATGTCCCATAAACATTTTTCCCCTAACCTCARAGAGACATAAAAATATTTCATCATCATGCGGCAAAAAAACCCCCATAACTTTCAATAGATTATTTTGGAAAGAACATATCCAATTTGGGGAAAAGAACATAAACTATGTATCACATAATACTTGACAGAGCTAATGTCCCTGCAGGAAAGAAGGATTCTGTTTTAGATAGAAAGATTTTCCTAACAAAACCAGAAAATGGCTAGTCATTGCCCTGCATATACAGATCTTAAAAAGAAATCCTTCTGCAGACATCAGTCTGAAGATTAAATTTTCAAGATCTGTTCAGTAAAAATGGAGACTGAGCAATTTTCCCCTAAACATAGAAAACGTATTGGGAAGCTGCTACATAAGAAAAACAGAATATAGAGTGATGCTGCCACAAACGGTATGTAGGAGGGGAGTGGGAGAGTGGGCAGATGCACAATAACATAAAAAGAACACAGTACCAGAAAAAGGGTGGTTTTTCTCTGAAAAGCATTTGTCATCATCAGCYCTGAATGTAGAAATACGTAACTCGTGAGATTCAACAAATTCCCATTTGGGATAATACAGCTTGTAAGACTTCAACCTGTACAGCATCCTGCACGATTTGTGAATAGGCTCCGAGTGACTAACCTCACCATGAGATCCGCGGATGTGTGGGTGCTTAATTAGGGTTACGGCTCCTATCTGCCTGGTTTACAAATTGGCATAAATCATTAACTTCCTGACCTCATCTCCTAATTTCACAGTCTCCAGGTTTTGTTGTTTTAACCCGACCCACCAGCTGAGACAATAAGCTTCTGCACTGCAGTGCTTTATTAGCCACAGCTATGATCAGCACTTGGGTTTGGCTGCCAGCTTTCAGGTAGAGAGACATGATTTGCTGAGCAAATCAGCATTTTCCATCTATAGAAACCTACTGGATGAAACTCAACAGTAATTGAGTACAAGAGGAGAGGATGTAAACAAGTGATTATCCTTCCTAGAAGCATATCCACTAACAGGGGTCCATCTCATAAAGATGAGGTTCTCGCCGCATAAATCATGTGGGCAGTGCAAAAACAAAGTTAAAACCAAGCCTAGAAATAATGCCAAAAAAGCGTGACTCAAATCTATTCTCATCATTTCCCAGAGTTACAAAGGGGGGGGGGGGGGGGAAGGGGAGGCAGGGATGGAGTGGGAAAAGCCTTTCATGCCTCCAGCCAGAATGGAGACTGTTCTTTCCAGTTCTAAGCTGCTAGCACATTCAGGAAATAGGCTGGAAATCAAAATTGGTTTCCAACAGCTAAAAATGGGAAAGGGCTGTCCCAAGCAATAGTTTGGTAGGGGCGAAAGCTGGGCAGATTCACCTTCTTGTCTAGCGTTGTGGAAGACCCTTCTGGACAAGGCAGATCGCAATTCTGTAGGGGAATTAGGCGACGCACTGCCTAACTTGTACGTAGTATCCAACAAGTACATCTACGTGTTATTTTGCAACCATACAACAACAACTGCCTCTGTCCTTACAAGTTGCGCAGCGATTTAAACTTCTCCTCCTTGCTGAAAGGCAAGACACGTTTAGTCCAGGCTTGGAGATGTCCACGCACAGTCGTTAGTAGCCTAGAAACCAGAGAGCACTGACTTGCAGGATTAGCTCACCTCTACCCACAAGCGTGGATGTCGACCTACCCTCTCTGTTGTTATTCTAGCCAGGTTAAATGTCAGAGGTAGGCATCCTTGTCCCTCTGGTCAGGAAACTCTTCTCTGAACACTTCCCTCTTGAGGGATGAGGATGGAGATGACGGAATATTTTTGATAGGGGCAAAAATATTTGGAGTGCCAGAGCAGCTTAACAATGTATTTAATTCAACTATTTAAAATTATTTGCATGGATTGTGCATATTAGCATATTCAGCCATCTCAATATCTACAGAATTACATATTCCTAGAAAAAAAGGCAAAATAATTCTGGTGGAAAGTAGAAGCACAAAGCTAACTATGGAAGTATACGCCACATTTATAAATTGCCTCCTGTCTCACTTACTGTTTAATTCACACTCTTATTTATCACTCGCACACAGTAGCAATTGTCCTAATTCTAAAGGTACAATAACCCTGGAAGTGAGTTCGCAATCACATATCCATACTGTATAGGTTTCATTTTATATTTTCCTGAAAGAAAAAATATTAAGGTTAAAAAAGGCTCTACACACTCTCATTCTCATGTAACTGAATATGTGAAGACAACGTGTTCCAGAAAGCTCTAGGCTGGAAATCAGCGTCACTGAACTGGTACTGAAAAGATGATATATAAAACCACGTTCTGACTTTTTTCTGTACCTTGATTACATCTATTTTATTAATTGAAAAGAGGCAACACAGAACAAGAAATGAAAAAGGGCAAGTTATGGCACATATGTTAACGGACATAAAGCAGACCAGTCTTAATGTCCTTCCCTTCTTTTCTGTTATACCACCTGGGTATAATTGACAGCACTGACACGTTTAGTGGTCAGTACTAAAGACCTATTACAGACGACACAGGAATATTTGCAATACCATACCCTCCCTTGCACAGCAGGTTTCTGTCTTGAAGGCGTTCACTTCAACACTGACAAACTTTAAATGCGATTAATAATTACACCAGAAAAAAAGATACTGCTTAGCTACCTTCATCTTGAAAGAGCTACTGAAAGTACTCATCTACTCTTATAAAATTAATTTTTCATATGTTACAGATGAAGAATCTGAGATAGTATGGTTACATGTTTGCTTCCAAGAACATAAGAGCAATCGCTGTGGGATGAGACCAAAGCCTCCTGCCTCCAACAGTGGCCAAAAATTGGATACCTAGCAAAGGGTAGAAGAGGGCAAAGATGTATGATATTTTCAAGTACTCTCCCAGCTTCTGGTCCTTTCAGACTGATGGACGTCTGTGCTAGACATTTCAGTTTATGTAGTCATCCTCACAGGCTGTTTTCCATGAACTTGTGCAGTCTCTCTCTGAACCTTTCTGAATTTCCAGCATCCACGACAAATTAAGGCAGAGTTCTGCAGCTTAACTACACATTCAAAGTACCATTGTCACAGGCAAGTGCTTACAGACCAGCAAAGGCGGCAAGATAAAATAATTGCCATTCTCAAATCATAAAAGTCCTTGCAGTCACCCTTTATTACTGTCCAAGCTGTGCCATGACAAAGCACTGTTTTGCACACACCGCCAACTTTCTGAACACCGAGAACAGGATTTAGAAAAGCCCTTCAGAGACTGATGCCTCCGGTTTAAATAAATATCCCAAATATGAGGTAAAGACATTCCAGCTGTGCCAGAGTTGGCAATTCAAGAAGTGTATTTTTTTCATCAGAATCCTAAATAAACTAGAGATAGACGTTTCTGGCAAGAGTGCCCATTTTGCAGTTTTCTGATGACAGCTAAGTTGCATTAATTCTAAATATCGCTCCACTTATTTTAGTTTCCACATTGATCGAAAATATTGACGTCACATTCTATTTTAACTAAGTCAAACAGGGCCTCACCCAATAGCTCGCTAAGGGCAACAGCAGACATTTTATTGATTTAAATGAACTTTGCATCAGGACCGCAATCATTTAATTCAACACTGCAATGTGTCTTCTCATCTTCCTTCCTGTCCTGGCCTTCCTGCCCTACCTTCTTTCGTCTTTGATTACTGTGTTCGGTTTTGATCTTGTGGGGGCAGAAGCTGCTATTAATGTAAAGAAGGAGCCGAAGGATCATCCTGAAGGTCTGCATTCATCCTGCCTGCTCCCCAGCTACCATCTAGTGCCATGGACAACTGGTCCAACACCCTGAGGGAATGCTCCTTCTCTAATCCTGTGAGGTGGATACCTGCCTCCTCTGTGTGACCAGATATAGACTCTCTAGCTGGAAGACAAGAAAGCTGAAGGGACTGGCTAAGACTTTAAAGCTTTTCATTTTTATGATAAAAATAAATGGTTTAATATTTTTTTGCGTGGAAGGGGTTTAAATTGTTTTGCTTAAACGCCTTCTCATATAACGATCTGGCCTGTTCTCAGAAGGCTTTTTTCCATCTTTTTTCTGAGCATTTGCATTATAGCCAGATACTGTTGAATTACATTAGCTCTGAGAGACTGGGCATATTTCAAGCTCAAGGGTAATTATCTGAGAAAAAGTCACAGAAAGCAAGTTATACGCTGAAAAGTACTTGCATATATTTCACTTGTGTCCCTGACGGATCAATTCTACCATTTGTGATTAAAAAGTCCTATTACTTGTTTTCCCAGAAACCAGGGGAGTCTTTCCATTGAGCTGTCTGAAGAGTCAAAACGAGGGCTCTTTATTCTAACCCCACTGACTTACCTGATGTAATAGTTCATTACATTCAGAAATTATCCTGTTACAATACCGCGGCTGGACTACAGTGTTGTACATAGTATAACGAATTTAACAGGAACATTTGTTGATCTGGAAACAGAATTCTGTTATCTCAAAGCTAAGTGCTTCRGGGTGATGTAAAAAAAAAACAACTTCACAAATGATAACAATATGAAAAATAATTATGCCTGGGCAACAAGAGCATATAACAGCAAAACTGATTTGGTTGCCGCTGCGTCAGAAGCCTGTAAGAAAACRTGACCCAGATCTCACCCACTTTAAATCCTTTACAGTTACAACCTAGATGCTGCACATAATCAGCTCTGCTTAAGCATCCTTGCTGTTACGTGTAAAAGTGTGCCTGCACTTTAGTATTGGACAAGGTCGCATGGATTCACATTTGAATGGGCCCTATCTACCTTGAATTAAAAGTTTACGTGTCCATAGCTATCAAAACAAAGGCTTGAATGTTTGCTACTTACACAAATATTATCACATATGTACGTATATGTATTTGTATATGTAGCAGTCTGACCCAAAAAATGAGTCTTCCAAAATTAAAGATGACCCACAAAATAAACAATTGTCTTTCACAGTTTGTTTCAGTTTGCAAAGTATGGAAGAAGAAGAGCACGACCAAGTGATGCATCTTTATATATCTGCCTGCTATATATATATGCTATCTAAAATGGCATTTCTACCACCGACATACCATCAGGACCAATGATATGGTTAGATTTCACCTACCCACCTGTAATCAGGCTTGGAGCCTGAATGTTTAGGCCACAATAGTGGATATCCAAAATAAAGTGACTACACATAACCAATCATAAGAAAGATTCTAACTATACAATTTCTGAAATACACCAGCAATAACGAGCCTTAAGTAACAACCTACAGAAGTCTAGTATACCTGCTCTAAAGCCAATAATGCTATTTCCTTTCTCTTTTGCTTGTTTCGTGTAATAAAAACATAAAGAAGAGTTAGATAATGCATTGCTTCATCAAACACTTATGGCAAAGAGGTGTATCATTTAAGATGTCTTTCAAGCACATTTTCGTGCTGCTTATAACAAGAGATGACCTACCTGATACTTGTTTATAAAAACACAGGATAAAATTTTGTATTGAGGATTCTCAAAGAGCTCTCAAAGACTATTTTTAGATACTCTCCAAATTAACAACCGTATTAAACCCTTCTCCTAAGCTAGATGCTTTTCACCTTTTCCTCACAAAAGAAAGAAGACGGAGATTCCTTTACTTTTGGAATCTCTCCCCCCACCCAAATAACTCCAGAGGTCCCAATGTCTGCCCAAACCAGCACCATGGAGAGCGCCCGCCCATCACCAAGCCAGCCCCGGGGTGCCCGCAACCTTCCCACCCGCCGGCATGGGAAGCAACGAGGCGCGTAGAAGAGCATCAGGAATGCAAAAAAAACCCAGAGAGTCGGGAACCGTTGGGGAGACGGTCTGGTCCTGTTTGCACGTGCGTGTGTGCGTGGCCTTCAGAACTGCTGCCCAGCTGTGCCATATCAGATCTGAGCCGGGTGCCAGCAGTCAACGGTGCGGTGGCACACGGCGCTGCTCCGAGCTTCTGCTCACCCGTGAAATCCTCTGCTCAGGCGCTGCAAGGGCAGCAAAGGCCACAGAGACCACGAGAAACCTTCACATTTCTAATTAAATATTTTCATCAGTGGCAAATGCTAGATCTTGAAAACAAGTAATAAATGTGGACTAAAATCCTAGGTCTAGAAGAGCTGAAAAGTCAAGTTTCAAAATTCAAGAAAGCCAGATCTGATTACCGTGGCATACGGTTATTTCTGTCGAAAACATGGAGTCAGCTAAGTGCAAAACATTCAGTGTTGTATTTCCCACCACGAGTGCCTGGAGAAATGAATGGCAAATGATCCCCCTCTCCTGGTCAAGTCATGCTAAGGCAGCGACGGATTCACATTTCAAGACAGTTATTTCAGCATTACAGCAGCCCAAGCACAAAGTTTTGGGATGGCTAAAATACGCCATTGCTCCAGGTGCAAATGCTGCAGTAAGCATCCGGGTTCATATAAGCATTTAGTCTATTCAGCACATCAACAGTAATCTTTATCCGTAGTCATATTTTCCCACGTAACTTTCTGAACAGCTCTGAAACAGTTTGCCAAGGATGGCTGGACAGGCTTTAAATAATGAACTTGTAAATTCCCCTACGGCAACATCCTGCTGAAAACAAGATGAAATGCACTGACACTGATTACAAAGAGGAGGTAAAGGACTAACTCCATGAGAGAAAGGTCCTACTGTACAGATTCTGCCTCCATTCCACTGTCCTACTACCAGTTAGGATAGGGTAGACCAGGACAAGACAGAATAAGATGCTCTCTGTATCAAAAACACCGTTAAATCCTCGGTGGCCCAAAGATACAGACTACCGGGGAACTTCTACAGAAAGCACCTGAGAAGATCCAAATGCCCCTGAGGTAGCAGAAATGAAGAAACATTTTCCCTACGTGATAGATAAAAGCCAGAAAGCAAGGTCTAAAGACCAAACCCAGCGACAGGCCACAGACCTCTGAGCAGGGTATAACCTGCTGCTGAAGGGCCCTGCCTCGTGAGCTTCTGCTGGTTTTGGATTAATCATTTACGTTCTTCAGTATGCACCTGCCAAGTGACCTTTTAAAAGCATTTCATAACCTATTAAAGGTATCTTTTCTAAATAATATCAATTTTAAAACAGTAATTTTTGAGTCAGCTAAAGACATAAATTCCTCAGAAATCACAGGGCATGTAGCTTATTGTCCTTCTATGACTTAAAAACATAATGTAGATCTCACTTTCAAAACACTAGCCTTTCTCCTTGACCTTCCTAAAGGTAATACTGTAATATAATGTTTAATTTTTAACTTCCAGGCCCCTGTTTATGGAACCATATAACGAAAAACTCTTCATAGACGCAAAAAGCACATGAGACCACTGCCATCATACATACTTCCAGTATCTGTGGGTATTTCAAGGACTACGGAATGTAATTTTCACTTTTACGTTTACTTTACAGTTTTATATTAAGAATCCTACTTACTTTTAACGGCTAGTGTTTCTGCAGCATTCAGATATTTAAGAGACCAATTCTGGCTGTAGGAAGTTTATTGGAATCAGTTTGAACGGTCTGTCAAGAAGCAGCTTGGCTTCCTGTCAAAAGGACTTTCAGATCACCTCCGCAGTGCCGCACTTGAAAAGCACCAATGTGGTCCTCAGGAAATTATTTTCTTACAATGATAGATTGAAATGCTTTGGGCAATTGTATCATTGATCTGCCTAAGTGTGCTAGGCCAGAACTGCGTTCACATTGAACTGAAGTGGCTGGTCTGATTCTGAATTTGTACTGAAGACAAAAACATTCTAGATCTGAAGCTACTTTGCAGAGGCAACTATATGTCTCGAGCTAAATACAGGAAGGTATATTTGATACACAGCTTTTTCTTTTACTGTAAAATCTGTCCCACCAGGTAAAAGAGCTTGTCCGTAACAGTACACCTTCAGTTATGTGAAACAAAGCATCCCCCCAGAATCAAGAGACGTGTCTGACACACAGAAAGGCATACATTACCATGAACTTGTTCCTGAAGTGCCTTCAATTTCCATTAATTCCTGTGGAAGATGAGGATGAAGAGCTTGTCTTCTCAAACAACTAATAAGAATGGGTCCCAATTCACAGCTAGAATAAAGGCAGCACTCTGTCTAGATTAATCATCATCATCACTTTAAAAGCAGGGTCTTTCTAAAAGGAATAATTTCTGAAAAACACTTTGTGACTTCTTGGGAGCCTTGGGAATAAAAACCTTACAAAAAGGGAGCTGTCTGAACCACTTTCCCAAACAACCTCTTGCTATTATGGAGATTTGAAAATGCATTGCAGAGATCATTACCAAAAAAACGTATCCTTGCAAAAGTATATTGTAATTTGACATGCCTGATGTAATTGGAAGCCTTACTGTAACTCAGCTGAGTTCATCAAATGACCCCCCTTGACTATCACTATATACTTAGCAATTTTACGTTTCACCAAGACAGTAGCATTAAAAACGATAAATGAAGAGTATGGCAATTTATCCATTTCCTCGACCTGACTCTGAAAGTCAAAAATGGGATGCTCTTGCTTGGAGCCCTGAAAGTTTGCAATGTGTAGAATGAGATGCTCCCAAGAGCATACACAGACTCTTCTTTGAAAGTCAGACATCTGTCTGATAGTAGTAAAGTTGATAGCGAACCGTGGTTGGAATGGACTAGAAATATTTCTGCAAAAATCTACGCAAAACTGACCCTCAGCTGCCAGAGCAGTTCAATTTGAGCTGGCCCTATCAGTTTGTATACATGTGGCAAAAGGGCAGATGATTTATTCACGTGGGTTAAAGCTGTACTCTACATTGGAAAGGGATAAAGGCAGCAAGTAGAGACTTCATGTTAAAAAGGAGGACAAAAAGAACTGTAAGTGTCTCGGTCTAGACCACACACATACTTCATCCCAGGCTTTCCCTCACAGCTCAATTTATCACCCTTAAGCTCTTGCAAAGAGCAAAACAAGCCTGTATCTCCACAACGTACAGCGCTGGATTACAGGCAGTATTTTAATTCCACGCTGCCRCGTTACGGCTCCTGGAGCACGTGCACGGAGAGTGCTGAACGGAGGCTATCCTCCTTGTTCACAGAGCTGCCAGACCGAGAATACCTTTCAAGACATGCAAGTTCTTCTGATGACCCTAACAATTACAGAAGATGAGTTTCAAAGCAGGAGTTAACTGGCTTGTATGGAAAAGACAGAAGCTGGACTTTCCAGTGAGAGATAACGAAGACAAACACTAGCTAACATCTAACACATCACTGGGGATGTGAGAAACCTAGATTCAAAATCCCAAGTGTCCTATCACCTCAATGAATGAATGGCCCAATTAAAACACTATTATTTATGTAAAGTAGAACAGCTCCAAAAAAGACTAGGCAGGCACTAATCTATTCATCCAGGACTTMAGAAACCTCTCTGAATCAAAAATTTCCAAGTAAAGCCTTAACCACCAGTCTTGCAATGGGCACTCGACACCATGCAACGGAGCATGCTGGCAAAGTACCGAGTCAGCCAACACGTCTGCATGGTAGAGCATGCCGGTCAGGCGTAGAAGCAGGAAAAGCACATCAGCACGTTGTGCCCCATCTTTTAGCTGGGTTAATTTGTACCCTTGTGCTGACATGCTTATCTTGTCTTTATTGGTGCCGGCTTGAAGGTCACTGCATTGTCCACCATCGCACAATGCAGAGATATCCTGAGACATCATCTTTTCCGTACTGAAGGAAATACTTGCAAACTTTTCAAAAATCCTAAATAGAACAATAAAATCTCTAGGATTCACTTCTCCATAACTGCAACCAGCCAGCAAAGAGGATTTACCAGTCCCTTCCACTCCTTTAGTTGTCATCTCTTTTCTTTGAGGACACAAGGATGTGTAGCAAAGGGCTTTCTTAATAAAAATCAGTCTTTAATTCATCAGCTGAGACTGAAATTTGTGTTTGGCTAACAGCGAACGATATTCAAAACAACAGAAAGCACTCAAGTAAAGCCGATGCTGTAGTACTATGTTACATTTCTCTAACACTACAAGATCTGAAGATTCTAAATACTTTTTAATTCAGGGAGGTTAAAAAAGTCTGGGTTCAGAGAAAAGCACTACTGTGAATTTAAACAAGGGCAATTCTGTTCTCAGGCATTTCAGAGCCATTGCGCATTCTTCTGCCTAGCTCACAATATTCAAGTCCCCCTTCGATGCGTTGCATTCAGACCAAGACAAAAGGACCACCCGGGCAGAAGAAAGCATCTCAATGTCAAGCAGGTACACAGGGTGTATGAACTGCGCTAGCTAAGCAAAATTCTAATCTCAGATCCACACTTGTCYCTACTGAGCTAAGTGATAGTTTCCAAGTGGTCTTTGGTCCTGGAAAAGCAAGCTTCACCTTTGTCTTTCCACAGCTAAAATTGAACTTGCACACCCTCAAGAGGTGAGGTTTGTGAGGAGGAACAGTTTACCTGGGTATACCGAGTTTTTACRATAACTAGAATTGCAGAGGCATATCCCGGCTGTCCCCTGTTCCTCCCCCTAGAAGTTTACATTCCAAGCTAGGTTTAAAAAATGGAAAGATTTATCATTTGCATCATCCCTAATTTTGTAGAATTATTACTAAAACAGAGATGCAGAGGGGTATTGCAACCCAGCAGAGAACAGCGTTATGTACAGCAATGCTGTACGAACCCTTGCATTTTACATATGAATACTAGGTCCATGTCTTAGGATAAGGAAGTTTAGATTTTGAAACGGTCTTACARTCTTGCCAGAAATAGCAGAATGTTACGTGTATTTTTAAATAAGAGAGGGAAGGAGTGGCAGAGAGGAACCGCTACGTACCGACTGTAACACCACTCCGTCCCCCTGCACTGCTCCAGGGGGGCAGAGGAGTCAGGAGTGAAGCTGAGCCTGGGAAGGGGGAAGAAAGGTTTGCTTTAACGCTTGTCTTTTTGTTTCCCGCTACCCGAATCTATTTTAATTAGCAATAAATCAAATTCTTTTTCCCCAAGTGGAGCCTGTTGCCAATGACGGTGACTCAGCTCCGGCTGAGCACCACGCGGTGGCACTCCTGTCCCGGCTGTCCCCAGCAGCCATCCTCGCCAGCTTCCAACCTTGACGCTGGGACGGTCTAAGGAAAAGCAGGCAGATGACCTGACCTCTGGATGCCAACATTTCAACCTGGCTTGAACTGTATTATAACAGGCTTTGATACGGTTAATACAGTTTAATAGCTTAATATAGTTTAGAAGAATATAAAGTTGTCCCCTGGTTTTTACTGCTTGAAATAAAAAGTAAACTACTTTTTCCACTAATTTTAAGCTTCTCTTGGGGAAGGTCTCCTCCAGATTGTCTGGTCCAGGGCAGTGAAATGGCAATTCTTGCAGTGATTGCTACAACTGCTGTGACCCTGTCGCTCTCCAGCCACAACCCTGGCAAAGGCTCTCCGCTCTCCGTCTCCCACCTCCAAGCAAGCAGGAAGAGGAAAACTCAACAGCAAACCTTTCCGAGTTCCTCCTTGCAGAGAGCCTACCATAAAACTAAGGAAAGGACTGGATGATGACACCCAAGGTATTTTAAAAACACGCAGATCTAAGGAAATCCTGCGGGCAATGCCCCGACCTGCTGGCAGCGGGATGGTGCTGGTCTCCCCACCGGTGCCTGGAGCTCTCCCTGGCAGCGGCCGCCCAGGGCTCTCCGGGTGCATTTCCCTTCTAAACGTTTTACACTGCAACAAGCACAAATAGTAGCACACAACTCAGTGTGCTGCTCGTCACGGCCATCCCTTAAATTAACCTACTGTTAATTTTAGCGTAACAGATGCTCACAAACAGGCCGTATGACCTTGACATATACGATTTTAGATTGCATTTAAGATTAACCGCTCTGCTTCCACCGCCCTCTGTACAGCCAGGAAAGAGCAGAGTACCTCCTGCTTTTTTGCACCATGGTACCTTTCTCATTTCTCCAAATTCGCTACCGTGCCATGGTTTAATACTGGCACATTAAGAAGGTTACATCTTACAATCTACGGTGTAACTCTGCACATAATATTCAGAGGAGCATTAAACTCGAGAGTTTCCACATGAGAGAGAACAGCATGGGGTTTCTTGCCTACCATCAGCAGAAATGCATTTGGGATTTAATGCTGTCTTTTAACACACGGGAAGGACAAAACTTCCACTTTCAAATGCAAAATATATTATTTTCAGCCATCGACACAGGTGCCCAAGAGAATGGTGTGTTCCACAACCKAATCATCTCCCAGAGTCAGGGAGAAAACAGTGCCCAGTGAGGACAGAGAAGAAACTGCAGTAACCTTTGAAAACACTCCTGCTGTCTTCTGCTTTCTATGATCTTAGATTAGCTGCTGCGGTGTAGTCACGTATAAGGGGACTATTTCTGAATTCATCACGTATCAAACTGCACGTGTGTGGAATAATGGCAGGAGGTGACCCAAAAATTCGACTTATATCCATATTTTAAAGAAAGGTACAGCACTGAAGAAGCTTCCAGGGTGTAGTGCGGCTGGTATGCCAGGAATCCACGGGAGTTCCCTAGGCCTGT
>JAYKAV010000778.1:4429897-4446024 GCA_035582835.1 Phoebastria nigripes
CAAAAGTTACCCGCCTCCAAGGTGCGACCACACCTCACTGAGCTTGCGCTTTGAATTCTTTCTGGTCTATACCTTTAAAACGAAGCGAGAAAGATTTATACCAATCATAACAAAGGTATGTATGACTAGAGTCGCTCAAGCTCCACCTAAAAGGTAAAAATAATATAAAAATAGCTTGTGAGAGAGAGAATGTTAGGGAAGATATCATCGTTGTGTACTATTCCAACTTCTGGGATCAGTCGACGGGCTGAGCCTCTCTTCCCCCCCCATTGGGACGCCTTTGGGTAAGATTCGAACACTTGGTCATACCAAGTGTCTTCCCGGGAAACTTAGAAATCTCTAGAGAGTCACTTTATATCTTTTAACGCGTTTGTARKACTCAYACTTTTRGTATTTGCACGTGCTTTGTAGGCAGCGAATTTATCACCGGCAATCCAAAGAACCTGTGTATCTGTTGCTTCAATAAACTGCGCTACTCATTAATCTGGCCGTGATAGTTCTCATTGAACGCGACCAAACCYTTTGAGTGCGGCCGTGGTAGTTCATAGAACGCGACCAGACTGAGGAAGHGTATGTCRTTATTTGTGCATCCGTAATCGTGATAGTTCAGTGAACTGTTCGTACTGAACGCGACCGGACTTATAACGACAACTTAGGCTACTTCAGCCTTTAACGCAACAACRTGTGTGCAGGAATAGTCACTTCAGCTGTCGTTTCGTACAGGAGAGTGCAAGAAATCTGGTTATTGGATTTTGCCCTTTAGTTTCTTTTCCCCAAATTCATTTATTGTTGCTGTTTTAACCTGTTCCTATGCTTGGAAAAGCAGGAACTTCTGCAACAGAAACAAAAATAGGTTTGGCAGTATTCTACATAACGGTCTCACCTCCTACAACATCTTAAACTGCATAATGCGTCCTTAACCTAGCACCACAACAGAAATGCCACAAAGGTGAGACGTGTGGGGGAAGACAGATGGTAGCCTAGGAGAAGAGCGAGGGGGCTGTGGAAGAAAATGGTATCAGACGGGCAACGATGCAAAATCCTATTAATTTTAAGGAGTGTAAAGAGGCACGCCAACAGCCATTTTTCTTGTGCGATCTCTGCATCATTACAGGCTCAAATGGGAAAATAACCCCAGAGCTCTGGGAGCTGAACGCTGGGTGTTCGCTGCGAAAAATGAAAGCGATGAGGCTCCTYGACAAGACTCCTGGAGTTACTCTTTGCTGCTCTTTCTTGGGAGCCTTTCAGCGAGTGCAGAGAGCCAACTGCGCGACTGCCAGATCCAAATTCCACGCGCGCCTTTTTATCGTGAAGGGGCATTGCTAGAAGAGCTTGCGGTTAATAGCCATTTCTTCTGCTGCGTCTTCCCGCCTACCTGGACTAATTCAGGCACTAACAGAAGGGGAAGTCTGAAAGCCAGGCTACCAAATTTTGTAGAGAATGTGTTACAACCTTCAACGCTTTTAGCACCTGTCCTCCAGCCCAATGTGCGTGAAATGGCGTGTAAYGTAAGATCATTTAGGTTGCAAAGAGAAGCACTTAAAACCCAAAAAACTCCTAACTACGACCATAATCTTTATTCAACCCCCTCATGCGCACGCACTGTGAGATAGTCTGTAATTAAGGATCACATACTATCTATTCATGAGACCTCTGCCTCCTTCAGCGAGTAGGCCAGGCCAGGCCCCACATGCTTAAGAAACAGAGCTTTGAGCACTTATTTTCTCCTTGACGCTCAACGGGTGGCAGAAGGACTTTTATTCTGCATGATAAACCTGATTTCTGAAGATGAAATCATTGATTTCCTCATAGGCCTTTCTGTAGTTCTCTGTTGTATTTATATCTGCAATAAGTACTAATGCATTTATTTTCAGTAACAGCTTTGTGAAATGAAAGGCACTTAATCTTCAATTTACAAGGCCAAACGTAGCCTCTAATTTTGGCTGCACCAACCAGAAATGCTTTGGATCTTATTTTTCAGGACATATACATTACACGTAGCGTTTGTAATTCAAAAGTGACATTTCTATTGGCTTCATTTGCTGTAATGGGTGCTCAGTATTTCTACAGGTAGACCATGAATCACAAGTCAAGCTGTCAAATAAAAGGAGGGAACACGTAACTGCTGGCAGTCCTTGAAAACCCGAGTTTTCTGACGTGAGCAGCATCACGCAGGACCTCTGAGAAGAAGAAAGTCGGAACCCACGTCTCCAGGGCAGCGCTCCATTTCCTAAATGGCCAGCTCTCCTCTCTTCCCCGTGATCCCATGTCTTAGCGCAAACATCCCATTTCTAACACAACCCAAGCAAGAATCCTGCCCCCCCGATTATTAAACTCTGATTGACATGTAACTCAGGTCTGAACAAGTCAAAGATATTATGGAAAAATAGCGCACAACTCCATCACCTGAAACCTGCATCTGAGAACACACACGTCTTATTTCTGGCATTTCTTAATCTTTATGCGTAATTGTCCTCAGTCTTGCTCTTGGCAATGTCTGAAGGCTTGATAACACTATCACACCCGAAACATGAAGAGCCAGGCTACCCTAACCCTAGCCAGCATCAGCAGCGTTACCGTCAGTACATGGACACAGGTACGCGAGCACTGGTGAAAGACAGAACGCGCCTCTGATGAGACAGTAAAAAAAAAAAAAAAAAAAAGGGAATAATGAATCCGTATGGCAAGAGCTTATATTTTTCAAGAATTGCGCAGGGCTTTGACCTTGCATATTCAGATAGCGAGGTCAGATTACAGAGGTGAAAATTTTTTTGATTCCTCTGATAATCCATTACTCATTGCGGTATATGTACAGAGTACATACATTGATGAAGACAATGTCCCCCAATTAACAGTTAGTGATCTCCATAGGAAGCGATCTTCTTGATCCCAACGGAGGGAAAATTTAACATTCCCATCATTAGATATAGGACATACATCCTATGTAACTCTCCCTAGTTTAGGCCTCTCTTTATTCATATGTTTGGCAGCAAGCAAATCTCTCGAAGCGCCTCTGTGCCTCTCTATTTCTGAACTCAYGTGCAAAAATCACCCGTCAGCAAGCACTGTACATAGTGCCAGTTTGTTGCCTGCCTTCCAAACAAGCTCCTGGACTAAAGGGTCATYGATTGTCGTCATCTTATGCCTTTTGGCAACCAGTCTCATCTTACCTCTTCTTCAATGCCTTAATCCTTGCCACACAGCAATATTTCCCCATACACCTTCTTCTAGCCCCATTCCACCCAGGGTGTCTCTGTCCCATCCCTCCCACCAGGCTTTTGATGGATCCACCTCCAGGCACCACTTGGTATTTTGTAGAAAATCCAAGAGCAGCAAGCCTGCTTAGGTTTACCCTTCCTGAATTCAAACACCACCTTTCCCAAACACCTGTAGCAGCACGCCAGAGTCCGACTCTACGTGTCGCATATGTGTGTACGTCTGTGACTAGATGTGTATATCTCTGGAATACACGAGATTTCCAGCGAGGGCACCTGGGGACCCACGGAGCGGCCGCCACAGCTGCTGCAGCGTGCAAACGCATCGACAAAAGGCAGGAGCACGTGAGCCAAGGACACGCTTCGCTTGCTGCGGTCGATACCAGCAGATGGGTTCGGCAGAGATGGGTGACGGGCCTCAGTTCCGGCTGCCGCATCCATTCCCTGTCCCTGATTACACGGCATCGTTAATGCCAGTTAGCGCGGATCGTTATTGCGGCGAGCCCCGGTCTCCATAGCAACAGAGCCTGTAATTCTGCATGCGGAAACCCAGAAGTTGGGCAAAATGCATCCTCGGGCACGCTGCTGGATTGACATCGGACGAGCTGAATGAAGTTTTGCAGGATTTCCAAACTGAATTGCTGAAAGGACCCGCGTAACAAATGCTTTGCCAAATCAATACGCGGCACTCCTACAAATTTTGCCAATCTGCCTCTCGCAGCAAACGCTGGCATAGTACAAAGTATAAACACCGCGTGGAGGGACTGTGGTCCAGAAGCTGGAGAGGGAACAGACACTTGCAGGGTATTTCTAGCTCATCTGCTGATTTTCTATTTTTCTTCAGGCAAAACATATTGAAAATCTGTAAAAATGCATAGAATGATACATTCTCTGTGGTTTTGCCAAGCACTCTGATACCTTTAGCAGATAAACATGTCTGCAAAAGTAAGAAACGGTTATCTGACAGCAGGTGTGGTATTATACTAATGCACACAGACAAAAATGGAAACTAAAGTTCCATGCACCTACCACCAGGCAGATGAATTTTTTTAGCACAAACCTCCACTCCCCACCACCCTCTTTTTTTCCCCTATTCTCCAACAAGTAGGGGGAAGAAAGTGGGTTTTCCCCTCTGTCCAACGCCATCCAGAGCGTTATGGTACTTACTGTACCGTATCTACAGTATAATAAACAGTCTACATTTCTTCTCTCCCTTTGCTTTGCCTACTTTGTCATAAATAGTCTGAGCCTCCACATAAGTGTACTACTTATAATATTATAAAACAAATTGTTTCATTGATACTGAGTAACAACACAGAACTTTTTTTTTCCTGACAGAAGCTGTGCAAGTCCTGGTTAACTCCTGTATAACATATGCTGTTTTAAAATCTACTTGCAGTCCGGACTCTCTTGCCTTAAATATTATGTAAATTATTTTGTTTCTTTACCCATAGAAGCCCGTTTCTGTCTCTCCGTCTCTCTATACACACACATAGACATATGTATATATATGAGGGAAAAAAAACCCGTGTGTGTATGTATATGAAAAAACTTGGATCAAATTCAGCATTCAAGAAACAATAGTACTGTACCGCTTAATAGGCCACGCTGCGTTAACAGAACTCTGTGGTAATCCAGAATAAGTAGTAGAGGATCCCGATCAAGGATCAGCCAAAATGTTCACGGTATAATTTGGTCAGCTATGAGATAATATCATATGGCTCACTGATCAGCAGATGAAGAAAACAAAAATAGCTGACAGAAAATAAAGAATACAACGATGCCCCTCGTCCAGCAGTGCACATTGGCAAATACTTAAGAATCTTGGCAGTCTTAATGATTTTCTGGAATAGCTAGCTAAATAACTGCTTAACCACATGCCATATAAAACCCGATGAACTCAGTATAATCACTTTGGGTACGAGAGTCTCTATAGTCATTGCACTTCTTTAACCTCCTCTCTTCCACTTCACTTGGGCACGTGGAGGATAGCGAAGCATTTCATACACAGGAACTGAATCTAAAACTGCTTATGAGTAAGCTCCATCAAGCAAGGTCGATCTAGAAGGAATTGTTAAAAAAATATTAATTATTTATTGTGGATCAGCAGTTTGTTAGGCACTACTCAAAATGCAAGCGTTGTCACTACTGTCCCAAAACCATGATGACCTAAATTCAAGTCCTGAATTAAGATTTTAGATTCTCATAAACGACAATGATAATACAAGACTGATGTTAGATGACAAAGCCACAAGAATGGATACAACTCAATCACAACAAGTTATCACTGAAGTCTTGTTAGAAAAAAGAAAAAAAGACCAAAACTGAGATGTAAAGCAGCTTGAGAAGAGTGGGATACGGAGCCAGAATAAAGCAAAAAGAAAAAAAAAAAAAACAGTCCAGTTGTCTGGAAGACATCTATCGACGCCCTGTGCGTTCTGTGGCCAGAGGATTTGTTGTGAAATTCATCTTTTGCTGAAAGAACCAAGGCTTTCAAGTCATTTTTAACCCTCCTGGCTGAAAAAACAACCTTGTAGGTATGAAACAAGAGTAAACGATACAGCAGTGTGACCCCGAGGCAACAGATCACCTGAAACATTATTAGAGAGGTTTAGTTCCCCATATGCCAATAACTTGTTAAGCTTCGAAAGGTAAAGCATGTTACCTTATAAAATTTAAAAGTATAAATACCTTGCTGCCATGATTTTCACACAAGCATCCCAAATCCTGACCATTTCCCAGGTAATCCTTAGATTCTAACATAGTCCACACAAAACTGCTTTATCAAGAACACAGTCTACGTTAAGAAGATACTTCTGGATGTGGAATGAGTGATGTAGTAAATTATCTATATTTGAAATATTAAGCTTTCTTTGGCATTGTTTTCCAGAATACATTTTAATCTTCTACAAACACAGTAACTTACTGCTTTTAATCAGCAGGTAGATAGCATCTCTTATAATGACAACGTTCTACTCCCTTACCCGTGTTTTAGGAATCTTTTGGCAAACATCTTCTCTAGTTAGCTAGACCACAAATGAGATTAAAATGTGTTAGTTTTGGCCCCAGCTTTCGCTGCTGTATGAATCAATTCAAATGACACTACCTTCCTAAGGTATCTTTCTTGAATTTGATGTTCGATGAGGGAATAACCGCAATGCTTTTCACCTTCCTGTCCTGTTCAGAGCTATGATGCAATGAGTGTCCTGTGGGGCCAATGGGGCTAGTAAAAGCCTCACAGTGGCAGCTCTCATGATGTAGGCTGTTCCACTGATGAAATCTTGGCTTTGTTTGCTCATTGCTAGCTTTCTTGACAGGACTTGCATTGATTGACACTGACAGTGTGTCCTGGGACTCTGTGATCTCTTTCTGCTTCCACTGAAGTAGTATTTTTGCAGAGTATAAAAGCTGTAGGCACTAGCCATCTGGTCTACTATAATATCTGATTATGTGTTTTCCTAGACACGTCATCTCAACTGGAACTGTAATAGGTGATGTGGGAGATGTAGCGTCAAGTGATGCACTGAATGTCATAGAAAAGCTCAATCCAGGGATTCCCTTTTGAATATGTAAGCAAAGTTGAGTCCAAGGACAGGAAGAATTAGAGAACAGCATTCATGGGATAACACTAGATGTGCTAGAAACATAAAAGAATTTGGGAAGAACTATTGCAAGAGCATCAATTATCCATTTACATGAAATAAGCTGCGTAGTTCACCAGATACCTACGCACACTTAGAAAGAGACTCCGGGGTAAAAGAAAAGGGCAAGATGATTCCTTAGGCAAGCGAGATCTGGTGAGCGGTCCCCAGTTAAGGAGGCACTGCACCACCTCCGGAGAACTGCTATGGCAGCTTTGCTCCCTTTGGTGCCTTTCCAGCCGAAGGGTATAGCCTCAGCTCAGATTTTATGCAGAGGTTACTGAACACACTGGTGGTGATGGTCTGTTGGAGAGGTAAGTAAATAGCCTCCGTGTCCTCATATCAACATAACACGTACAAGTTGTATTAAGTCAAAAGTTAACGTTTTCTTTGGACTGTGCTCTGCTTTGAGCAAGGAGTCAACTAGATGACCTCCAGAGGTCCCTTCCAACCTCAATTCTCTGTGATTCTGTGAAAAGAAACCCAATTAACATATGATGCTGTAGAATATTAATGAGGACTATTCTATGTGTAATTAACAATTAAATGTATGCTGGCAACCTGCTAAATGAACCCCTCCCATTTTACACAAAAGAGTAGCTGTCATTTATCACCGGTACCTTCCTAGCTGTTACATAAAAGATCATGAAAGCCTAGCAACGTCCTCATGTCTTTCAAAACGATACYGTTCTTCTTACAAGTCTCTGCTAAATAATCACCGACCAGAATAAAAAAGCAGTGGAACAACACAGAAACCTCTGAAGAATGTCCTGTCGGGCTTAAGCTCTTCCATTCCCTGTAGACAGCTGTTCATGGCAGGGAGCTCGCTACCCTCATGTCATGGACCCAACGGAAGACTAAAATACCCAATTCTGCAAAAGATCTGATGGATGAAGATCCATCAAAGAATCTCAAGAACAGGACAGTTGGGGTACAGAGCTGCTGTAAAGCACAACAATAGATAAGTCAGCTTACTTCTAATTGACCCAGCACYCAATCGAGAAGAAAATGAGTTCTTGCAGCTTTACCAGCTCTATTAAACTATATTTCCACAGAAGCCTGCTGTAACAAGATTCTTAAAACGCATTAGTAAATTATAATTAGGGATTTCTTATCCCTTTTACATGCTTACGAATTAAAATCCGACTCAGTCAAAGGAAAGCTTCCATTGACTTAGAAGGCGTTGGAGAATCTCCCCATAATTTTCACTGATGCTAACAGGAACTGTGTTTGTAAAGGAAAAATGAGAAGTTGATGTTTTACCAAGGAGAAAACTGCCTGAATTTTCCTTTAGAAGGGCTTTCACAGGGCCGAGCGTGAGCAAAAAAACTCATAACAATGCAAACTTACTGTGGCGGATGGGTTTATACTAAACTGTTATTTCTAGCAAGGAACTTCTCTGAAGAATTCTTCTGAGCCATCACAGATGAAGAGAAGGGTTATCCAAATGCAGAACAAAATGTTTCTGCTTAAGCGAAGGCATTGCGTGAATCCACCCAAGAACACAAACAACGTGTGTGGGAAAGTCTCGGTGAACATCGTTCTGTATACCAGGAGAGCATGCGGAAGAAAGACAGCTCAGTCTAAGCAGCGAAAAGTGAGAAGATAGCTCCATTTCACAGTCATTAATGACACAGGAGCTCATACGGATGAATTAAAGCCAATCCCAAAGCAGTTAGGTCAAGTACGGACAGTGCATAGCCATATCACTCACCTTCTATAAAGAATCTGCCCAAAATAGTTGGCTTATGGTAAATGTTTCTTAACACACGTACACATTACTTAAGCCTATTTAGCTTAAACACGTACAAGTACACCTACATGCGCTTCGGTGACCTCAGCGTTAGTGTCTCGCGGCTTAATTCTTCAGTACAAAAAGAGCAAGACTTAAAATAGTTTTGCAAATTAAATTAAACTGATCATTTTTACCATGACAACAATTTTTCCTAACTGCAGTAGACTACATGGCCCAGCATTGTGACAGCTAATTGGGCTCTAGCAACAGTGTCAATGCTCTGTTTCTCCAGGATTTCTATGCATTTCTGTGTTGTGACTGTATACAAGTCATTTTAGTTTTGTCTTTAAGCCAATAATAAAATATTAAATAAATAAAAAAAAATCTCAGACACACACACACACAATTTTGAGAGCAGTAAAGAGAATTAAAAGTTAAATGCATGCATCTTCAGGCTACATGCATTCTTCTTACCTTATGCTTTTCGAAAGAACCACCCAGAGCCTTAAAACACTTGAAAAAAATAATTGTTCTAGACATCTCTTATACTCTCCATAAGTATAAAAGTGGTCCACATGGATTTTGTATTGTATCTATAACAACAGATATGATAGCGCTTCGGTTAATTCGTAAAAAAACGTAGTTTACAGGAGTATTTTGTAGCAGCCAGCATCACAATACTGAGCTATCAATCACATGGAGGTGGAGAAGAGGCTGTGGGATGCTCAAAATACATTTCCATATCTGGGGACAAAATTTGCTGCTGGGTCTGGGGCTCTTCCCTCAGCAGTCAACGGCTCTAGAAACTCCTACGCAAATAACTTACTCTGGTGGGAAGGGAGAGCCCTTGCAGTCAGATACCTTTACACCTTGCCCGAACTTTGACTCCAAATTGTGCTCAAATCATTTATTACATTTAGCAAAAATTAACCATCCTAATTCCCCAATAACGAGGGTGGCTAATAATGCTTTGCAGTAAGCAGTCTATTGTGTTGATTTGGGTTTTTTACGGAGGCTTTGCTCAGTTCGTCCCTGCTGGAGGGTACATACACTCTGTATGAAAGCTGGCAGTGGGGAGCTAGATGGGAGGAGCTGGGACAGATTCGGTGCAGAAAAGCTGCTGTGCAGAGCAAGTGGAGTAACTCCAGAGCTACTACTGTTCTCAGTACTACAGAAGTGCTACTTCGGYGTTAAAATAAAGGGTTTCTTTCCAGTAATCTTTACCATCATCGTAYGTCAGCAAGATATTAATGGTCTCTTAGCAAATCTGTATTTCGCAAGAACATAAACCAGCAGACTGACAACTCTTCTGTAAATGGACACGTCCTCACGGGGAACTTCAGCCAAAAGCCCAAACGCTGCGGGGCAGGGTCTCTGTACTTCTCAGAAACCCACCCAGAACAGGACACCGGCTGCAAGTCCCCACAGCCGGGGCTGAATGGGGGCTGTGTGTTTGGGAGGTCTCGGGCTGCAACTGGAAGGGTTGAAAACAAAAGGAGTTTTCAGCGGGTATGAAATAACTGCGACACTAGAAGGGCTCGACTGACACTCGACTACCACCCATTTTACTGGGGGTCAACTTCTCTTAACGCAATAGTCGCAGTCTTCCCAGCACCAAGACTTTAGGAGAGGAAGGTTATAGCAAATTAGTATTTTTTTTAATCTCAGAGTTTTCACTGCAGCCCTACAAACTGACAACTCTATATCCAAAATGCAGATGGAAATAAGCGCTTCTCAGAACTGACCCCGAAATAATTGGCTTCCTATCCTGCTCTGCAAGCCTGTCTCGAGTCTGACACGTCTAACAAAGGCAGAAAGGCAATCCGAGCTATGAGGCTTCTGGTGCCCGGGGAGAAATGAAGCGTTAGTGCTTGGGATGGGTATTTGCACACTGCATGGAATCAGATCACCAAATCACTTCACACAGAAACTCAGGAGTTTTTTAGATAACTTTCAGTGTCTCCGTATCTAACACATCTCTCTGCGGTTATAAAAAATTCCCGTCGAAACTTTTTCAGGTGGAAAAATGCCTTGTCAATACAACGCTTTTAATGAGGCATCTTAGCATTGATCACAAAAATATTTATTTTCCACTGACAAAGTTGGCCTTGCTTATAGATGGGGAGAAAAAAAAAAAAAAAAAGAAGAGAGGGGGAGAACAGCACAAAAAATATCTTCCACCCTGCTGAAACATTTCTGCCGAGGAAACTATCATTTTCAACAGCAGCAATCATTGCCAGTCAGGACTCAAAATTAATGAGGAACCTATGGATGGGGGGGGGTAAAAAAAAGCAAGCAAAAACTATATTTGGATACTAATCTCCAGAACTATCCAGCGCTCCTCAGAGCAGTCTTCACCGGGGCATAAACAGCCACACAACCTGTGAATCTGTTTATCTGCGGGTTGCTTAACGTGCTCTAAGTTACCTGTTTCGGTATCACTCGTTTTGTTGTTTGACCTTGATTTGCCCCAGGATATCTCTACAAATAAGCCTAAACACTGTTCTCACACTTTTCCACAGAATTACCACGCAAGAAACATGCATCGTGGACAACGATGTTTTTGGCTCCCATAACTCTGAAAAATAATTCAAAATGCATGTGTCATAATAATTTTTTTTTTCCCCCCAACGTTTGCAAGAAGCCAACGATGGTATACATTCTATTAAAAAATAAACCTCGAGCTCTGCTGCTCTGTGTGGATGTTTTTTAGGAACTAAGGCAGGGCACTGGTAACAAGACATATTCACCTTCTGCAAACGCCGCTTTCTAAAAGCAGCCCTCAGCGCTGCCTTATTCCCCATCACGTCCTCCTGTTTGTGACAAGTGCCAAGCGGAGCAACCCCTCGACGGAATGAGCTACAAAACAGATAGCAGAGTAAAGGAACAAAACTGCCTGCCACCGCAATATAGCTATTTCTGGGTTGGAGCGGGGGGTCCTTTTGGGGGAGGTAACGCATATGGGGCAAAGCAATCGCAGGTTTGTTTGCATATTGCAGCGCAAACAAAAGTTTGCTTGGTAGGACGGATTTCCTGTTCATTTTAACAAAGCTGAGTATGCAGGAGTTTGGCCAAATTCTGTTCATGGAGAACAACTTACAAAGTCGGTGTTACATTACTAATTGCCAAGATATTTAAGATATCAAGCACAGCAAAAGGGTCAGTTGCTCGGTGCCGCGCTGCTGGCATCTCCGCCTGCAAAGGATAAATGAAAACCTGTCTGGTTTCAATCCGTGCGGCCAACCAAGTACAAGAGAAACCAATAAACACGTCAAGACATCCTAAGATGTAAGATGCAAAATATAGCTATTTTCGGTGTTTATCACACAATTAAGATCTTTACATATATAGAACGTTCCAAATACTTGACTATCGTTATTAATGTGGATCTCTATCTGTTTTAGCATCATCTTAAAAGAAAACTTTTTGCATTTGGCCCCCAGTTTGTATTTCTGCAGGCTAATGTCTTTACAGCTGCCTACAAAGGCATCCCCTCCCTTCTTTGCCAACACAAGATTTTTCCCTGCAGTACGTTCCCAAGTACCTCTACGGTTCGGTTTTGAATAGCTCAAGCAAGAACACAGAAAGCGGCAGCAGTGCAGAGCAGCAAAAAGTAAAAGTAGCTTAAACTACTGCAACGGGGGGGGGGGGGGACGTTAGATCAACAGGGCCATTAACTGTTTGGCCCCCAACCAGCCACCTCCCGCTCTTGCAGAAGAGCCATAAAACAACAAGCATCCAGAATTGTTTTGTTCATCTCTTCACGAACAATGTCCTGGAGCGGCATGCATTACCGAGGGGGAAAGTGTCACCTACTGACAGACAGCTTCTTGAAGCCCTTCAGTTTTCATCCATAGTCGGCTCCCCAAGCGCTTGTCTGAAAAATCCCGATTACATCACGACACTGGACTAGATCACATCTCAAAACGGCAGAAATGCAGAACGCTGTGCTCTTTGTAAACCTCTGATGAACCACGCTTTGCCGTGCCAGGTTTCAGGTGAAGGCTACATGTACGTTAGAGGATTTCATTTATCTTCCAGAAACAAGCAGCTTTAAACTACAGTGTAAAACAGAAGACGTGACAACAGACTTCACTTTGAGGCCTGAACCGCTCCTCTAGGAAGGATGCACACAGGAGATGAAATACCAACAGTCAGGGGATAACCTGCCGTACTTTTATATACAGTTTAAATTTCTTATATCGCACATAAAATAAAACCCCATCCCCCATGCTGCATGGGCACTGGCTGCGATACACATAGGAGAGCATATCCTGAGGGGCGAGCCCACTGTAGGATCCAAGTTATGACTGCTAAACCGTTTTCCCTTCTTTCTTTTTCCCCACTAAAAGCACATTAAGCAAGAATTAAGTTTGCAGCTTTTTTAAAATTCGCAGGTAAATTATTCAAAGGTGAAGATGCATCTTCAGGTAGCTACAAAGTAAGAATGCCTTTTTAAACATTACAGTCTGAGCTACTGTAACTGGCATGACATATTTTTGTTTTATTCTAAAACTACACTGCACCAGGCGTTCACGAAAGGCCAGCCCTCCGTTATCACCTGACGTGGATCTGTTGGAGAAGTCAAAGGAATCGTGCTTGATGAGGACCTGCCCTTTGAAGTGGTCCTAAAGTAGAAGGTATGTAGAAGGAATGTAGTAGAAGAAATTTGGACATTCTATGTAATTTCTTTCCTCTCGGACACATTTGGTCATTTACGAAACCAACGGAGATATACCACCTTAGTAATCTTCTTCCATCCAGGGGTAGCAAACATCGCTGATCCAAAATTTGTTCAAGCTGTTCTAGGAGGCTGAATAGTTGTCTTTGAAAGACTGGGCTAATTACTATCATCCCCTGTGGTGTTACTGATGTGGCAAAATCTCAAGAGACTGCATCTGGTGAGGGAGTGACCATAGGCTTAGGGCCCCCCTTAGGCTTAGGGACAAAGTCTCTTTATATTGATAAACTGGGTAGTTTATCAGTACCAGCTCTGTAACTAATGTTTATTTCCTTCGTCTACGTTTTTCTTATATTCAGATAGTATAAATACGGGTAGCAGTCAAATAGATTGTTAACCAAGCTGCGGATAACATAGTTATGATTCTAAAGCAACAAAATATAGCAAAGGTTGAGTTTWGCTTTAATGAAACTTGAAAATTGGCAGTCTGGTCACCCGGCCTATACGCATCAGCCATTTGTACCAAAGTCCTAGAACTAAGAACAAAACCTCCCAGAACCAGCATTGTGCCTGAATTCAGAAATTATCCCCGTCAGCTCTCAGGTACCTATGCACAATGCCTTCCTACAATATTATTCAGGTGCCTACATACCTGTATTTAGTCCCGGGGACCCACCCACAGAACTAGACGGGAGCGTTCAAAGCCGTTGGCGGCAGGCTGCAATTCACGGCTCGGAGAAATGCYGTAGAGGGAGGGACCTCCTCCAGCCAAGGCAGAAGAGTTTATTAACCGCAACCATTGCCATCTCAATTTTTAAGCAACGTGACTACTGGAACACAAAGAATAGACTTGCACACCAAGTTCAGATAAGAGCAGAGAAGGAAGAGTTCCTGACCAGTCAGCCAAAATTTTGAYACACAGAAAAATACTAAAAAACCCTATTAAACAGTCAAATTGTAAGGATTTTGAGCAAGGCTCTGTTGACCTACCTACAAAGCATTTTTGCCCTTTGAAATCCGAAGTACCTGGTGACTGTCACACTTCTGCAAGACCCGCTCTATCTTCTTGTCCACTTGGCCTCCCAGGCAGCTGTAAAGCTGGCTTGATGACACCTGCGTGGCTCAGCAGAACTGGAACCGGCAAACGGCTTCCTGCTGACCGGATCTCAGGAAAAATTGGATAACCTTCACAAAATTACCCAGAGGACTTCGATAACAACGGAGTAGCTCTGACATAAAGGGAACAACGATCATAAGGAGCAGCCAATGTGAATTTGTTAAGAACTAACCATGTCAAATAAATTACAATTTTTTGGGGCGGTTTTATTTTAATAAGGCCTTTCAAATGGACCTTCAGAAGCAAACTGGTATGGAATAGATGGCGATAAAATTACAAAAATAAGGCTGTTTCCTAGTAGAATAGAGAAAACCATTCTTTGCTATGCATCCCTGACCCGTGAATGCTGGAGACGAGATACTGGATTGAAAAAACCTTTCACTGGCCGTGTACACGGCTCTTACCTACAGAAATTCTGAACCTTCAGAGAGTACATCGACGCTTTTTTTGGCATATGACAAATACAGGGTTATACCATTCCTCCAAATCATTTGAAAGGTAATAACCCTGTATTAGCTACAGAAAGTCCTGTTTATCTAGTAACACCACAGTCCAAAATACCAGTTAAATACAGAACAGGAAAAATAACCGTGCTTCTTGAGTGGATTAACCTGCTCAGTAAAACTATGCAATTTAGAACAAACCTGCTAAGCTTAAAAATATTTCAAAAGGAAATTTTTGCAAAAACTAGTTCTTGTTCCCAGGAACTAGTGCCCATCCTTCATTTCAGAAGAGAGTAAACAAAACGAAAGGGGTAAGATTAATAAATCCACCAGAGATGCGACTGTTGCGCACCCTGAGGACTTCCTAACGGACATGAAGACCTACAACAGAGGACTTTTCTGGGCAAAAACAGTTGCCCTCAAATCGTGCCACTGTTGAAGGAAGCTATCTCAAAGCAGTTGGAATTTCTCAGCAGCAGCAATGGAAGATAACGCTCAGAAAGCATGTATTGTACCGTGTGCTTACTTGGAATATGGTTTTGTAAGCCTGGACGGGGATCCCCCATGTAATTTATGAGCACAAATTCAAGGGGCAGTGTCAGAAACCAYGGGGAAAGCCTCGGTAAAGACTATGAGTTTGCAGAAATTTCAGCAGCTTGGAAGGTAGAACATAGGCGGGGAGCTCCATCAGTTAGAAGAGGAGGGGATGAAATCAGATTTGCCCTATTCATCATATAACCAAAAACCTGAGTCCACAAAGTGATTTCTCAAGAGCTCCTACATGTCTATCTTAGCTACTTCTCAGCTGCTGGTTTAAACTTCAAAAATCAGAACTGGGCAAAACTAGACAAAAAAGTTTCTTTATAGCAAGCACACATCAACCGATAATTCTACCCATCTCAGTAGAGTTTTTCTGGGTTTCTGCCAGTACAGATGATGCAGAAGCATGGCCGTACACTGACACCCTTCCCCATGATACGGATTTCATATATTCTTCTGCTCTAATTGGTAGTGTTTATGCAGTCATCTATTAATTTTATTAGTTGATATTTCCAACACAAATACAGAACATACGTACCTTCTTACTCCATTTGTCTCTTCAAAAGCATTGCCTAGTTTTACTGAAAATAATCAGAGGAAAAACTTCTAAGCCTGCTACAGATATGCTAATTCCAGCGTACATCTTAGTTACGAAGATTTGCCTTTGATTTGGACACTTGTTTCAAGAGAATTAACGTACAACACAGAAATTATCATAGATAAGACAAAGGATGAAATTAATTTTAGCATTTCTG
>JAYKAV010000778.1:4446079-4462860 GCA_035582835.1 Phoebastria nigripes
TTCTGTGTTACGTGGATTGCAAAATGGGAGCTGGTATCTATCATTTTCTGTCAGGTGAATTTTGGTACCATCTAAAGCGACTTTTGCCCTGCAGCATAAATATTGACGATCACTTTGTTAACACACTCTGGTTCCTTTGTTGACGCACAAAGTCAGCTGCAGAGGCTCATTAGTTTGCAGCGGGGTACTGTTTTAAGAAGCCTAGTGATACAGCGCTTCTTCCTACTCTGAAAAATGAGGTTTAAATAATTCTTGAGTCAAATTGTACAACGTGATTTGTTTCTTGCCACCCGAGCACAGAATTCCGTTCACGTTATTAAAATGCCTTGCGATTTATCTCAGTAAGCCACGTAGCTGAGATTGTTAACGTTCATGCAAAAATTGCAGCAGAGAGAGATGCTTCTTTAAAAGCTAAAATGCCTCAGCCCACTACCCTCGGGCAGGGGGGAGCAGCCCCCCCAGACCAGCATTTCCCACGAAGCAGCTCACAGAGAYGCAGGGAAGAAACGGCTGCGGCAGAATCTGTAGGAGGGGGATTGAAAGCCTTGACGGCCCCGTGTGGGCAAGAGCACTGTTTATTTGATGTTTCGCCAACGTTCACGGTAAGGAATACAACCAAAACAAAGAAACAAGCTCTCCCCGCGCACGCCTCTGCCCTGGCATGGCAGGGTTCCTCCTGGCCAGGGCACGCACCGGCTGCCTTAACGGAAGGTGAGCATCTTCAGCTCCAACCGAGTTCAATAAAATCTGTGCAAATAGGAGTTCGTGGCCAGTAATTACAATTCATTTGCAAGCTAGATTGCCTGCCAGGCCGTAAATTCACGGTAGATTTGATATGCAAAAAAAGTTATATACTGCGCATAGCCAGTTATAGGAAAACAGCTTCTTTTAAGGGCTATTTAATTGTAATTTCTAGAACAACAGAAATTATTCGATTTTCCATAAATATTTTGCTAAAATATTTACTGCTCAGAATCACAAGGTGGTTTGCTTTTAAGAATCACTATCTTCTAGCTCTAATTGGTAGTGTTTGTGCAGTAACCTACTATCACTGTTTTACCCTCCCAAAGATAATATTTGAGAAAATATAAGCACAGGCTTCCATAATAACGTCAAGGATGTTTTAAGCAGTGCTAAATTGTACAAGAGCACTAAGGCCAAGATGGACATCCAACATCCCTGGGACCTAGGGGTAACTGTGCTCCACCGTTGGAGCAGATGGGAGTGCCCCCTCCGGACCCCACCGCAGTGCAAGGCATGGAGTTAAGAACTTGCAGATAAGACCGAACATATACAAAAATCTTCTGCTACAAAGCTATACTTTTAACATTAACATTACAATGGTATAGTATTAAGGGAAGGAAAAGTGGAGACCTAAAGACACAAACTAAGGTGCAACACCCAGATTTATTCTTCAGCCCTATTTCCATCCCGCTACCAACACACAGGGTGCATCTCACGTGCCGTACGCTAGAGAAAGGTGCCAGATGCAGAATCCAGTAAGAAGCAGCTTACACTAATAATCTCCTCTCCACTGCACCTCTTGACAAATTATTTTCCACCCCTTCAAAAATTAAGACTTCATAGACTTCATGTTCAGAGGTGCTGAAACCAACAYCGACAGGAATCCACACAAATCTCAAAAGAGCCAAAATAATCTTAACAGTCACACGAGCAGAACTATATAAAGTTGTAAAAGCATTGAATACCCTTCTCTGTATTGGGACTAGGACTTCCATTTAGACCACCATATAAGACTGTTTACCTTTCTTGTTCATAATTATAAATCCTTCATACTCAGACATGAATTTTCGATGAGATCACAGCCTTAGAAATCACTGCCCTTCTCAGGAGCGTTTTCCACCTCTCACTCAAACCAGTTCCCCCTTAATGATTGTTCCCTATTCATCCTAACCACCTCTTCGAAAGGCAAGTTAATACTGGTTTCCCTTGGAGTTGCACTTTCTCATGTGGTGTTTTTCCACATTGCCAAGAAAGAAGGGTTTGAATTTTAAAGCTCACCGATGCCCATTCTGATCACATAGCAGCTCTTTTCTGCTGGTTTTTCCCTTCTGCATTTAATGCTGTTATTTGTTCTATGTAGAAGGACAATGCCTTGTTCACAGCAATAAACGTTTTTGTCTGTAGCAAGCAATATCCCACTATATTCACTATAGTCCCCCGTTAAAATTCAAGATAAAAACCACACACGCATGAAATACATGCATGAAAATGCGTTGAGCCCACATGGTCACCGTTCATCCCAACAAGAATTTTTATAGAACTCCGGTGATGACAACCACATGCAACCGGGTACTATGGGGGAAGCAAAAGAAACTTAGAATTCACGAAGAGGAGACTTGACTTTGAGGCATGTTGTTTTGAGCCCTGGTTGTGGCAGAACTTGAAAATTTTGCTCTGAATGTCTACCTTTGCACAACAACTCTTCTTAGCAGAACTAATTATTTTCTATTACTGAATTATTTACTAATTTCTGCAACAGAAATATTTTAAACTGCTCCCTTCCGGATGCTCTATTTGCTCTRTTTTCCCTATATTTCTCTAGTTTCTCTAGTTAAGTGCTCCCAAAGTCTGCTAGCAATTTAGGTTTGTGAGGACACCATATTTGAAAATACGTTTGGAGGAGGAAACCAATTTTGCTGTATRGCAACGGTCTAAAGTTCACCGAACCTGATTTGTTGTTTTACAGAAACAGATCATCAAAATCTAGACTGGATTTCAAATTTGCATTAACATGCTAAGACTTAAATATTTTAGACCTGATCCCTTACTCTATTTGATTTAGGCAAAATTCTTACTGAGATCAGTGACAGTCTTTCTTGACGCAGGACAGTCATCCCACGGGCCAAATAAATTTTTCATACCTGTCACTGAGATTTATTTACTTAACTGCTCTTCCTAGTAATTAGTAATCAGAAAGCCTTAACTTGAATATTTATCACCCTAAACTTCGTCCTTTTTTCATAAGCAATAAAATAAGCATTCAGAGAAAAATAATACGTTTTCTCTTCTACAACAGCCCATACCTCAGGAGTTGTCACAGGGTAGCAAACAAAACGTGCCTTGCAGCGTCCAAGGAACGCAAACCGAGGCCGAATACGTCGTCATCGTATGTCGCCATTCCCATAGCAAGTTCTAAGAGTAAATAAGCACCTCGAGGCTTCATCAGAGAGCCGTTGATGGCAGCACCCTTTGACGCTGTGTGGAAGAGGGCTTTTTTGCCCTAAATCTATGAGCTATCCTGTGAGGCCGTGAATAGATCTGACCCTGCTCATCACAACTACCAAAACCAGACACAAGGCAAGGAGATTTCCCGGGGCGTCCATTCCAAGCGGAGGTTCCTCTCCGCTTGCCGGTCACAGGGTTTAGGAAATAGTCATAGATGTGGGCATGATTTTGGCTCTGTGAGACTCCTGGAAATCTCTTCCCCTGTGAAAAGCATACAGTTTTGAAGAAGATCCGCCTTGGGGTTAATTCAATGAGGCTGATTGAACTGAGAAGGTTTGAATTCCACTTCCAAAGCTGCTACCAGTTTCTTGTAATGATTCTGKTGCTCATTTATAACAAATTCAGCTGCTCCGTCCTACTTCAGCAAAGCATTTAGGTAGGTGTGTACCCCTGATATGTTTTCAAGCTGAGACTAAAACTCAACATTTTGCTAAGCCATGACCCCAGGCTCTGTCACTGAATTCCTCACCTTGGAAATGAAGACGCTGCTTCCTTCTTGACACCCTTTGGAAGGCTTGATACACGGTTTGGACATTTATGCAGAAGTACAGGGCACGTATTTTACAACGAGGGTTTTAAATGGCACAAGATCCCAAAGTAGGTGAGCTGCAGAAATCTCTTGAACCAAATGGCCTACAGGAAAAAACCACGCACACYCCCGCCGTCCCCACCAAACACATATTTTAGGAAAGCTGTTAATTGTTTCTCAACATTTCTTGGTCTTCCTTATTTGTAACTTTCATTACAGCTGTCCAAAGTCAATCCCTCCACTTCTTGCCTGCAAATAACAACCAAAATCAGCATGTTCATACCTCACTATGAAAGCCGTTATCAAACAATAGAGTTTCTCTCCAAGATACACTTTAAAAACACCATTACTCATGCTAAGATGGCATAGCAAAAATCACTTAAATATCATTTTACGAAAGAGAATTAAAAGATTGCAGCCTGGGATTTAGGAAAAGTCTCAGTGACATAATATCCTTTAAACGTGGTGAGATTAGCAGGTTACCCTTACTTAATAGTCTCGGCATCTTCAACAATACATTTCTGAGGTGACATACGCACATAAATGTGTACCGATTGAGCTACCAAGGAATATTTAAATAAATGTAGCTAAAATGATACAAACCCTTCTGAAAACTCTCTTAGGGCTTTTAAATATGAATTACTTTTTTTTTTTTAAATGTAAACCATGAGAATTAAATATGTATAGGGTTTCAAATTAATACACAAATGCAAATACAGAGTAGACGATAAGAAGCTGAAAAGTCATGCCTAAGCTACTCTGAACAATAACATCTTGTTAGCTGCAATACAGAAATACAGAAAACTAGTGACCCCGAGAGAGAATTAGATACATTTCAAACCATCTACTCGTTAAATACTGAAAGAAATAAAATACCATGCTGTTTTATAGCCTTCCTCTTTTTCAAAGCAGCGGTCGAAATTAATTCAAATGCTATTTGCCCTGTTTGGCATATCATCAAATAAAACACCACCCGACTTAATTGAGCACTATTGAAATCATATCGCTCGTTATGGGGGAGCTGAAATTCTAGACCTGCCCCAGACACAGCCACCTCTTCTCAACGGAAGGAGAAAGGGATGTTGAAGAATAGCAAGCAGTATTATTCTGAATACTGCGAGTCCAAACAACATCTTGAAATGTTATACCAGATGTAGAAAAACATGTACTTGGATCAATACAGATGATAGGATCCCTCTTTTCCGAGGAGATTTGCTGGAGCTGGCCGGGCCTTGGCAGGCACAGAGAACAGAGCAACGGCCACCAACATCACAACAGCTACGAGTGCCACGCTACCTGGTTTTGGGACTCTACCCAAATGAACCCAGCTTCATTTAATTTTTCTATTCACCCCAGTTTTTCCCTCCTGCATATCAAAATCCAAAGTAAAGCACTCAATGGAAAAAGTGAGAGTCTGTATCACTTAAAAAATTTTTAAAAAGACAGACTTTCCACAACTACGGTGATTGGAACTTCACTTTTTAGGCCTGTGAAGACTGGATTTTGCAAATCTGTGACAGAAATACAAGTACTCTGTTAAAGTACATCTGAACAGGCTGTTTGCGAAGAGAAGCAGGACTAAGTGTTAGGGAGTGGTTCTGCCTAGAAAATGACCGGTGCAATAGGAATTTATTTCAAATGCTACTAATATATCTCAACATAAAAAACCCTGGGGGAAAAAGTGCAGGCAATTTTGACCCTTAGAGTCGGGGGAGGGGGAGGAGGGGGCGGAATCTCTTCTTAAAGGATTTCTGAAAGACTGAGGAAAAGAAAACAAAAAAGACTGGCAAGTATATACTGTCAAGCAAAAATAGCAGCAAAGGTAGGAAAGGAAGGCGACCTCAAACTGTATTGGGTTATGGCATGGATTAAGGCCTTTATCTCAAGTGGTTGACCTATAAAGACATTTCCTTTTGATGCTGTCCAGACTCAACAGACATGAATGAATTAGGTCTCCTGATAAACCTGCAAAAAGTCAGGGAGATCTGCTCTAATCTATTTGTTCCCGGAAGATTTCTGACTTCACACGCACGGGTTGCCTTTGGTCCTCAGGTCCAGCCTCCTGATATTACAAGCGACACATCACCCGCTCCTAGCCATACATTTATTTAGCTCCATGCTAAAACAGAGAACTTACTTGCCCCTAGTTTCTTAGCAGAGAGCTCCTCCAAAAGCTCATTACTCAAATGGTTACAAACAGTGTAACTTCAGGCCTAAATGTAATCACAGAAAATTTATATCCACTTACTGTCTGTGCCAACATTTTCATCCCTTACAAAACAGGCTCCTTTTCCCAAGCCTCCTCAACGGCCTTTTCTGCCCTGTTCCAATTTGAGATCATCTCTGTAAAGTCTGGGTTATCAAATTTTGCATATTATTACAGATGAGATGTCAGCAGTGTTTTGTACACCACCGCTGACATTCACCATCTCTACTGAAAAGACTATACTTGGTATTGTCATAGAATTGCCTTTTTATGGCTATACCAAATTTGTGGCTCATCTTTATCCTGCCATCAACTATATTACATTAAGGTCCTTCTCGCCTTTCGCGTCCAAAACATCAAGATCCGAGACAGTAGGAGAAAATTTTATTAGGCCACAACTGCACGATCTGCTATTTTGTACTAGTACCTTTCACCCCTTTTCTGTAACATCTCTTGAGCACTATTCATTCTTCCCATGTTCCACCCTTCTCAGCCCTGCAGATTGCATCAGCACGTTCCTATTTCTAGCGTCAAAATGAAATTATTTCCAAAAATCAAACTCTGAGGAAGTCATCAGTCTTCCGGTTCAGCCTTATCCGTCAGATTCCCTTCAAATGCAGCTCACGAGCATCTCTGCTTCAGCCAAGCCCTTCTTGCCGAGATGGCAAGTGAGTTCTACCCAGACTCAGCAAAAATGTTAAGAGCAAACACGAAAGCACACATGTTTTAGTGCTGTACCTGTATATACAGTCAAAGGGGTTACAGACAGAGCTGGTAGGGAATTCGCCCATCAAAGAAGTCCCATTTATACTGATTTCTACTCAAACAATGGCAAACCTTGCTCGTTTCCTTCCTATCTCCTACGGTTGTTGTTCAGCCCAGGCGCCTACGGTTCCCACGTTCAGGCCGCTCTCTTTTGGCTGTCTGGAGTCCTGGGAATTTTGATTTCCAAACCCAGAAGTCAACTCAGACATGGTTCCTGCTCCCTCTCAGTCACTAACTGCCAGAAGGAAACAAGAGCTTTGAGTTCCCAGATCTAAAGTCTTCTGAAAATTTACTACACAAAACACTGTTTTTTAATTTCTTCTTTATATTCTAAAGCAAAATAAGATACTTTAAAATATATGATCGCAACAGAACATAAATTCTGATAATTAGCGAGAACGTTACAGATGTGAAATTACTCATGGGCTATCCCTGTGACAGCACAGCACTGACTGAGAGGTGGTCTCATCTCTGACAGCCTGCAACTTTTTTTCTGTCCCTTCTGCACTAACTGTTTAGGATAATAAAAGACATTTCTTCAAAATGCCCTAGCAGCCGTGAGAGCTCTGCAATTTGTCCTGCATAAATGGTTAACTCTGAAGCCTTAAAAAGGTGAGGGAAACCGCACGTACATTTTTAATATCATATTTGCTCATGTCCCTGAAACCCAAGAACTCTTCCATTCCCTGCTGGAAGCTCACCGCTTTCTATGAACAGTTGATACACATGCCAAGAGGGACACAGGCAATTAAGCCCTTGCCCCAAAATATGGTTGAAAACCAATCCACAACTTAGTATTCTCTAGTGGGAAAACAAGTGCTCAGCATCGTATTACATCAATCCCTGATTTCAGAGACTGATTGAAACTTTAAGTAACAAAAGCCATCATGCTCTTGTCTTCTTGGCACTTCCTCCTTCTTAATGTAACTACTGCAAAATGGAAAGCACCTACATCTTGTTTTAAGAGGAAATCTTTAACATTACGCTGTTGCCAGAGACACATCCGTTATACAAACCGAATGACTTAATACTGCTAAGAGTTCTACTGTTGTTTCTGTACATATCAAGATCACTAAAGAACGATTAAGCATGGTGTCTAAATGTTACGTCTATGTTTCTTATACTCGGAATGAATGCTGAACTCTTCACGGCTAGGATGCTTTATATGAATGACATAAAATTTCATGATCCGTATAAAAATGCATACATCAACACATGGCATCAAATACAAACGACAAAATTTCATTATCTGTATAAAAACGCGTACGTCAACACATGGCATCAAATATGCGGAAATTAGCAGAGCTCTCGCGTTTATAAAGGTCGTTTCATAAAAGACTGGGGACGAGGTGGGGGAAGGAAACCTCTTCCACTGAAGACTGAAAAGGCGAGTGGGGAAGCTGCTGCTGGGTGCTGGGGCCGCTGCTCATCCATCTTGGCAGCGCGGCTGCCGATGCCCAGACCGCTACCACCTGCCGCTACGCCTGCTCTCAGGAAGGCCGGCACCTGCACAGGGGTAACAATGCAACTGGCAGAAGGACAAAAGCTTGAATAAATTCTGAACTAAACACTTGGCTAGCAGCCGAGTCAAGCGAGACAGAGATTTTAGGCATATTCTTTAAAAATAGCAAGAGAAGAGATGAAGGAAAGGACAATAAATCTTATTTTCAAAAGGACATCTAAAGAACAGAGAGATGCTGACAAAAACCCCGTATTTTTTAGAAAAAAAATGCAATTCTTTTCCAAGAGTTGTTCCTTTTTGGATTTCAAATTATTTTCCTAAAAACCTTTCCATAATTTTTTTCTTCCGCAGGTCTCCATTTTATTTCACTGAAATTATATTACGTGCCAGCAATCCAATTGTGAAACCTCTGCAGTTATAGTACATTCCCAGAGGCTACAGAAACATTTCTTCATTTAGAACAGCTGAAGAAATATTTCTTTATTCAAGCAGACAGATACATTGACGGCATTTAACAACCTAAGAAAAAAATTCACTGAGCGCTACACGGAGCGATACGTTGCATGGTTGGAGTGGACAAAGGTCTTCCGCAACCATTTGAACCTAGTTTGTGGCCGAACCTGAAGAATTATGTCAACTTTAACAGATGCTGAATGAGATCAATGTAAAGAAAGTATGTTTCTTTCACCTCTGTTCCGGAATGTTTTGTAAGACAAAAGGTAATTAAAATGGAACTTTAAAATTTTGTTCAGCAATACGTATGAGTAACAGAACAAATACGTATATTCATAGTTGTATTTATGAGACCAAAAATGAAACAATACTTTTAAAAAGAAATTTGAAAGAGGGAAGGGATCCTACTTTGACATTTCCTGATAAGGTCTTGAGCGTTTTTTGAAACGCACTGAAACATCTACTCTCTCTGCTGCTCTGAAAACAAAGACTGTAGAGTGAGTTTTGGCATACAAGCAAAATTTGTGAATGGCAGCATCCTCTCCAGAGTAAGAATTTATTCATTTGTAAGTAAAGTTACTGGTACACTGATTCATTTGCCTAAGAGATGTCTTCATTCCTTACAATCACACTGGGTACCGCTGCCCCCGAATAATCCCTGCCATTATTTGTAAAGGTTTTCCACACCTGGAGTTTTCTTTGTCGTTTTTCTGCACCAGAACCTCACTCTGCAAACGCAGCCCCCGGAGCAGCTCTAGAGCTCGTCCCCTCCGTGCTCATCTGATGCTAACAACCGCCTTCACGCAGCATTGCCCTTCCCACTACTCTCAACCGCAGCCAACATGAGATTGAAATCCTGGACACCGATCACAGGAAAACACGTCAGAGCTACAAAAAATCATAAGTCCTATTCACCGTTAGCACAAGCATCCAATAATATCATCCACATCCCTTGACATTACTCCTGTAACGAGAGAAGCTCATTGTCTTTCTTAAAATTAAATCTCTAAGTGAAGCTGTTGCAAAAGATTCTCACAATTAGCGTGCCCTTCCTGTTGTCCTGGGAGCACTACATTTATGTACCACATTTTAGATCACCCCTAAGACTGCAATATCTGCACACCAAAAACGCTGATGAAGTCTTTCAACGCAGAACGGCATAACAATTTTGCTGAAGTCACCTTCTGACTGCGTGAAACAAACTCCTCAAACCAGTCACACGAAACCTTTCATGGGATGGGGGCTTTGTCTGACCTAACAGGGCAGAGCCAGAATTTTCAAATAAGGGCACAACGAGTAGGCACCTCAGTTCCTATATTGGAAACAAACACGCAACCTGATTYTCCAAAAACTCATCCGTTATTTCCAGCAACGCTGGGAAGCTTGTAGGAGACACTGCAACAGAACTCTGTGGGTTACAAAGGGTGAACCTGATCTTTATTTTAAAGACCTTTAAGTAAGTTGATTTTAYCGCTCATACTCGTTCTCTCACAAATTTCATTCACTTGTAGTCTTACGCTTGCATCTTCGCAAGCACCAAGGTGGGCGTGCAGAGCGGTCTGGACAGCATCACCTGCAACACCGAGGACAAGGGAGGGCAGCTCCTGATTTCTCACCGCCTCTGGAGTTCTTCTTTATTGGTGACAGCGAAGGAGCTTTGGAGAGATCTTTTATACTCATTAGATGTCGAACAGTTGTCACAGGGTGGTAAGAATCTTGCTTACTTTAGCTTCCATAAATCTTAGTCAAAGCATTGCTGCTTGTTGTCTGGTTTTCCTTTTTTTTTTTTTTTTTTTTGTCTAAAATGTAGGTCTGTTCTCCTGGTGGGCTAACAGGAAAAGGAACGGCAGATATGATTTGCAGCAACTCTTTTGCTATCCTCCAGTCGACGGATGGATAGCATGGTCTTCTGGGGCCAAGTGATCTTTGCAGTGGGYTTCTCATAGCACAGTCCTTCTGGCCTGGACTTAAATAGCACGTTTTTCCCTTTTGCTGCATTACCAATAGAGGCTATTCTTTGAACCCTTATTTTCTTGTCCCAGTTGTTTCTTGTGTTTACCACCACATCCCTACACGTTTCCGTTCATACTTCATTCATGCTAAGCTTAAAGTTATCGTGTCCTGCTATTCTTTATGTTTGTTACAAATTTATACAGACTTCCCTTACTGCTGGAAAAACTAATTGTTCATATACTGACCTCAGTGCCAATAATTAAGATGACGATACTACACTAGGCAACAAAAGAACTGAATTTCCAACAAAATAATGGCTCATCTAATCAATGTGCTTGCTTGTGTCYAATTCCATTTCTTCTTACTAATCATTAACCGGAGCTCTGGCAACCTTCAGTAAAATTCTGCTACTGCCGTATCTTGCAAGTTTAATAATGCYTTCAAAAAGGAGCAAGATGCTTCGGTGCCACATGTGATAGAACACTGAGGTATGCTTCACTATGGACCAAAGCAGGGGAAATACATCCCTGGGTCTTGACAATAGCATAAAGTGAAATACAAAAGAATTGACAATAGGCAGTCAGAAGCGAGAGCTGCTGTTTGATGTATTGTTCTAAAAAAAAAAAAAAAAAAAAAATTTCAGTGAAAATAATCAACTGTCCCCAGAAGAAATTGTTTTAATGCCATCTGGAATAAATAATCCACCCATACATTTCACCACCTCAAGGCGATACGTGATGGACTTATTCAATCCTTACTGCTGAGATACAGGTAGGTCATCGCTGAGTGCTGCTTTTCTATTTTAAAGGTGAATTGACACGCTTCAGTAAGAGAAGTATCTGTGTGTTGCTACAGGTATCTGCTGAATTTTATGGCACAAGCTGGGAAATGGACTGACGGTATTGTACGTTTTCCACAAACGTCAATATATACTAATGGTCGTCATTACTACTGCAATAAATCCATCCAGATAATTCTACTAAGCAACAAGGAAAAATTTTCCAGAGAAGGATTAAAGACTTGGCCCCAGAATTCATCAATCCAAGCTCTAAGCATATTGAAAATTAGCCCTAATTCAGCTATTAATGTAGCTACATGCCATAAACATCAAGGGTAAACAAGGAAATATTCAACTCATTCCTGATGGGCTGAATCTCAAAGCCATTAAAAGGCAGTCAAAATTACTGAAGGCAGTAAAATTACTGGAGTCAATGGAAATCCTTCCATTAACTTCAGCAAGCTTTGACTCAGGCTCTAAAAATGAGTTGTGGGTTTTGTCTGCATGCAGCTAAGATAAGGGTCTGCTTTCCAGGGCACATCTCAAGATATTAATGTTAAAATCAACCTGAACGAATCCCCCAATACTTTGTGTAACCTCCGAGAAAAGACTTTGGGCTCAGAAGGTCTTCGGGTGAAAAGTAGAGGGCACGGCRAGCAAAGAGAAGAGGCAGGGTTTTAAAAAGGGGGGGCTTGTGGGGAATTAAAGTCCTTGGGAGCTGGTCYCTAGCAGTGGGAAAGAGGCAGGAGAACTGAGGATCGCTGGGTTCTCAGCCTTGCTCCGGCACTTTGTGCCCGAGGCTGCCCTGGGCAAACCACAGCAAAGCAACGGACTGYGGCACGAGGCAGTAATACCAATTCTACGCTATAAAGCGCCTTAGCTGCAATGATGAAAAAAGCTATTTGAGAAAGTGACTGTATATTAATATCACCGTTATTGGAATGGCAGCCCAATCTCAGTCGGTTGAACCAGGCGTTACAGTAATGTAAATCACACTCTCATTTCATTTGTATTCCTACAAATCACACTTTAGACAGAAAAAAGCACCAAATAATTATGTGCTTTTCATACTGTTCCAATAAAGGTTTTTTATAAGTACACAATAGTGAAGAAGATCCAGAACTTTCTCTCTGATGATCTAGTCAAGCACTGAAACTGTCACACAAGAAACCGCTCCACCTTCTCCCCGCTCCCAGTTGCTCGTTTCCATCCCTTCCCATCCCGTCTCCCCTACGGAAAGGAAGAAGGGAGCTCACACCCAGATCGGTTTCTCACCCTGGTTCCCAGGAAGGACAAGCCGTGCCCGATCCCACCGGCGGCACCGCCATCCTACGCCGCTCRTCAAACCGTGGCCTCAGTCTTGGAGGGGAGAAACACAAACCCGTAACCCCATCGGTTTCAGAACTTATTTCTAAACAAGATTACGAAAGCCACAGCTGTGTTATGGATTTTGGAGACTGGAAACTATCCCAGTCTGAAGTGCTCGGCTTCCCTCTGTATTAACTAGGGCTTCTCTTTTGGGGAGATCGACTAGCTCTATTTTCTCAGAACGTTTCAGCAACAGGTTAACCATTTGTTCCCTCCTTCAGGAGAAAAAAAAAAGAAAATAATAATTCATCATCACATTAATCCTCCCAAGAGGATGGATGGGAGAAAATAAAGGTCCCAGTCCAAACGCCACTTACCCAGGTGAATGATCCATTAACTCTGGTCTCCAGCATCAACACCCGACGCATAAAGCTTCACTGACTCCAACTCATACTCGACCCGGTTTGTAACTGTATCTTTGTCACTTCAATTACATCAATTAAAAAGGTCACTTTCAATGAAATTGTATTCACTTAGCGATTGTTTTTTTAATTAAATATATCTGGTTTCTGCTTGGATGAAGCTACATTGTGCAGAAGAGATTTCCAGCAGGATTTTTTTGTTCATTCACTAAAAAAATTGGGATACCATTCATGTAACTGCTGGATAAATATGAGCCAGGCTATATTATTTCTGTTCAGAGGTAGCAACTGGTTTATAACAATGATTTCTAGGAAAGCCATCTTGTACATCACTATCCTAATTGCTGTCAACTATATTTCAAATGGGCCACACTCCTAAGCTTACACTGCAAAGGAACAATCTTGCATCTTAAAGTATACATTAGCGCATAATGAGTTCATGGCAGCTGTTCTACAATTGAAAGCCATCGCCTGCTGCTTCCGTTGGCGATGTTGCTGTGAAAAAAGCAGTTACACGGACGACCGGTGGTGTGTACAAATACACAGCGTCCAATATAATTAACCATAAGCCCCCACACACTTATACCTCCAAACACAACCAGAGCGATTGCCAGCTCTGCAAGTGCCCGGGCTTCCTTGGAAAACACCTTCTGCACCGTTAGAAGCCATTAATTAAAAATAAATGCAAGAACAAAAGCTGTGCTTGTCTTTCCGGTGGGGAGCACAAGGCACCGGGGGAGGATGCTTACACCTTTCCTCCCCAACTCCGAAGCGCACCAAAGGAAACGCGTAACTCAACTCTACGCTTAATCCCTTTAACTTGCTCTTCGCACAAAATAACACGGCATCAGTAGTTCCAATGGCTGAGCGGGAGGCCACGATCTCTAACCCGAGCAGTAAGTCTTTGGCAGGGCAGCGAGCTTTAGATGAGGCACAGAACGCGTTTCCCATCTTTCTCTTTTGCTTGTTTTTGCGAATGCTATAGTCATCGCTGTCTTCAGCCTGAGTAAAGCGGTTAAAGCGCAAATGGAAATGCCAGCTCATAAAGGCCCTTTCTTCAGTGTTTCAAAGCTAATGAGCATGAATCATAGATTGATTGGAAAATCTGCGCCCATTCCAGCGCTTCTGTTTTCTGATATTCACCACGCTCTGCCCTGTCGCATAGGTACGCAGCAACAAGAGACCAGATCCTCAGCTGATGAAAGCTGGCAGAAACAAACCTACGCTGACATCCAGCAGAGACTATGGCCACTGCGTTCAGTTGCCATGCACCGGGAAAAAAACACACGCACAAACAGGCCGAGATACGGCATAACAACACATATACAAACGCATACGTACACAACCCATCGCCTGCTTCTCCCCATGTTTATGCCTATTCATTCATTTCTGGATTGGATCATAGCAATGCATCTACCAGGACGGTCATTAGGTTTCGAATGGTTTGCATGATGAATAACTGCCACTGTTTCTTGACATTTATACATTGAGATCTGCTCTCGGATATTGAAAGCTGCCAGATGTATTAGATATTTAAAAGATTAAAAAAAAAAAAAAAAAAAAAAAAAAAAAAAAAAAAAAGAGGGACTAGCAGCGTCTTTTGGTCACAGGAAAGCTGCGCTATTTTTAAGACAGTAAGAGACAAACAAGGTTCAGAATCGTATCTTCTAGAGAAGGGTATAAATTGTTTATAAACTTCATCAGTTCACACTTTCATTTATGTATTTCAGAACTATCACCAATATTCTTCACTGCCTCAACCCTGTCGACGCAGACTTCAAACACTGCTTTATAAAGAAAGCCTAGTAGTGGAACAATTAGCAGATTTAATTGATCACGAAGCTAAACTGTTGCAGGAATCTATGCATTCCTGGTGCCACTATAAATCCATACGCTCTGTTTGCTCAGGTCCAGTCCTATAGCACAATATAACCACATGCCACCCAAGACTGGATGAAACCAATAAAAGCAACCGATCGCTTCTGAAATACTTAGCCTGTGGCAGAAACCTATATGCTGTTTAACCTAGAAAATCATTTCAAACTGCTATTACTGCCGTTTACTCTATCATTTCCTTAGGAGACGATCCCGTTCTCCAGAGAGCACTTCATTCATGGACTAAATTTTTGTGTGTGTGTGTGTGAGCTAAACTGTGTGTGTGAGCGTTTTTATTTCAAGAAGGTTTGGGGAAGACTAATCGATGCCCACACATTTGACTTGCAATGCCGGTAAGGATACGCTGCCTTTTTCTTTAGAAGGCAAAGATGTAATACTACATTTCCAGCCTCCAAAATGGCACTTACAAGAGAGAAAGATGAATTTGAAAATTAATTACATGTATTTTCAACAATGAATTGTTTACGAAAAAGTGACCTGAAGCAATTCACTGCCTCTCTCCTTCAGAGACTTTTTTAGAAACTACTCTGAGGGAGCCTTAAACACTGGCCCATCTCCATCTAGTTTTTTAAATTTTTTTTCCCCTCCTGTATTTGGTGCCAGAGCACAATGAAATCGAGTGGAAATAAATGAGAAAATGCAAAATGCCTAGGATCACACTGAATGAATAACAGTACAGCAAATTTCTACTGAAAATGAAGTATGGAAATACTGAATTATTCCTACACAGTGCAGGAATCGTAACACTAAGTTCAAACTTTCAACTCAGCAATTTCTGTCACCAAGACAAAAGCAACCCACTTAATCAGCTAGGAAAGATTTTGAAAGAATTAATTCCTGCAAATAAATGAGGGTGGAAGAGCTCCTAGCCATCTTATTATTTTCTTGGCCTCCCTCTGTTCCTTGCATTTCAGAGCTCCAGGCTTCCCAGCGTCTAGCCTAAATATCTACGTGCTGCATATGCCAGTCTCAATTTGTAGAGTGGAAAAACTTTCCTAGCCAGAAATGCCATCTAAAACATCAACACAGCATGGCCAGTGGAGGCAGGGCTGCTAAAATCCACGGCATCTCTGACAGGGACAGGCAGGTAAGAGGGGCAGAGAACGCGAGAGGCTGCCGATACACCCCCGGACTGCCGCTCCAGAAAACAAAAAAAGATCTCCAGAAGACCAAACAGAACGCTCGCTACGGATATATTTACACGTATCAGGTCTTCTCACCGACTTATCTTGTTGCTAAAATCCTTCTCCCGGAYGCTTTTCCATCATACGCACGCGGCAGCGTAACCGGCGGGAGGGGAGGCAGAGAGCGAGCAGGGGGCTGCCCCCAGCACGGACCCCCAGCTCCCCAGGGAGCCAGGACAGGCAGCTTTAAGCTGCCGCCYGAACGCCCAAGCTCAGCCTCTGTCACCGCAGGAACGCCCGACGAGGCTGCGAGATGTGCGAAGGCGATACGATACGCGCGATGCTCGCCAGCCCCAGGCATCCTGCAGGGAGAAAGGGAAGCTGGCTGGGGAAAAAGGGACTTGCTTCTCTGACTCAACTGATGTTTGCCAAACATGGGTGAAAATGAGCAAGAACTGCGAACGATACATCGGGAGCCCAGAACGCGCGGCAGGCGGGCGCAGGCTCAACACGTCACGCGGTTCTGCGTAAAATTCACCGCTCTTATCCAGATGATTTCCTCCTTGTTATCTTCACAGTATTTAATCTGTGAAATGTAGCACTTGCAGAAGTCTGCTAATACACTGAAGTAACTCC
>JAYKAV010000778.1:4468174-4538444 GCA_035582835.1 Phoebastria nigripes
GGAAAAGAAAAAGGAAACAACCCTCTGCTTAACCACCCGCTTCGGTTATCACAGCGTTATCAATTCCCATATCGCGACGGGGAGATCCTATGTCACGACAGGGAGATCCACCCCCCCCCACCCCCGCTCGTGGACTACCAGCGGGTCGGCTACCGAGCCCCCTTCCCCACCTTCTTGGGTCTCTTCCTCCGCTGGTTACTGCCGTTGCACTTCTCCCCGCCGTCGCTCCTCTGGGCTGCCTCCTCGCCGTTCATCCTAACCAGCGGCTTTGCCGGCACCCAGCCGTGCCATGGAAGCCTCCAGCCGCCCAGCCCCTGCCGAGGGTGGTGCCCGCCGGGGGCGGGCGCGGCGCCGTTGCCGTGGCGGCGGCGGCGGCGGGGCGGGGTCCGCTGGAGCCCCGGGGACGCCCGGCGGGGCTGGGCCGGGGGGGGGGGGGGGGGGGAGCCCGGCTTCCCCCCGGGGCGCAGCCCGAGGAGGGGGATGCTGCTGCGGAGGGAGAAGCGTTGTGAGAATCACGGGATGCTTTGTGGTGGAAGGGATGGGTAAAGGTCATCTACTCCATCCTCCCTGCAATGAGCAGGGACATCTTGCTCTAGATCAGGGTGCTCAGAGCCCCTGGACACGTTCAAGACTGCACCTGACATTGAAGGTGTCCAGGGATGGGGCATCTACCACATCTCTAGGCAAGCTATGTGCTCTCCCCACTCAAAATGAGCTCTCAAAGGTGAAAGTCTCATGAAAAATGCACGCTACGCCCTTCTATCTCATCTGCCAGAAAGAATGAATACCGCGTGTTAGACTTTCCCTAGCCCGGTACACTTGTTGAGCAGAGGTTTGGTGTTTGCTTTATTTTAATAGAGGAACTAAGAAACAAAGACATTGGTGGAAAAAAGAGGATCAGAAGAGAAAGCGCAAGAAAGGGTTGGGTCCTCCTTCCTCAGAAATGACAGAACAGCCCCTGAGAAGTCACCAGCGCTTCTCCCTGCCTGGCTGCGGTCAGGGGAAGAACACCCAGCCCTTCCCCAGCATCCCACGTCCCTGCGGCCCGAGGTGCTGCTCACACCACCACCCCCCCCCCATCCCAAAACACGTACACGCAAGCGAGGCATTGGGCCACGACTGTAACATCGAAGCGATGATTCACCGTCAGTATTAAAACAGACAATGGCAGCGTGATTGGCACAGCGTAAGGCGATAGTTTGTACTACTAAAATAAATCACCTCCTCCTTGTTTTGAAAGAGTAACACAGCAGGGTTCACATGTAAACGCATGTGAGAATYGCAAATGCATCCTTCTATTTCTTCTGGTGAATACATTAAAAAGAAAAAAAAAATATTGTTCCACTTACAACTGAACAAAACAGCCAAGTAACTTGCCCTTCTTCTCAAACAGTAGCAAAGGTTAGGGAACAAAAGAAAAAAGTCACCTTAACTGCTTACTCAGCAGAGAAGAGGTTGGAGAAAGTGGAAAGGACCCAACGAGGCATGAATACGCTATCCCACAATTGCCCTGGCTGCTAACACACCGAACATCTGCAGCAGAAAAACAATGTAAGCAGTGTAACAATCTGAAAAACCTTCTTTTTTTTTTTTTTTTTTTTTTTTTTTTTTTTACTTTAAGAGTGACTTCTTTGTTACTGCTAGCAGTAGTAAATTCTACCCTAAAAAGAGAAGTAACTCATGTAAAAGTAAAGGGAGCTACCAATCTTGAAGAAGGCGGGTGCTATACAACACTGCATCTGTGATGCCATAATTAGAGCTGCAATCACAGTCACAGGGAGTATTTTGGGGAAGACATACAACAGCCATTTGTTATCAGCGTCAGACATTCATGGAAATCATTGGTGAAACCTGTAAAGGTGTGGTTATTCTTTTAATTTACAAACAAGCCCACTCTGCACACAAATGCTGTTTTTTAAAGAAAGAGGTCATCGCCCCTTTCACCTTTTAGTCAAATGTTGCACAAGTTCATCCCCCTTCCCAGCCCTTTTTTCATACAAAACTAAGCCTTTTACAGTCTTTGTCTGATATTTGTTTATTCCCACTAAGAAGTGATCCTTGGGTTAAGGCAGATGGTTGAAGTACGTGGCGATGACGTGTTGTGTGTTTTCTTCTTACAATAATGTTTCTTGCAAAATTGAAAAAAAAAAAAATTCACTGATATTTTGGAATGTAAATATGAAGAAAACTTAAATCACACATGACAGTTCTGAAAACTCAGAGGCGACGGTGCAGAGATGTAAATGGGATGAAGAACATAGTATCTCACTCTCAGCCAAATCCATCACTTGTCCCTCTGTCCCTTGAAGAGATGGGACTTGCTACTACATTTTTTAATTCTATATTTATTTTGGTCTTCAAGCTGGAAAAGAATAAGGAAACAGGATTGCAGGAGAATTCCATGACAGCCAGGAAAAGGAGCAGAGTTTCCCGAGAGACTTTTATGATTGAAGGCTTGATGCCTTGTGAAAGGAAGAAGTCGCTGGGAGTCACCCCGAGTAGCAAAAGCCCAGTACCCCTGCGAGGCAGCCAGTGCCAAGTGCAGGCTGTAAGGTGCGAGGAAGAAGAGAAAGACACAGTTTGAGGACTTTCAATTTCATTACATAAGTTTTCTAGTTCTTCGTACTCCGTCCTCACCTAAGTCCATGCCAGGGTAAAAACAGAGAGGGAATTAAGCGATGGTAAGCTAGAAAGCTAGACTGCAAACAGAGTAGGATCCCTCGTGTTAAGAAACCAGCCTGGAATTGTCCATCGCGAAGCTGCACGTTTCCACCTGATCTTTTCTTTCGTTCCATCAGAACACGAGAGTTGCACTGCCACGCCGCTCCCTGCGAAACCAAGCGCACGGTGCGACAGCGCCCGCAAACGAAATACTGGAAAAGCCTATTGTGACAAGTATCTTGAATGCTTATTGATGAGAGCTCCAAACCCAGCACAAAACTCACACGCACAAATTTACTGAAGGATGACACCTTCATTAACCTTAACTGCTCTTTGCTCGTGTCCCCAAATCCTGGGCATTCACCTTTGGCAACACAGTTTTAGATGTAGTCAATGAAAACAAATGCTCTCGCTCACTAACAACACACCAGTACTCGTCATTTCCCACAATCCCAGCAAGCCAGCGTGAAACCTACCCAACCTAACCGACCAGGGAATCGCGGCTGGTGTGTATAGACAATAGGTCTGATAACCGCACCAGCTGTCTCAAAGAAATGCCCAAGCACCCCAGGAAATCCTAAATATTCACGACTGCTGAAGGCATTCTTCCTCATTTAAAGCAATTAGGAAAAAATATTCTAGCACGTGGATTGCATTTCCTTCACAAAGCAAAATTTATTAGCTGCAAAGAATACGTAGACATAATCAAACTTCTAATATGGGGAATTGCACAGGAAGTAATTTTTAACCCACTTGAAACAGAGGGCTGCAGTCGCATACATGATCACCCCTCAGCAGTTTATAAAAGGGATATCGCATCGCCAGTYCGTATCTATCAACCCACAGAACCTAGCGCAGGCTCAACGGCTAGTAATTTATGATCAGGCAGTTCCCATGAATAAGGGTTTAGATGATCAGGTAGACCAGCGYGTGGAAACTTCCCACAGATATATCCTGTCGGTTTTGAGACCTACATTCATTACACCTAAGTCCAGGTGCTTAGCTGAAGTGCCTTAATCCACCCAATATCTGAATCACATTCCAGCGAACAACCTTTCAGGTTAACAACGTACAATTACCTCCCTTCATACAGCTTTGATGAAAGGCTTAAATTTACTTTATGGAGCTGAAAAGAAATTATGCACCAAAAGTGTGAAGAAACTCCCTGCAAGTTCTTCAGCAAAGTGCTGGCCAGCCTCTCCGCAAGCATTGCCAGAAGCTTCTCGTAGTACGTTAGCAGTAATGGCAGCAGTATTAAATGAATCCCTTCAATTTTAAGCGCAGTCAGTTGGGAAGGGCTTCCTTACTGAGTTTTACTTGGGTGTTTTCCAGACCTAGGACCCTCACTCCCAAACGCATTCACGTAGGCATGTAAACCAAAGCCAGAGAAGAACGTCCTCTTTACAACCGTTGGCAGATGACGCTAGCCTGCCCTGAGCTCTGCGATGCTGCAGTTGGGTCGCCGCTGCTGTGTAAGCTATCAGGCTTGTAACTAGCTCAGGCATGTCTACGCTGCCAGGCGGTCACTAGCTTCCCCCTTTTCTATCACAGAAGTCATGCTTACCTAACAGAAAATCATCTTTTTCCAGAGTCATTCCTTATGATATCATTCCTGGTTACTTCCACAATTAAAAAATTTAATCCTGCAAGGCCAGCTCTATTCCTACTGAATTCAACAGCAGCAGATCCATTAAATATAAGATGTCTAAAAAGCCCACCATTCCAACAAACAACAAAAATTAGAAACTTATATTTAGTTAAACTAGGACTTCTTTTTACACCTTGAGCTTACTTTATATTCTGCACCTGTGCTATCTATATTTTAAAAAAAAAAAAAAAAAAAAAAAAAAAAAAAGAAAAAAAATAAAAAAAAAAAAAAAAAAAAAAAAAATCTTTGCCAGTAAGTCAGAACACTTCCACGTTCCACATTTTGAAAACTGAAGGCTCAGGGGGATCTTATCAATGGGTACAAATACCTGATGGGAGAGAGTAAGGAAGACTGAGACAGGCTCTTCTCAGTGGTGCCCAGTGACAGGACAAGAGACAACGGGCACAAACTGAAATACAAGAAATTCCATTTAAACATAAGAAAAAAAACTTTTTAAATGTACAGATTACCTAGATAGACTATGAATTCTCAATCCTTAGAAATAATCAAAACTTGACCGGACACAGCCCTGAGCAACCTGCCCTAGCTGACCCCRACCTGAGGTAGGGGTTGGACTAGACGATCTCCAGAGACCCCTCCCCACCTCGACTGTTCTGTGATGCTACAAATACAGAGCCTTGATTCTGCAGCTGTTTGAAGAGCGCAGTGCTTTCAGTAGCTGTTAAAGGCATTAAAATACTCAGGTGTTCCAGTTAAGTAATTGCAAATATTGTCATTCTTAAAATGGTGATACCTATRTTTTGTCAGTTGCTTCCATGTTTAGCATTATATTAAAAAAAAAAAAAAAATCTCTAAATATCATGTGCAGTAAGTGCTCTGTATCAGTTGAGCAGTATGCCACAGATGATCATCTGGGATTTTATCRACTCGCCACTACAGGAGTTTCTGCTGGTTACCTTGAGCTGAACCCTCAGCTTCCATCTGGCCCACCCTGATACAAAAAAAGAACAATAGAGTGAATCAGAGGTAGATGAAAAAGCCATCCACGGTTTACCACTGAAATCATTAAACCAAACTGTAATAGGCAAGAGTTAAAGTATGCATTTATTTAATTATACCAAAAAGTCYGAATAGATTATTTTTACGATGATGAAATGAAGTTAAATAACACATATCACAGAAATGAGCATTTTTACACGCTGTCATATAACTGTYCCCTGTTTGTTCCCTCCTCAATGAATACAGCACAAACAGAATCAGTAGCAGAGAAACAAAGGTGCAAGCAAGAAAAAAAACCAGAGATACCAAGGAAAATATTTTCACCTCACTCAACAGACAATCAAATTATTCCTTTTTAACTTGGCAGGCACATTTTATTTCTTCTTCCCCTATGGTTTGCTCTGTGTAAAAATGCTGAGTGAAATCCTGGCCCTGATAAAGGCAAGGGGGGTTTCATTGTTGACTTCATCCAGCCTAGCCAACCATTACCATTTAAACACAAAAATATCTCCCGCTAATACAATGGTCATCCTTATGCAAGGAGCAAGCGGGGTTTTTAATATACAAAACTTGACTCAGAGACCAATTGTTTATTATTTTGTTTAATGCAAAGTGGATAGAACCTAATTTCTTCACTCAATTCTGTGTGCTCCTTGGTATGAAAGGATTCATTTCTTGACAGAGACAGAGAGGGTGAAACAACGAAAAGATCCAACTGGTCAATTCATATCCATTTAATTTCATTTTCCCCAGCATATCTTCCAATTGTCAATGTGGAAAAAGAACTACAATGGAAGACCAATGGTTGAACCACTTGTCAATRACCACTGCTGACAGATACTGAGCAGATTAACCGTATGGCCACAAACCCTTGGCTACCTGTGTCTGACTGAGGACCCACAGCAATAGTCAACGCAAGTAGGACTTGAAACAGAGGCCTGAGGTGCTGTACAGTTGGGTGCCCGACCTGCTGAGAATCCAGACGGCTCCACTAAGGGACCTGAGCAGGACCTATCGTTCCAGACATTTGCTACCTCAAGCAAAATGCTGGATACAGTCTTAAATTTTTCTTATACCTAGTTGAGGATGGGACCAGGGAAGAGGAAGAGATGAACGATCTTTACGACAAGAAAAGTTGAGGTTCTAGCCCAAACTGTAACTCACAAAAATACCTCACATGAAGAAAAAAAAAAAAAAAAAAAGGAAAGCACAGTGACCAAAGAGATGGGTCACTGTTTGTTTCTACTAATTCTGACTGTACCTCCTGATAAGCAAATTCCTCCATCCATTCCTCCAACCACGTGTCATAGTTTTCCATTAAAAATAACCTATTACATTGCGTTTAAGAAATACTGGAATGCTACACAGTTTGCATCCAAAACATGCGCCAAAGCAATCTTTCTTTAATTTGGGTTTATGTTACATAGCTATGATCGACCCRGTAATGAATCTTCTCAGATAGCCAAGAAATACAAAGCCGTCTTCCAAGAAATACATCTGATGGGTACTTCCATTCTTTTAATAACTCACGCTTGAAAAGGAAAACCAATAAAAATAAAATAAATAACAAAGCCCAGCTCCATTTTCCTCCTGGTTTCCGACTTCAGCACCCCGGCCGCGGACAGCGGTGCGAACCCGGCCCCTCTCCCCACCCCATGGCAGAGGTGTCTTCTGCTCACTCCCTTTCTTTCCTTGAACCCTCTAACACCGGCCCAGCTCAAACGCCCGTCGTTGCTGGTTTCCACCCAGCAGAAAGACAGCAAAGATTTCTGTAGCAAATACACTTGGGTGACTCATTTCCCCAGCTGAGTATCTGTTGTTGGGAGCAATTTCCAAACAAAGACGATACCTATCTGCGTGTTCTTGGTGTAAAGCAACAATACGTAGTACCCTCTTACCATCAGTCCAATACACTGTAGTTGATGATGCACAGTAATACTGAAAAAATGTGTATTACAGAAAAGGTTCTTCTTTCAAAGGTAAATATTTCCAAATTGTGAAAATTTCACATCTGAGTTTGATGCTGTCAACAACTTGTATACGTGTTTAAAAAATATATATATGTATTTAATCACTTTTTAATCTATTCCTTGTTGCTTCTATCCTCTAGAAAAGTCTCATTTCATGGAAGTGGCAAGGAACGATCAATATTTAAGATTTTTTTAAATGGGATTCTCAACAGCCTTTAAACACTGATGAAAGTCAAATCAGCAGTGCTATATGCTGGAATAAATCTGAGACTACCTATTCAAATACCCATTAAAAAATAAGTAATGCGGTATGCAAATTTGACACTATCTTTTTTTTTTTTTTTGCTAGAAAGAGTGCATTATTAATGTCAAGCCACCAAACTCACTAGACAAATAAAGTAGTTGTCTAAAGAAAGAATTAACTTTAAAAAATTTGTTATTTTAATGAAACACTAAGTTACTTTGTCCTTCAGTATTAACACCTCCTCTTCGCTGAGATCATACAATATTTCTAGCATTATTTGCATTATAATTGTCAGCCAAGTTTTGCAGAAATATGATTGTCTGCATAGTTTGAAGTGCTCCACAAAACATGTACACAGCAAAGATTCACACACAAACTGATAGTCAAAACGCACATTTAAAAAATGTTAGACGGGGGAGAAGAAATTCCTCTCTGCGCTTGGTAGCGTGCTGTAGATCAAACAAATTAAAATCTATGAACTGAATGCACCATTTTCTGCCCAGTGGGAGCTGCAAATTGATCGTTTGCATTATCCATCCATCTGGTAGTTACAATTGAGTGTGCGTGACCTCACATAACACCTCTGTTTAGAAGACATCAAACTTAGGCAAGAGAAAAGGCTCTTAAGTACCTTGCAATTCTCATGCTGGTCACATGCTCCACGGCGATTGCTATAGTAACCAGACACTTCCCATGGACACTTTCTAGCTAGAAGCATTCTTCTCTTATGCCTTGAATTTTTATTCTTCGGGTAATTGTTCATTTATGTTTTATTTTCGAATAAAGAAGTTGAGTGTTTTGCGTTCATCTGGCAAAGCAAAGATTACCAGAAATGAAATCTGAAATCAGTTATAATACAAAGGAAAATTAGAAGAAATGTTTATGTCACTGTTTCTATAAAATACAGTACCTCGTATCACTTAACGTGCACAAACGGCAAGAGAAATGTGTCATATTTTCAGCAGAATGTAAAAAAATAAAGAACAATGTTTTTTTCTCGCCAGGTACTCAAATGAGCCTTTAACGTTGAAATTATTATAAATATAGCTGGTAGTTATGATCGTTATATACAACCTTCTCTTGCTAGGTACTGTTTTCATTTTCTTGTAAAATATTCCGATCAAACTTCCACCTCTTGGATTTAAGGGTTTTTTTTTTTTATACTGAGTGTCTCCAGATGAACTTGAAAGGTTCATCTGAGAGAGTTCAGCTACTGAAGGTTTTACATCCACACGCTTTGGATCACAAAGCACAAAAAGGGTAACAGGATTGCCAACCCCGGGGGAGCGGAACCAGGACTGAATCTGGGAACGGCATCAGTGGCACAGGAGGAGCAGAGAAATTATGCTGTGAGGTTGAAAAAGGGGAAATGGACAGAAGACTCAGTGCTTCCTAAAGCCTCGTGTCCTCCAAAACTGGAGGTGGAAAAAGTCAAGATCTACAATCAGCAAATGTTTTGAAACTCTTTAGACAAATTGTGTAGTAGCTCACCTAAGAGCAGGAAGCTACTGCTGTTATTACTAAGAAGGAGCAGATGGTTGTCTACTGTTCCAGAAGTAAGGAAAAGTAAATAGCAATGGTACTCCTGTAACCTTAATTCTACCTGTATTAATGCATTATATAGTCTAATCATATCATCGCACACCTGTTATTTCACTAGAACCACCTGGCTCAGTCAGGGCTTAGACAGCTACCCCAAGGGATCAAGAAGAGATACAGAGTGAGGGCATCTGTTATCTGATTTGCAGGGTTTTTTTTTTTTAGAGAAATTGGAAGACATGGTCTAGGGTATTGTAGGACTAGGAACAGGATGGTGGCTTCCCAGCTAGGGCAACTGAACTTCACACCAGATAACGGGATTCATGCTGCTACATCTGTCCCTGACATCATTCTTAACACAAGACAGGTGCTTAAAAACAAGCTGTTCACAGGAAAGTTGCTCATTTTCTGGATGCTTATCAGAGATCTTGTGTTCTTTTCTTCAAAGGGTTAAAAACTCTCAGGCATAATCAAAGTCAAGAGGACAGTTTATAACTGGGATCAGTGAGATGGAATACCCTTACTCTGAAAAACCAAAGTCCCATCTTCCTGAACTAAGGGTTCAAACATAGTCAAAAACTTTTGAACATCATTTATCTCTCTCTCTTTCACCATCCCATCTATTGAATAGGAATAATTGCGTCTCTTCACTTAACAGAAATGTAATGAAAATTAATTAATTCTTTTTCAGCACTCTGGATATTAATTTGATGAGCACTATAGATGAGCCCCCAAGGGAATAATAATTCTGTCTTCAAAGGGGCGTTTGAACACCATGTGGTAAATAAGGCCTAGGGCCACAAATCGAACAACGAGAAGGAAACAAGCTATCGAATAGCTGTTCATTAAACACATATCATCTATTTTGTGCACCGAATACAGCAGGAATCGGTGGAAAAAGTATTATGGGCATGTGTAGTTGAAGAGCGTATCATCATGTATACACGACTGGGCCAAACAAAGGTTGCAAAAGCAGCTTCTAACTTTGCACTCTCAGTTAATTCCTTTCAGTGTAGTTTTTAAGTATATATATATATGTATAAAAAAAGAAATGAGTAAGGGCTCAAATATAATACAGGATCAGAGAGTGAGGCATTCTGGTTTGACAGTCACTGCCATTTTCAGTGATCTCATATCTTAGGTACGTAGCTTTTACTTGATGATATCAAATCCATCATTAGAAAGTTGTTGAAAACAGGAAAGGGCCAGCAAGAATTATTTCAGAAGGAAAAGAAAAGGTTAATTAACTGAAAATATATATTCCACAGGGAAGATGAGGAACCACGAGCTCTTCTGACTTAATCCCAACACTGACACCAGCTCCTTTGGCTTTTATTAATCATTAGTAGAGCAAATCCCTGACACCCTAGGAGCTTACCAACTGGCTCCGAAGCTACTGTAGCCAATTGCTCAACTCCATACACCAACCCCATGGAACACCACACTGTCACAGAGATATAACTAAATGCATCCTATTATAAACTGATTTTGTGAACTCAAGAGAGAGTGATTAGCACAGGACACAACAGCAGTTTGAGTCCACCCACGAGCAAAGGAAATGATTCAGATGCGCAAGGCAGCCGCTTACAGTACCGAGCTTTGCACAGCAGCGGAGACGTTCTGCTAAGTCAGTTGATCCTTTATAAGATTCTGCTGCTCTTCATGAGTTTTTATTTTTGGTGATTATTATTACTATTACATGATAGGTTTCTTCAAGCTATTCCACAGACCTGCTTCTCTGGGCAGTAGGTAATACCATGTAAGCCTCTGTGGTAAATGGGACTGAAAGCACCCGAGCGCTCATTGCATGAGCCCCCCTCCAAGCTGCAATTCCCAAGGCTAACGGCTGCAGGAGAAAATCCTGATGCTTTCTTAACCAATGAAATCACCSTATCACAAAATACCGAGACCTTGAATGATGGCTCTCCCCTAAAAAGCTTCCCATTCTATGCCTGACTATACTGGCATCTTCCTGCACCCCATTTTTTCCTGCCACAATGCTCCATTTTGAAGTGTTTTAGTCAAATATCTGGGACAGGTTCTTGCCTTGAGTGGAAAAACACTTCCTCCAACTTTCAAGCGAAAAATTGCATGTCTATATATTTAGCAACAAAAACTGGAGTAACATTTAACAAAGAAATTATTCTTCCCTTACTGTAACAGAACACTTCAGCACATCAATCTGACATTCTTCTACTGAAAATCCATCTTGTTAGAAAATATTCTCTTTGGAACTGTACCAATACGTACTCGATGAAATACACATTTTTAAAAAATCAGAAGTACTTCCTTTTTTCACCCACAGGTATTGTACTTGGTAAAAAAATATTTTAAAAGCCACCACTTTCACAATATTAGGAAAAATATGACTTATAAGATGTTCTCTTYGTGTTCAGATAAGGCATTTGGTGCACAGGCACGAGTAGGTCCTGAGTTTTGCTCTTAAGTGCTAGACTCAAGACAGGCTCAGGCTGTGGTGGGATTTTTTGCTGTTGTAGCAAACCGCCGTAGGCATTGCTCTCTACGGCTCGGTCATCTACGCTCAACAAAAAAGACCCCACAGGTCCCAGAGGCTGCTCTTGAGCTACGCTGGCAAACCGCACGGAAGAAGTTGAGTTTCAGGTGGCCCTTTTACAGGTCTGTCCTCAGCAGAGTACAACCTTCAGTGAAGTTTCAATTCAGTGAAGCATTTAGTCACACTTAAGTGCTTTTCTGTACCGTGATGATCTTAAAATGCATGCTGGAGTAATTATAAGATAACCTTATACAACAGCCTGTAAGCTTACCTATCCTGCAAATTAAAGTGTAAAACCATGAAAAGGCAGATCTCTGTAGGTTTTTTTTACCTCGTTTAATCATCTTTAAACAATCAATCTTTTCAGGTCAAAATTCTCAAATACGAAGAAACAAATGCCGTTCAATCCTAGAGACAACGGACACTTACTAAACTGATTTTTTCTGATTTTATAATCTTGCCATTTCAGTCAAAAAATGTAGTCATAGGCTTTCTAGGTTGCGCTGGATAGGCAGGACTTGCTCGCGATACGTAACAACTTGCAAGCAAATAATAGTTAATAATCAAATCAACGATGAGTCTTAAGTATAAACATCAGTTTTAACATCAGAACCTACTTCTCAATACAGAGCTCAATTTTTGAAACACACTGGAAGAGACCATCTTCTATAGCTGACACTTCCTCTCAAGAAATCGCTAGTACCCTGCGTGCAGCAGCCCTACTCTCTCGGATTCACCTTAAGGAGATGGCACTTCTCTTCCAATGTGGCAATTAACACTCCCACAGTGAGTAACAGGATGAATCATTCTAGCAATAGGGGGAAAAAAAAAAAAAATTTTAAGGAAAATGGCTACACCTTATATTCTTCTGCCTTAAAATAGGTTTTTCCTTCATATGCTGTACTGTGAATGGCCCAAAATACATTTGATCTTAGAATTATTTTTCTGTTTATAGTATCTTAAGCCAAAGCATATAAAGAAATGAATGCACTTATTTTTAACTCCCTGTCTCAACAGGGGAACTCTGGCAGCGAAGAGCACGGACAGTCTCCGGAGCGCTGCTGGATCTGGAGCCAAGGCTGGGGGGTGGCGTGGGGCCCCCGACAGCCGCCTTCGGGGAGGCAGCCGTGTCCGGAGCCGCCGCTCACAGCAACTGGAGAGGATTTTCACATCGTCTTCCTCAATAAATGCTCTCCCCAAAAGCTGGGTTGGCCTGACTGCTGCCCAGACAGACACTCGAGAAAGATGGATCCTGGCAAACCTGACTGGCTATAGCTGATCATTTTGGCAATCGGGGGAAATCTTATCCTTGTTGTGTAAAATAGGCAGGGGGTCCAGAGGGAGGTTAGATACCTCTGCCGCGCACCAGGAGCTCAGTTCAGTTTTAAAAAAAAAAAAAAAAAAAAAAAAAAAAAAAAANCCAAAAACACCCCAAAACCAACCAAACAACAATAACAAAAAAACCCACACACACACAAAAAAAAATTAACCAAAAAAACCCCAAATACAGTGCTGGAGAAATGTTAATCTGATAGAGCTCTGGAAGACGAAGGTCATCTTGCAGATGTGAACAAGATGTAGGATAAATTTGCCCATAAGCAAAGTCCAAAATCTTCATAGTCTGAGACACCTGCTGTGGGAAATGGAGGAGGAGAGCACAACACCCGAGCTGATTCTCAGACAGTAGGCTTGAAAAGCTTTTCAGAAATTACTGGTTGTGTGACAGAAACCTTTTCACTCCACAGCAGCAGCAATAAAACAGACTTGGGGCAAAACAAAAAATGCTATCAGAGTATTCTTCCAAACAAAACTTTGGTTTGCTGTTACTTGAACCCACCCTTCATCCCAAAAGAGGACATTTCCCCGTCGAAGCAAGAGCTAAACTTCTGCTGAAATCTACAGTAGTTCATGAGCAGGGAAGGCGACCTCCTTCCCCTGTTTTTGTGCATCATATTCCAAATTTTTTCTCTCCCTCCAAAACTACTTGCTAAACTCAACACATTTGTGAATAGCTTTCAGATTAAAAAAAAAAAAAAAAAAATCCACAACATTTTGGCTAATACACACTATTCACCAGAAGTATTTTGGTAAATGGTCCATATTTTGGTCAATTAAAAAAACCCTAAACATCTGTATCGTGTGAAGTACTAGCTACTTTTCTTTAAACATGACTTTGGGATAGAAACTATTTTGCTGCAATTCTGGTGGTATTTGACAGTGGAGTTAAAGAAGTCCAACTTGGAAAGACACTGAAAGCGGAGCCTGGGAGGGAAGGCGGCCACCCAAAGTGCCTTACGGCACAGGGACAGCTCTGCTGCAGCCACAAGAACCTCYGATATACTTGACCTTGAGACAGGAGTGGGGAAGATCCTCCTGTCAGTCCAAGCACAACGAGAAATCTTCTACCGGCACACAGAAAACCGATGAAATAGAGAGGAAGAAAAACAGAAAGCAAATAAAACCAAAGACAGTCCTACCCTCGGACATAATTGATAAAACACAATGAAGTTAATGAAATAAATGAGTTGAACCGAATCTTAGAGTGAATCTAGGCAACTCTGAAGAAAGACATTTTGTCTATRAACTATGGGTTATAAACACGATGCTTGCTTGAGGATCAGCAACAAACACATGCATTAGGTGAGAAAAAGCCTGAAATATTTGAACACAACTAAAGGAGGGCACAACAGGTAGCAAATAAATTTGGATTATAATATTAAAGAGTAACTTCCACTGAAGTAAGCAATATACATTTAGTGTATGTTCTGTTGCTTTTTGATGACAGAGATTTATTAGTAAGGGCTTCTTTTCCTTCTGCACTAAAGTCAGGATTCTTAATGAGAACAGAAGGAATATAAAATGTCTTTAGCATTTCTTTCCTGGAAAACCAGCTACAATAGCAAAGACAATTTTGAAACCCAATCCGATTTAAACATCAGAGCTAATATAACATTTAGGAAAGTGGTTATTTTTAACTAAGTGTAATTGCAAATTTTCATTTTGGAAACATACGCAAAATTTCCACATGCAGAATAGTCAGAAGAGATAAACAAAACATTTTATGTAAAAYAAACAAACGGATGTCTTATCCTGCAAAGACTTAAAAATATTTCCTGTTGCCAGTAAAAATACTCATAAAATTTGGAATGTGAAACAACAGCTGGGAACAGTTAGCTACAGGAGAAGCAGTCTGGTTTGTAGTTGTTTTGCAAATCAATGCACGTAGTGGCAATCATAGGTTTTCATTTCCTTCGTGATAAGCCTTTCGTAGAAAGAAAACTCAGCAGTATTTCTTTTTGCCATACTTCGGAACCTACTATGAATTTCATAAATTCATATTTGAAGGGTCTAAAACACACTTGAAAGCACAATAGTCAACACAACATGGAAACCACCTTACGACGGATGAAAAGGATCCTTAATCATGCGGTAGCGTAAAGCAGCATCCAGGTAGCACCAGTCTTGTCCAACGGCTGCCATGCCCACTCCAGACATCTTTTTACTGACTGGACGATACAGGTTTCTTGGTTCCGTTTCTAGCAGTAAGTCCAAACCAGTTTTTCTCTGCAGGATTAATTTCTTACCGCAGCAGATGGGAATCTTACCTTACACGGGTTTTTCACGCTTTGTTTCAACAAACACATTCTTGCTTTTTACTACGCGGGATGAGAATCAAAATCTGGTACAAGAAAGTGACTTTCAATTCCATGTAAGCGCCTACGCAGATAATAAACCTCAGCAGTTGTCAAATGAGGTATTCGCTTCCTAACAGAGTAGACAAACGTTATCGAGATGCCAGTACCTACAACTGTTTTCAGATTCTAAATACAGAGGTAGAGAATTTTGTCTGAAATATGAAGAAGAGAAATTAAAAAGGTTAACGTCAAACACAGAGATTTTGTTTCCGCAGAAAAGCTTTCATTAATTTTTCACTTGATAATGCGGTTTTTATGCCTTCCCTGCAGTATTTGTAATGTTAGAAAAACACTCAGTGTTTTGATAACATTTGAGAAATGCAGGAAGTACACTTTGTAACTCTTTATTTCTCAGTTTCGTTCAAATGTTTGCGCTGCTGTCATTGGCATGAAACCCGGATAACATATCTGAATGAAATAAAGGCTATGGTGAAAAATGGTGAAAAGCAAATTGTAAGCATGACTTCTCAATATAGAATTCAACTTATTTCGTTTTTAAAACACAAAACATAAAACCAGCTTGGGTTTTAACCCACACTGCTGCACTGCTCCAGTTGTACATGAACATCAACAGGCAAAACCCAATAATCTCACAGATGGCTTATAATGTAGGAGTAGAAGTGCTCACTTTAGAAAGTGTATATTTAAATATAAAGTTCATTTCGGGGCGTAACAACACTGAATATTGCCTTGGTGAAGGCTTTTATTTACCTTTTTTTTTTTTTTTTAAGCAATCCCTGTGGTTGAGTGTAGTCTGTTGAATGGATCACAGATGAAGGCGGCCTCTGCATTTCTCATACTGCTGTATATGATTTCGTAAGTTATATGATCTCGGCGAAGTCAATAGCGTTCAATAGTGTTCAATAGTGTTCAATACAAGAGGAAAATTAAGCTTCAAGTCTTTTCATTAAGAACACCTTAAGGAGAAGGATTCTTAAATACAGAGAAAAAGATTACCATTACATATTTCTGTCTCATCTTAAGACACAGTAGTTTAACCACATCAAAGGCTGAGATATTACTGATATTATCAGAGGCCTGGAACGAATTCACACAGAAAACACTGACAAATCGGTTCTCCCACATCCACCTCTATATTGAACCAGGACTTCTTGCCTCGAGAGATGCTTTTTGGCGGTGGTGTTCTCTCCAATCAATAGCATGCTTCAGAATATAAACCAGATACGTCTCCCTGCCCACAGCTGCAAAGGTCAAGCTGATCATAAGATCAGCGTTTTAGGAAGAATGGATGCAGGGATTTAGAAATTCAGCAGATGGAAGAACTCCTGAAAGAAAGGACACTTTCAGCAGGCATCGCTCTACTGAAGGCAGAGGGGAAAACCTGAGGTCTGCCGAGGCGAGGCGTGCCTACGGTCCACGCTAATACGCAGAGGCTTAGAAGGGTGAATCTAGAACCTGGGTTGCTCCCCTGCCACGTGTTCGTGAGCCCCATGAGTTCTGAAGACATGGGCTCCAGAAAAGAGTGGGCAGCTGAAGTCAAATTCCCTCAGCAGAAGGGGCCGCAGAGGCGGCTCTAGGGCCTTCCATAGGGATACAGGGGCCCGCACAACCCTCTCTCAAGAAGATGGAAAACTGCCTTGATATTTCTTCCCCAAAATACAGTACCCTGCTGTTTGCTGCAATTCCTCCCTAGGTCTGTCATTTAAAGTGTTTTGACTTTCGTCTAACTCCTCCTGTCCTACCTATAATTTTCTGTCCTGTTTTTTCCCCCCTAGAAACTCTTCCCTTCTTCCCCTCAATTCCATCTTCTCGTGTTTCTCCTTAGCAACTTCCCTTTTAGCTAAATTGAACCCAAATATATATATGTTTAATAATAACATGCTGTGACTGTTTACCAACCCTCCTGCAGCTTGTTTGTTCTAGGCCTTCTGTTGCCCTGCGTGTGAATCATCCATTTAGGCAGCAAACTCTTCAGGAAAAGGACTGCCTGTTGTTCTAAATTCGTACAGTGCCTAGCACATAGAGCCCCATTCTTTATTATTATAACAACTTCATTAATGCTTTCGGTTCTCTCACTTCTGGATTGTTGGATGCTTGCTTTCTACGCCTTTACTTCTCTAATAAATCCTTCAGATAAAAATTACAACCACCTTTGAATATACATTCAACAGCACGTGTGATAAAGCAGAGCTTCGTGTTTGACGTAGGAACTCTGCAGAAAATCTTTGCTGCAGATCAGCCGCTACCAAACGTTACCCTGCGACTTCGGGCAGTTGAAAGCACACCCGCTCAGAGTTATATACCCTTTATGCTAGAAAAACTTCCCATGTTCTTGTTTTTGGGGTTTCTTTTAAATTTTAATTAAAAAAAAAGAAAAAAAAAAAGAAAAAAAAAAGATACTGTTTGCACAAGTTTCATCACATCCAATTCTGATGGCAGCGCGAGGCAGGCTCTCGGGCTCCGAGAGGAGCACGGCAGCGACCAAAACAGGTCCCGCGCGCCCTCCCCGCGCCGAGCATCATCCACGACGCTGACAGACACGCGCTCCCATCAGGGCCCTCGAGGTACCATCTTTTCTCAAGACGATATGTGCAATTCCTGTTAACAGCCACAGCAGTTTCGCATGCAGTTTGTGAGGAAGATCGAGCCCTTGACGCACAAGCAACAACTACTGAAATGCAAACCCCGGCGGAGGGGCGGCGGTAAGAGGAAGGAATGGCATGTTCCCGCTCCCGGACACTGTAGAACACTCCGAGTTCTGCCTTTGCTAACAAAAGCTTCTTTTCATTAAAGGCTGGGGGGGGGCGGGGGGGGGAAATCCCCTTTTATTCTCTAGGCTTTGAAGGGCTTACATCACTGCGGCTTCAATTTCAGGATTGTAGTGAAAACAAGCTTTCTACTGGGCTGGTCAAATGACTGTGAACTAAGAATTCCTGGGAGTGTTTCATCTACACTCTTTATTAATTGATGGTTAGGGTACCTTCTAATAATGACTCATCTAATGAAGAAACAAAAACACCAGCAGAAACCCTCCCTGCTCCTACAGTATTAATGTTACAAGGAACCTGGGCATCTCTCCACCAAACAAGTCACCATGCCTTTTTTTTTTTTCTTCATCCCCTAATTAGACCCAAGGCTTCCAAGAGAAAACCATAACGAGCTTTATATATTGCAGAGAAAATATTTTTACACTACCGTTTCATCACATACATAAAAATACAATTTCCTCATCAAGTTGGTGTCCAACAGGTGCCTTGAATGCGAAGACAGGAATAATATGTGAATAGGAACAGAGATCCATTGGCAGAATTAATAAGGGAAAGTAGACAGCTGCACCAGCCCTGTCTTCCCCCCCCCCCCAATTAAATACCATAAATAATTTTTTTTTCCAAAGATATCTCCATACATATCCCTGTGATTCCTTTTCTTTTACTTCACATGTATGCACATCAGCTTTGAGAAATCCGCACAACCCAACAGCAATACAGCCTTAAGAACACGAGCACACATTTAACCTTAGGCAAGGAAATCCTATATTGCAGACTTTGAGGAAAGCTGCAAATTAAGGAAAATATTTGTGTTTTGTTACAAACAAGTAAGTTGCGCTAGTGATTTTTCAACTGAAGGCTCTAAATGTGATTCTTCCCACAAGCCCTTCCACCTTTGTTTTACTATTTCTACAGCCAGGCCTACTAAGCTAGAAATACTTGGAGCAACATTTATTTCTCTCTCCTGTTCTGCCAACGTGCAAGGATTTGGGTTATCTCCTTCTGGGGGTTAAATTCACCTCCCTGTTTAACTAATGGACCGGGGCACGTAACAGAGAAAAGAAACAAGGCTAGGAATTCAGCTGGCCGTGGATAAGTGTAAAGGATTGCTCCAAATTGTAGAAGCTGGCAGTGAGTTCTGAAAAATTACAAGCCGGCCGAATGTGTTTTGGACAGTTTTGGGAACCACCCGAGCGCAGCAGGCACTGCAACGGAAGAGAACAATGGAAAAGAACAGAAATTTTTGCATTTGTCTTTGTTGGTCTTCTCTGAGATCATATTCGCTTCTCTACCTGGTAATGAATACACGGCAAAAGCAATTCTTTTGAACCAATTTTTGTAAATTTTTTTAAGTACGAAGTAAATAGTTGGATGTGTCTATACAAGAAAATTACCCAAGGACAGAAATAGAAAAAAAAAACCTGAAGACACGTGAAATCTCATTACAAATAATGCACAGCTGTCTTTCAGACAAGATGAATTTTATTATAATACTTCCTATGTCATTTCTGTCTTTAATTCCTAGAGTGACAACTATACGCGTCAATCAAAAAACACCACCTCAGTAAAAGGATGCTGCTGTTTTTCCTGAAACACAGAATGCTTGAAACAAAGCTAAACGTACACCACAGAACTAAGTCCAGGCAAAGTCATTACTTCACCTGCTTTTCCTCTCAACTGGCTAAGAAAACCTACTTGTACAAAAAGCTACTTTTTGTAACTCAAACAACGCAGAGCCTTTAGAGAACCAACAAAAATCTTTTGAAGTTTCAGGCTAAAAGCCGTGCTTTTCGTTATGGTTTGAGGTACTGAAACCTGACAGGGAATTATGACAACCTCTCCTCAACCCTGGTCAAGAGTTTTCATCTGTCACCTGTAAATAAGCTAATTCCATAAAAGGCTTCGCTACAGTGAGCAGTTAGCCTACGGTTAATCTTTGTCTTGACCTATACATTCATTGAAACTGCCTGCAAGCAATTCCTTACCAAAGGTGGCAATATACAGAACCGTAATTTGCTATAGAGCTTGCAATATTACCCGCCATAAATCCTGCACCACTTCTTTAGACTAAATGAGCGTCAGTTCTTCGTGGTTGACACGAGACGACAGACTGACTCGCAGCAAAAATAGAGAGCCGGCACAGGAAGGCATCGCCACAACGTTAGGTTTGTTCAGAGTTTTCTGCTGTTGAGGTCGTCGTACAGACTTGACGGACCAGATCTTGACAGATCAGAGCGATCCGTCTGTGTTGGAAAGGTGGCTACCTCCAATGGGTAAAAACAGTACCGCAGTAAGAAAATCAGTGTTCAAAAACGACAAACCAGAGATGTATCTGCATCCTCTGTTTTGAGAGTACGCACCAGTAAACGATACGAGAAATTGGAGGAGTTAGAGACCAGACTTGCACACAAGATCTCCATCAACCCATTCCTAATCTACAATTTGAAAAGGGTATTTCTAGAAAAGAAATAACTTGGAAAATGAAAATTTCTACTTTGTGTGAGGCAGAAACAGAGATGCTGTTACACGTAGGTGTGGCTGAAGAGTTCGCTYGGTCATTGCTTTGAGGTTTTCTGATTAAAAGGTGTTTTGTTTTGTGGGGTGGTTTGGGGGTTTTTTTTTAGAAAATCCTAATCTGTTGAAACAAAAACTTTGTTTGGGAGTTGTTGGTGACTGAATTTAAACATTAATAGTATTCAGATAGCATACTATCAGCAAAGAACATGCTAGATTTTAACACCTTCAAAATTTATATTGTTTATACATATAAAACAAGTATTATATATAACATATATATACTTATACATATAATATCTATGTTAAGTTTATACTAAGAATGCAAATCAGAATCAAGCTAGCATTTTTTCATCAAAATAGAACAGGTCTGTTATTTTGCTTTGTTCTGTTAAATTTTTAAAGCAATTTTGTGCCAATTCATGATAAGAACAAACGATAATATGTTAGAATTCCTCAGGTAATGCAAATTTTAAGTTTTAAGCCAGCTGAGAGTCTTTTTTCAAAGCGACGATGATCTTCAATGCTGATCAGAGCAGAGCCACTGCTGGAAGCTAACAGGAGGCTTTGGTCTATGCGTGGGTAGGTGAATATTGAAGCTCCACGCAAATGAATGTGTTTCTTTTAAACTAAGATCTCCTATTGTATCACAAGCCAAGTCAACTTCTGTGGATGGACCTGACCTGAAAAAACCTTTTCAATTTGTGCATATCCACTCATCCCCAGAACTACAGATATCTGCGGATCACTTTAATGTCAACGTGTTTATGAGAGCTGCAGAAGTGTCAGTAAGTTTGTGGTCACTGGCATAACATAGAAGTGTGCACTGATCGCAAAATGTGAAATGCTTCGCCAGTTATGTAATGGTTTCATCTGAAGGACGCTTCCTAATAAATATCAGCTATGACTAACTTTAGCCTAGAAAGTAGAACACCAGATCCCAAAAAAGCAAGCCAACCTTTGGCAGACGCAGCGTTAGACATTCTTAAACATATTTTGTCTGCGAAATTAAATTGCATTAATAACAGTTAACAGAGGTGAGCAGTAAAATTCAAGTAGAAGTAACAGGACTTGTAATGGTTTGTGTGCTGCTTTTCGTTAAATAATCCCCACCAGCGATCGCAAACCAAATCTCTCCATGTTATACTAATAAAGGAGGCTGAAAATAAAATGGACCTGAAGGAATTTGCAGCTAGAAACAAGCCTTGGTCCAAAACCAAAAGAGAGACTTACCTTCATCTCATCACCTAGAAGGAAAATGTAAACATCAAACCAAGGAACAGCATATATGCAATCTGATTATTCATACGGTTGTCTCTGTAAATGTCTTTCTCTGACCTGGCCCCTTAAGCTCTCTCTTGACTTGACACAGATGCTTTCTTTCACCTCTGTACCAGACTATTTAGCAAACGGAGAACATGGATCCCTAAGGATTTAATAGAAGATTTGCTTTGGATCAGAAAATTTACACTCGCTTTCCGAGGCGACATAGGTAGACAACGGCACTTAGAAATTCTGATTGATTGCAGCGAAAGTTTTTCATCCTGGCAACACCGTTGCCATAGCGATCCCGGCTGATCGGATATTCTTAGCAACCGCTCATAACTCTCCATCCCCGGCGCTCCCTGCGTTCCTCCAAAGCTAAGCTGCATAACCTCATTTCCAAAACCCCAGCGATCACCAGAAGAACAATTAGAGTAGCATGAGCTCATGAACTCAAGTGCCTTCTCTGCAAATACCACGCATGCCACCTGATACGCCGGTACAAAGTGCGTTTTGCAAATGGGAGGACACGGAAAGAAAGCTTGGCTTCTGGGTACCGCACAGGAAAAGATCAGTTTGCATTTAGCTTCTCCAGAAATACCTTGGCGAGCTGGGATCCTAAATCTCATTGCGTCTTCAGAGAGATGTCATTACGTGAAACTCAAATTCTTACATGAATTACGTGAACGTTGTGAACTACACTGTGTATTATCCTCACACAAAATTGCAGACTAAATTTATTACCAGTTAAGCAAGTTGGTTCATTGTGGAAGGGGGGGTGGACGGACATGACACATTTGTTATTTTTTAGTAGGGTCAGTTATTACTACTACCCTGAAATTCAATTCCAGCTTTACATGCATATAACAAGAATTTTTCTTAACTTTCTCTTCCATTGTATTTCTCCTACAGTTCTGCAATATCTCGTAAAGGGCTGGAGAAAGTCTTCCAGCGTTTACCGTTAATTCTCTAAATTGCAATACCTTGGGGAGCAATGGGATGATCCTTAGATTGGGCTCGCCAGCCCCCGTAGCACTTGCTGGAAAGTGCTGCACAGGACAGCTAGAACCACAGAGGAAGCAGAGCATCGCCCTTTTCAATAAGCTCTACGCTGGGCATGTAGAGCAATTAACTGGTGAAGGTGAACGAGCAGGACCTTTGCTGCCAGGACTTCCCTGGCCCTAGCTGATACCCTCAAAGAAAGGGAAAGAAAAGTCACACTGGGCCTATTCAGCTGATGTTTTCAAACCCCCAAGACACAAACAGGAGAGCAGCGAGGGTCCGTGAGGTTCCAAGACCATAAAAACCCACCTTATTATTTTTACACACATACCTAGTTCACTATCATTCCTCTGGGCTAAAGTAGCATTAGAGAAAGTCAATCTAACGTTGCATCACTGAAATCACAAGACGACGCACGCAAGACATCATCTCAGGTTTTATACCATACAGCAATGAAGCAGTTAACTATTAACAACTGTCCCTCTCGCACAGAACTATGCAAACTGTATTAACAAGCATGCTTCTAAGCCAGCTGAAGATAAATCAGGAACTGGCAAACCACAACACCTATGTTACTCCAACTACGCAGACTGTGTTTGGCAACCGCCTTCAATTCCCGTCAGAGGCTGTGTCTTGCCACTGCTACTTATGGCTGGGCTCCCCTCCGCTATTCACTCCGTGCAACAGCGACACCAAAATAGCAGTACTCAGACCCAAAATAAAATCTGAGTTTTCACGCTCATTCAATTTAGGACCAAGTGATTCACATCTCCTCACTCAGGTGATGCTTTATGGACTTCATCTGGGAAGGACGATGGGAATGGTAGAGAATAGTACTTGTAGTAGAGGTGGAGGGAGAAGTGAAATGGATGGAGTGGCTACGACTTAAAAACAGATTTGGACCTGCTACCCACTACGAAAACTGGATGCGCTACCACTAGAAATACTAGATCGTGCCAAGAGCAGTGAATGTGATAGGACAGATAGCTGCACCACAAAGCCTGGTGGACCAACTGCTCTGTTCTGGATAGGTACTCACTAAATATATCGTTGACAAGACCTGTAAAGAAAAAACTGCATCTGCTCAAACAAATAATATGTTACTAAGCACAAACCACAAAGAAGTAGACCTTCAAGGAGGTCTCGTCAAAGGTGGATATAAAGTTTGCAAGATGCAAGCAAACAAACAGAAAATACTACCTAACCGCACATTCTGAAATAAAAGAGCCAAACTACAAAGAAATATAATTTAGAAGGCCTTCTTGGCTCTATTTCCAAAAACAAAGAACGGCATTTTTCAAGAAAGTATGTTCTCAGCGTCACGTTAAAGTTTTTTCTATCGCTACAGCAATTGCAACCTTCAACTAAGATCAGGGTCCAAAATGCATTCACACTACGAACGTGGAATAAAAGACTGTCACCAAATGAGGTACTTGAGCGTTTCTAGACAGGAAAGCTCCTGATAAATTTCTGGCTCCCTTCCTAAACAGAAACCTCCGAACGTTCCCTGTCGGAATAATAAGCACCCCTAGTTTGACACCATGAAATCCACAATTTGCAAGAGACATAGCAGGAGAACAACAACAGCTTGGCAAATAGCCTGGTCTTGACCCCATACCAACATGTACCAAAGGAAACTTTCATCAGCTTTTCAGAATCACACTAGCTTGACCTCAATATACATAAATAAAATCGAGATCAGGCCTGACATTTCAGCTTTGCTACTTTTTATCACGTGGAAATTAAGCAGAATTCTGCCAGATGCTTAGCTAATACGCAGACGATTTGATAAATATCAGTTAGCGCTTTTTTTTTTTTTTTTTTTTTTTTTTTTTTTTTTTTTCTTCATTTCCTGCATATTTCTATTCAGAGGGATCCTGGGAAGACGCGAGACATGGCATCGCAAAGCACCCAACTATATTGTATTTACTTGGACAGATTTTGCAGTTTCTTTCAAGTGTGCTAAATATAGCTGATTATTTTTCTTTCTCGCCTAGAAAAGGAAAATCGCAGCTGACACAGATTTCTTCTCAGCAGTTGCCGGCAAGCGCTGGTTGCAGATCTCCTCCCACAGCAAAGAACAAGCGGCATAGTCCTGCGGTTGCAGGTGCTCTGACCGTACACTGGACTACTACCACGCGTTGTTTTCTGTTCCAAAATTAAGTACAGATAACAAAAGGGAAACGCGAGAAATATCAGTGCTTCAGGTCAGTTACCCATTTATCGTATTTGCAATGTAATCCAGAAATAAAGAAAACAGAGATTCCACATAGCATATCGTATTAACTATTGGGCTTAATATATTCTCAGTCTAGAATCAAAGCGAAGCCTGCATATATTGCGGTATCCAATTTATACACACAAGGCTGCCTTTTTTTTTTTTTTTTTTTTAAAGACCAAAGAAATGCCAGTTGACAACCTTTCACAGTTATGTCACTTTGACGGTGCTGAGCCAGAACCATCGTGTTAGGAAGCCTTACATAATTTATTCAGGTCATTTTCATTCTGTATAGGTGAAAAGAGACATTTTAAAGATTGCATATTAAACATGGCAAATTTTCCTTTTTTAACCTTTTTAAAGTGTTTTTAATAAACAAAAAAAAAAAACCTGAAGATGCCACCATCTACCCAATACATTTTATCCTCCTTACTTTCAATAATCTCCTCATAAAGCTCTGTTTTCCAAGGTAAGAAAATGTTCAAAGCTCTCCATTAAGCAGCATACGGTGCATTAAACAAACGTACTTATGCCACGCTGAAAGGAACGGTGCTAAAAGAACATTCTGCTTGCAAAKCTGTAAGCTCAAACAGTAGGAAAGCTAGAATTACACAGCTTAAATCTGCCCTTTTGTGTATATCAATATTGTGTATCACAATACCATAGAATAGAGTATTTTTTCAGTAAGATCCCATCGTAATTAGGGGACGCCTYGTCCAATCTCCATTCCTTCGCTCCATTTTTGGCCCTATTCTTTCCTTTTATCTGTCTTTTAACACAGTGTCTTTACCCAGCATCAGAGCCCTTGTTCCTCCTCACCCGGTCCACACGCGCCCGTTCGCTGCCCTTACCCGCCGCTGGTCCAGCGTGCCCGCACAACCCTCCTCCACCTCCCGGCTCCCCCGCGGCCCACCACGACTCCATCCCACCGCAGATGGTTTGTAAGGTTACCTACAGCCTCCCTGACTTTTCTGCCTCAGCAGGTCACTGCAGGTAGCGGAGCAAGGCTTCACTTGACAGGGGAGCAGAAGGGAGCCCCTCGCTCCTGACAATATTTGCAGAGCAATCACGCATGAGGCTCCTGAGAATGTCCTCAAGCAAATTTGGAGCTCGTTAGTATGACTCCTAGGGCTATTTGCACACATGCAGCTCTAAAGCAATCCTTCCAGTAAGAACCGTGAGGGATTCCACAAATCATTAGCACCACAGTGGGAAATTTCTCTCCTTTTCATCCATCACAACCGATACGCAGCTTGCGTACAGCGACTTCAAAACATCTGCAAATATCTGAATTGCAAGAGGTCAGTGGAAATAAACTGTGTTGAAAATGAAGCTGTTAAAGTGATGCAAGTTGTACACAGCGTTAAACATAAGCGAACCACGGCAACTGTTTCAGAGGCAGAAACTCCAGCCTCGTTTCAYGGGTATAAGTCTGACGTAACTGAATCTCCAGCCAGATTCTAGATTGATTAAAACTAATCACCCCAGCAGTTCAGGTAAAGGAAAATTAAACCTCTGACCCAAGAAAAAGCACAGGGGATTTGGTCCCAAGTCACAAGAACCACAGAGTGGTAGAATAAGTCAGGTTGGAAGGGACTCGTGGACCTCATCTCACCGCCACTCAAAACAGGTCCAATTTGACCAGGCTGTTCAGGACAGCATCCAGTCAAATACTGAACATCTCCAAGGACGGAGATGCCACAGCCTCTCCAAGCAGACTTTTCCAATGCTTGACCACTCTCACGGTGAAAAATTTTCTCCCTAGATATAATCAGGATCTGCTGYGTTGCAACTCGTGCCCGATGCCACTCGTCCTAGTCTTTGCACCGGGCACCCCCGAGAAGGATCTGGCTCTGTCTCTTCCCTATTGAGTAGCAGAAGGCAGTAATGCAATCTCCCCTTAGCCTTATTTTCTTAAGGCCAAATTACAAAAATCAAAGCGAAACACTTACAAAGCAAAAAAAAAAAAAAAAAAAATCCTCTCAGTTTGCATGCTCATCATGCTATCATCTCATGCGTGCTAATCAAAAACATATATATTCTTTCTGGAAGATTCTTCATAGGAAAATAAAGAGCAACATTTAACCCTCGTTATTTTTCCTAAAACTAAGATGTTGGCAAATTTTTCCTACACTAATGGCAAAAATGACTTTCAAGAAACAACTGGCAAAACACCAGAAATAAAGAATAATCGGCATACGTTGCACACTGCCAGGAAAGGGGCGGAGGAGGGATATCTGGAAACCATGCTACAGTCGTATCCAGCTCTCTAGAGAGAATACAGTAGAAATGTTTGATGGTTTGGGGTTTGGTTTGTTTTGTTGTTGGGTTTTTTGGGTTGATTTGTTTGTTTGTTTGTTTGGGGGGCGGTTGGATTTATTTGTTTGTTTTTAAAAATCACAGCTGACTTGCCAGCAGGTGGCCAAATCATTTCAGATTCTTTTTAATTGGATTTTTCTACCGATTTGAACAGAGCGCTATGTTAAAAATCACAAATAAACCTATGGCACAAGTTACTTGGCTGTGAAAAGCTTGCACCAACTGTAGAATGGTTGTTTCGACATATGTTCTCTCTCAAAGAAAAAAAGTTAATTCTTCTAACCTATAGTATTTGTTCTTGTTTACAGATAAAAGACAAAGATTTTGCAATGGTTCTTTAATTTTCAAGTCACTGTAACTAAAAGGTTCGCAGATTTAAAAGAACAAGAGTACGTGCACTGCCTGTCATGTGATCAAAATAGTAAACCTGATTTCTTTTCAAACGAGGTTCCCACAGTCAGGTTGCCTCCAGCCTCCCTGAAAGGAGTGCCCCTTTATCGGGGGCAAAATCAGGCACGCCATCGAAGGGTTTTTTTAAAGCATATTTGATTCATGCAAAAAGAGAAGAACTTCCATAAATTAGCGAGGGAAGATTCTCAACCCTTCAGCAATTCACGTGTAATCCAGTGAGGCATGCTGTTCCTATTAAAGGTTATTTGGCAATTTTTGGAATAAGAATCCAGCAAACCCAGCTCCTTATGCAATTTATCATTGAATACGTGCACAGCGTACATAATCACTGCTGGAAAAAAAATTCAGGCTGGAAATATGTTAACAGCAAAGGTCACTCGCAGTTGAAACAACATCGCAAGAGAGCCAGCCAACTATTGCATTTATCTTCACACTGTGACGAGAAGGCGATGTAGAGGACACGTGCCTGTTCCATTACAAAATCACTGGCCTCACGGTGAGCATCACGCAACTGCACGCCGTGGCCCGTGTTACACGCTGGATCGGATCACAGCTCCGCGGTGCTTTCTTCTAGTCTCAAATTCTACTAGTTGCATTAACGTTAAAAAAATACAGACAATTAAGATGCAGTCACTAAGTGAAATTCCCCCCCCAAATTCACATAGATTCCTTTACGGACTGGATTACTTTAAACCAGAGGCAAATCCCCTTTCTCCACTGGCAGAGCGCGCGTGCCATGCTACCTGCATCCCTCTGAAGCCAAGCAGAAACTCCTAACAATCTTTTACCCTTGCACGAAGGAATATTTTTCATCCTTGCATTGAGAATGCCCCGTAAACTATGGGCGGATGAAGCGCATAGAGAATTTCACTTTGCGCGTGAAAATCGCCGCCTAATTCTGGGAGCGTGTTTAGAGTTTGGTTCTGCACACCTGCATAGCTTTGTGCTTTTATCTTTGAAGGCGCATTTGCAAATTTAGCTCCATCTGTTATTAGTAAGGAAAGGAACAGATTTAGGTTTTTAAGCCTTATCCCCTACGACCGTAAACCTTAAGCTGTAATAAAATAAAAGTATAGGGCTCATATGAATTTCTCCATAGACTTATAACTTTGAAAAAATATTTTTAAATTGGACAGAAGCCTGAGATTTATTTTCTGCAAGTTCTGTGTTCATAAAAAGACAGTAAATGACCTACTTACTGGATCTTTTGGAGCAAACACAGGATAGTGATGTTAGCCTGGAGTGCTTGAGTTTAAAAAAAAAAAAAAAAAAGAACCAAACCAAAACCCTGCCCCGCAGTGCCTGATTAATACTCTCTTTTCAGAAGATACTTCTCAGAGAACAAAGAACTTAAGGGAAGAGATGGGGGTCTCCCCAGGTTTTATATGTTTTTTCTGCACATTTTAATTTTTCAAGATGTCAGGTTTTCAGTAATTGTTAAGCCTTGAGCTCTAACCCGAAGTAAATAAATCACTAGACAAATACAGAAAGATTATTATAAAAACCCTTTTGGGATATGCCCTATGTATCTGAGAGAGGCCAAGATTTTATAGATATTTAGCTGAGTTATTCTAAAAACTCCTTGATGACAGAGATGTGAAATAAATTGAATTAAATCACCAGAACATACTAAAAGGTCCTGTATTTCAGCATCCTTCGCGTGACTCTGCTTGCGAGGCGAAGCAGGGCTGGAGCCCGTGAAGAGGGAGCCTTGCAGGGAACCACCTCCACCCCAAGGGCACCGAGTCGGGGCACGAGGGCAACGGTCCGGCTAAGCCCCGCGTGCCGCCGGGGAGGGTCACGGCACGGGAGCCGGGAAGGAGCAGGCTGGTACCACGGACTAAGCAAAGCATCGAGTGCCATGGCAGGAGCAGGGGTGAGGCCAAGAGTTAAGAATGGGAAGACTTGTTGGAAGAACAAAGAAAATCAGACAATAAAAATATCCGGGTGGAGTAGTGAGATGTGTTTACAGAGCAAAAAAAGAAGTTTAAAGACTAATCCTGAAGAGAGCAGTTACGAAATGACAACGTAGACGGTATTCTCAGGATACCGGCTATACTCTTACTGAACTCTAACTACACATAAACTTTCAAACAACAACTCAGCACTTCAGCAATCTTTTTAGATCTTCCAGCTATTAAGAAAATACATTAAAGGGAACAAAAGTGGATTGCCCTTAGTTTTCTTTATATGGAAAATCCCACCAGGCAAGCAAAAGCCACATAAATGCTATGCTATAAAATATTTTGTAACGAGAATATTCAATGGTAGTATTATTAATGTCAGCATGCTATAATTCAGATGACCTAAAAATCTAACAATAACTAAAACCTCATGATGGATTTGTTGTTTCTTCATACCAGACTGCTGTTTCTGATTATTTTAATTGGTTACTATTCGCAATACCATACTTAGGGAAATTAGACAATAAATTATATAGCTAATCATGCGGTCACACGAATCATATAAACATCATATTACTGTGTCTAGGAAACTGCCTGCTGTTCTACTTGGAACTTAAGTAGAAAAAGAATAAAATCTGTCACAGAGCCAGCGAATCTTGATGTTATTTTAGCATCGGTGCTTCATTTAGCTTGATGCCCCGCAGGCACTCCCTGCCGAGACGCCAGCGCGTGGCAGGGTTATTCCAGAGGCAGAGACCAGCAGAACCAACGCAGCAACATGGCTCAGGAAAGACCCGACCGCTGCATCCCCAGGACCGCGAGGAAGGACCCGGGAGCTCCGGTCCCAGCACTTCAAACCTCTTTCACCCCTGGACCCGTACTAAACCGTCGAGCCAGAGGCTCGACCACATCTCCACTAGTTCAAACCGGTTGACTTTCTGGGGCCCGTTCACTCTAATTACTCAAGGCAATAAGTCGATAAAGGTGAAAATAGTTTTAACTGTACGTCTTAACTGTGGTTAAGGGTACCGTAGTTCTGCCACAGGGGAAGAAACAATACCTTCTCCCCACCCTGTTCTAAGATCATGGCTCTTTTAACGAACCAGAAATTGCAGAAAAAACGAAATTCAGGAAGTGTGTAGGACCCTGTTTTCCCTTCCCCCAGTTTCCTCTTCCCACTCTAATTTCTCTCAAGACACTGAAAAGGCTCGTTGAAAATACGGTTGTGTGGGTGATACAGTATATTCAGTTTTGGTTCACATGAGATTTGACTCTGGGTCAAAAGATTTCTTCGGTAAATTTTCCGTTCCTTTGGAGCAACATCTACATATTAATGGGGAACTCCTGGTGTTTTTTAAGACGACACGAGATTCACAGTAATGTTATTCCTTACATTTTTGATGCATTCTTTCCACCGAGTTGCTGCAGGGAACGCAGCTGTTAAAAAAACAGGGCAAAATTTTGCTATCACAGAAATACGGAGTAACTCCTGCGAAGGAAGCAGGGGTTCTCCAGTACACGCTCCCCCCATTTCCAACTGAGCTGATCCTTAGCCACGTCAGTTGTCAGAGGATGGCTTCTTTTGTTACATGTAAATAACCTGAAAACTGATCTAGCTGTACTCTGCCTAACGAATTTTCAGCTAAAACTTTGACAATTAAAGTTTGCCAGCACATACTGCGTAACTGAAGTTTGCATTGCCCCACAGAAATAGGTCAAGGATATAATTTACCTACTTATAATTACTCTACTAAAGTGGTAAACAATCTTCATGCAAAACTTTTTACTTGAAATGTTAGCGTCTATGGCAGTAACGTTATTTCAGCCATTCTAGTTTCATATGAGCTCAAGTTCATTTAACTTTGACGTTTCCTTCAAAGTCCAAAGTCAAGATGCTCAGAAAGCAGAAGCGTACAGCTGAGATCATTGGATCAACCATGTGCCAGAAAGATCCCTGCTGTAAACAGAAAGCATGTTTAATGTTCCCGGTTTTGTTATCCACCGATGGCCTTATGGCTCTACACCATCATCAATAGCTATTGATTTACCTTTAGATTATGATAACTTATAAGAAAGATTCCGTAACTCGGTTGAGCAGCGCTTTTCAACTCAAGTAGCCTCATTAAAATCAAACAACAGAGTCTAGGTTCTAGTTGGTAAATGAAGTGGGAAAACCTACATAAGCCTAGTTCAATTCCAGGAAATACTTAGTTGACACTAAATATACTCATTAATTCTGGCAAAATGAGTAACTAGTCAAAATTAATTCCCGATTCGAACTTCTAAATATTAAAGCATTGTCCAAACTGGCAGAATGCCACAAGCTTTGCCATGGCTCTTTCCTCCCTAAGAAGATAGCTGAGTGGAAGCTGCTGATACTTTTTATTCATACTAAAACCAGACACTAAGATGTGGAGTAAATAACACACAAATTCCAACCACTTATTCCTCCATTTCAGTAAACCTCATTCTGCTGCTTCTCTGGCCACTGACATGAGAGTGACTCAGTCAGTGAGACTGAGAGGCTTTCTACTAACGCCTCCGGCAGCATGTACTTGTCATGGCCAAAGCCATAAAACGGTACTTGAAAAACATTTACATCTACAAGCTGAACGCTCTCACCGCGTTCATGATGTGGATCCATATAAAACCAAGACCGCTACCAAAGCAACAGCGGTGACCGAGGGAAGCGTTCCGTGCACTACGCAATGGAAAACAAAACCCGATAAGGCAGAGAGGAAGTAAATCACAACAACGCTACTATGAAAATCCATTAAAAGACATACATAGGAAACCCCTACTCCAGAGTATCTATAAACAGCCAAATATCAAGAGTCCCGGTGTGTTTCCATGTCAACCTGACGCACAGTAAAAAGAATGGCCTTAAATAGACTTCTTTACCCAGAGAATTATGTAAACTAAGAGTAGTTATGGCTTTAGTTTGCTCAAGCTTCCTAGAAATGAGTATTTGCTTTGGAACTATATATTAATGATATATATGAAAATAATAATATAACTATTCTGCAAGTACGGAGAGCCACCAGCCACCTTTCTCTTCCTCTATCTTCATTTCAAGAGGTTCACAACCCTAAAAACTCACTCTCTCTCAAAGAAAAAGAGAGATGAACATCACTGTAAAGCGAGTAAGGTAATGGTAAAGAAAGTCCAGAACAACAAAAGCCTTGGGAATATGAATAATGCATAGTTAATACCAAAATTCAAAGGCTTGTCAGAAACCGTGCAAGTCCAAGTTAATTTTGCAGATATGTTACTGCGGAGGTAATAAAACGAGAACAGCAGCAGGCTTGTTTGTAGTGACAATAAACCGATAAAATAGCAACAACACTAAATAAAAAGCTACAGCATAGGAAAGAAGTAAGTAGCTTGACAATATTTCAAATTGCAAAAAAGACGACCAAATAGTAAAACAAAGTTTTTATGCAATGCCACTACGTATTATCTAATACTGCTTATAATTGTCATTCATCCTGGCCCCTCTCTGAAACGTTTTACATTTCTTCCAAGCCAGCTACGTCCAGTAACTCACACCACCAGTTCTTCGAGGTTGGAAGCGGGGGGCTTTTCTATACAGAGAGCACGGAGAAGCTCACATTATTTACTTAGACCCATTTTTTTCGCTTTGTGCTTTTTGTCTACATCTGGACGTTCAATTAAATTCCTGCTCAAGAGACAAATCCTGGTACTTTCTTGTGGTACCTATGGACAGAAATACAGACACCTTTAAAGGGCACGCGTGTGTGGTCTTTTTGCTACGCTCCCCTTGAAGACCCCGGCAGCCGTTAGCACCTACAGTCCCTGGCAGCTCCTCAGGCAGTTGCTCCCTCCTCCTTTTCACGGCCAGAATCAACGGCACGTAACATCAGAGAAAAAGCACGGTAAGACGTAAGCCCAGACAACTTGGTAAGACAATAAGACAACTTAACTGGCAGGAGGAGCAAGCCTCCCCTCAAGCAGCGCTTTGCTTTTCCTGCGAGCCCGCAGGAAAGCAAGGTTTTCCCCTCAGCTTTCATCCAGTCCCCTTTGCGCAATTCAGCTTTTCCAAACGCACATCACGCTCCCACATAGGGCCAAGGAGAGAAACACAAGGTGCCCGACAACAGAAGCCGGTCTGGTGCAGCCTGCTGGTAACAGAGATGAGCTATACGCCACAGCTTTAAGGTAGAAGAAATTCTAGAAGCCTATCAGAAAACGTCTGCCTTCCTCCTGGCTGAGAAAACTGGTCCGTTATAGCTTTGCGCCGAGCTTGGAAGGCACTCTCGTTCATTACTCTGAAACTAAGAAAATAGTAGGAGCCAACCTCCTGAAAGCCTGGAGAACCATCTATTATTGGCATACAGTGATTTGTGCTTCTAATTGGCATTAAGAATACTTAAATCCAACTTTCTGTGACTATGAACGTTTGTTTTGGATTATTTCTTCAGTTGTGGCTACGTGAAATAAAATATTGTGATTTATCTGACACGCTACTCATCTTGTTTCAGAGCCTATTAGATATCCTCCTAGGGAAACTGATACTGTGCTTCGAATGGCTTCTTAGAATTTATAGGGAGATTCTTAATACTACACAATATCCACTCATGTTAAAATTGCTGACTTTGCAATTTTTGATATAGATATTCCGTTCAAACAACCACAACCTAGCTCCTACAACATTAGTAATTAAATCACTTACCTTTAGAATTCTGAGAGTCCTCGTATCTGTATTTTTACAGGGGATTCAGGAGATTGAGATGGCAGTAGAAGGAATATTGGATTTGGAAAATGGTATGACTCTCTCCAAAATGGACCTCAACAAAGAGCCAGCAGTATGACAAGTCCATCTTGAAGCAGACATTATCTAGTATCTATTGTGAGAAAGGCAAGTGTAATGCCATCTTCAGGAACAGTTACATATGYCCACAGTGAAAAAAAGAATCATTATGCTATGAGGCTCTAATAAATCTTTCTGCTATGCATTTTTTCTTAAACCAGGTAACTGCTACTGATAGAGACAGATGATACCAAATAAAAAAAATCCCCACTGATCATTACTACTACCGAGTATCTAGCCTAAATATCCATCATCTAGTTTATATATCCAGCAAGCATTCCTAACCTAGATTCACTTTGTGCCAGTACAACTGCATATTTTTTTAAAACAATTTATGCCAGATCCATGAAAACATAAGCTACGCTATCAAGCCTTTTGTCATAGTAATTACACCTGTGTGAGAACTATCATCTGTAGCAAAATGCCCTTACAAATAAACGCCATTCCCTCTCCACCATTACTGGGGGGTCCACACCAGTGCCTGTCCAGGGGGACCGACTCCAAGGACGGGTGACGTCTCCTCTGAGCCCGGGTGAGCCCTGAGCCTGTGTCTGACATCCAGACACATCAGAAAGGCAATCCAAAAAGCAGATGCAAAGGGCGAGTCACTTGGTGCCAACTAGGGGGAAGTACCACAGAGTATCTGAAACCTTCCATAGGGTACCCAGAGTCCCCTACGGTCCTCTTTAGGGTGCCTGCGTGCTCCTGCAGAGCCGGCCCTAAAGCACGTGTGCTCCCTCCAGCCCTCCCCTTCCCTCTCACACACACACAGAGACAATTTTCTTCTTCTGCAAGGAACCCACCAAAGGGTGACACGGATGCTCAGAGAGGAGAGCAGGAGATGTTCACAGTCAGTGGAGGAAACTCTACTCAACAGCGGGGCTGCTGAGCCTGGGCGTACCAGACCGTCGCACAACAACGCTGCTGTCTGCCGATCTCCAAGTACCGCATGAGTGGTGCCATCAACAGAACAGACAAAAAAGGATACAGAGGCTACGGCGGGGGCTAAATCATTTAAGTCCTCTTGGTACCTGCACCGCTGCGCTCTACACGGCCTAAATGTGTTAGAGCGAACTGGAGAGATGAACTCTACCACCTTCAATCCAGCTCTGGTCAGATTTGAGGAGCAAAACTTATAAAGCAGCCGTTCTTCCATCCAGGAACAAGATGTACTATATATAAGAAGATAGTTATTCAACAAGGGTAAGGCTAGAAGCCTGGACTCAAATCTCTTACACCTATGACAAAAAAAATTAGCAGGTTAAACCACCTGAAGTCCCRTTGGAATGATGTCTATACTGACCTTGCACTGTATTCTCTTTCTTTGCTTTTGTGGGGTTTTTAAAATGTTTTTCATGGGTGGGTTGAGGCAGTCAGTACACGAAGCTTTACATAATTAATGCACATAGATATCTGTCCTCAGTGATGCTTTGGGAGCCTTTTGCAGAAATACAAAACTGTTCCTGAAAAATCTATTAAAAGTAATGCGAGACTGCTAACGAGCAACATCATGATTCTTTTTCACATTTCATCGTACAGTGACTGACCCAAATTGGTTTGGTGAGATGACAGAATGTAGCAGAGGGCTCCTTAGGCTTCAAGTAGATTTTCTGAATAAACAGAAAAATTTTATTTCCTGTAAAGAGACTCCTGACAAATGGATTTTCTGCGAGTCGAAAGACGGCCTTGCAAAACCAAAAATGAGGAGATGAGATGTGACGGGATATGCTTTTTCTGTCATTTTAATTAATACCAACAATATTGAACCACGTTAATCAAACATTATGCCACGATTTGAATTCAAAGATATCTGTATTATTCATTGGCAATCTTAATATTCGGTCTACTCTGCACGTCAGACCTAATGTTTAAGGTGATGCATTGTTATAAATCACTCAGAGTAGATGCTCGCAGCTACAAAATCATTAGAAACTACCGGGTTGTAACTCAATGCCTTGTCTTTCTACTTATTGGATATGTGCCAATGCGCATGCTGTATTGACAGCTGAAATGAATGGCAGTTAGGAGCTTAAATAACTTCAAAAACCTGACTCAAGTGCCATGAGATGCTTTATGATACACTGAGATTGAAAAGTCTAATAGAAAGGTGCATTTATTAAATTTTTTTCTCAAATTCTTCTTTTATCTAACAAAAGTGTAAAGACAGAACACCAAAAAGCCGTTTTATGTCTGCCTTATACATAAGTATTGGAGCACGCATTAAACTTTATGTCACATATTAATTCAAAAAAAAACGTTCAACATAAAGCACCAGTATGTTTTGGAGGAGTGAGAGTTGATATAATCCAATCTAGCTATTCCCACGCTGCTTTTATCACATCTTTTTCTCTTGACTGTCAAACGGGCTCAATTTGCACATATTAGACCGTGCTACTGTTCCAAATTAAAACAAACGGAGAGCTCCCTAACCTCTTATTTACTTTCTCCTGGTCACCTCACGGCACAGCTAAGCGAGCAGTGGAAACAAGCGTCTCATTAAAATCTAGCTAAATTGAGCAAAGCTAAGCACTTTCTACTGATTGAATTTTTCCCAGGGCTAACAGAGATTGCTTAACAGAGCTGCATTTTTTCTACTGACACCAGGCATTTAAAAGTATCATACCGTTTTGTTCTTTAAGGATCTGAAAAGCTCAAGAGGTGGGCTTTTATAGCCGGAAGGGTAAGTCATAATGTTATAAGTAGATTCTCCCATATGTACAATTGTTTGTTCTGTAGTCCCATTTCAATACATACACTTACTCATTGTGTACACCAATTAAAAAAAAAAAAAAAAAAAAAAAAAAAAAAAAAAAAAAACTCTGTTAAATTGATAGAACAGGGAATTCAACCCAACGCCTTTTTCATTGTAATTCATACTTTAGGTCACTTTTTGGCAATTCAGAAACACGAACCGCTAGAATTGCTTTTCCTCTGAATTAGAATTACCAAGGGGGCTGAGTGAGGTTTTTGGTTTGCTTTACACAACTGATGCATCTGGCCTTCTGTACTGGTTATGGAAAATGCCAAACAAGTTATTTCATCAGAGATTCCCAGTCCTTTAAGATAACAAAAAAATTAAGACTGTGTTTGTTTTACAGACCCACCGAGCTGAGAGGTTGGTTGACAAAGGCTCTCTCTCACGAGGGACAAACTTGTACGATCAAATCCCCCCCGTCTTCCTCACATCCACAAACTGAACTTGGCAAACCACAAAATTCATCTAACCCATGGTCACAGGCTCTTCCCTTTGTGATCACGGAGTGGAGCACTCAGCTGTCAACTTGACTGTTTATAACGCAAGACAGAATCTCATTAAACTGTAACATCACCATACATTTTTTTTCCTTAAATGCATTAGTCTATGAACATTGACAATTTGAAGTCTCACGGATCATCAATTCAATTGCAAAATAAAGAGGCATTACTCAACCTTTAAAAAAATATATTGTAACCAACTTGCAAGATTGACTTTTAATAAATCTTCAAATAATTTTTATGAAGTCTCTTTAAGACAACATGAGTTTCCTACTAACAAGCAACTGACCTATTAGAACACGTGCAATTTTTATTTCTTCTACTTTACCCTGTTTTCAGCAGATATCTAAACAACACAAGAACGGCTTCCAACAAGGTCCYTAGATAGGTCTGCAGTAACACTGGGGGTCTACAGGAAAAGGGCCCCTTTGAAGAAGCCAGTGACAAAAATTCTAAGAAATAGCTATAAAAACTGCTAAGAACAACAGTCACGAGTAGCAGAGAGGTGCGCTCTTGCGGGCGTTTCAAAAAAGTAGGACAGCAGCGCATGACTGCTCATTTCTATTGAYGGCAATGTCGTTCAGTCAGTCATCACGATGCGGTCCAGAAACACAGAAATCCCCAGGTCTCTGTGGTACCAGAGGGACATCTACAATCCCTACATTAATATCCCAAGGAATATGCTGCTGCACAGCAGCGGCGTGGACTCTTTGCTAATAACTTGCTTGTCAAGTGTTACGACTACAAACACACAAATATCCCTTCCATTGCGTCGCAGTATTTTGGCATTCCAGCTACAGTAAACAGGCATCCTAGATACAGGAACGCACAATTCTTTCGGAAATATTTCTGCTCCAGCGGCAGAGCTCAGATAGCAAGCGCTCGGCCGCTTGCCAGTCCAGATGTCTTCCCCACTGTCAACAACCCATGAGAAAAGCTGATGCTGCATGGGCATTGCTGCCTCTCCACACCAAACCCAGGCTGCCAGGAGCTGCAAAGGCCTCTTCAAAAACGTTTGTTTTGGGTTTGTTTGGGGGGTTTTTTTGTTTGTTTGTTTCGTTGGTTGGTTTTTTTTTTGAAGGGGGCAAGGGGGAGATGGAAAAACAAGGAGCTGACTGCTCTTGTAAGAATGAAGACTTACCAAAGAATGAAGTCTACAAGTCTACACCGCATTTAAAGTTTGCTTAAGCTCCGCTCACCACAGCTGTTAGAAAATGGCAATATGAATTAGTCACCCAAAGTTGTCATTTCTACCAATTTGTCTTCTATACAAATGAAAGTGCCTAGAAAGGTCTTTAACTGCTCCCCTCCACCCCCTTACAACAGCCCTGCTAGCTATAGGATAAACAGACAGATATAGGATAAACAGAAAAATGTGCTTCCTGCCCCAAAGGGTTCACTACTACTTTTAATGGCAAAAATTGAAGCAGTCTGGAAAACATTTTTGAAATAAGGACAGCGAAGGAACGAAGCAGCACAAAACTCACAATAGTCATCATTTTCTTAGTTTTCTTTATAAACAAGAAATGGTTGTAGTTTCTGTAATGGGGAAAGTCCGATGCTGCACATCTTATTAACACAGAATACTGTTTGAAAAAAAAAAAAAAAAAAAAAAAAAAAAAAAAAAGAAGCTTCAATAGAATTACTTACTGACTAAAGGCTATTGAATATGACCAGCTAAAAAAACTAATCCTCTAGGCCACTGGCTTCACGCAGGTGAACCCTTCTGCTTATTATATTCTATTACCCCAGGCAGTTATTTGATTTATGCATCTTACCACCATTCATCACCTACACGTAACTTAAAAAAATGCCTCTAATTATTTCTGCGAGTGGAAACATGTATCTGCACATAATGTAGTTTAAGTCAACGATAAAGTCTGCAATAAGCGATACTGCCTCAAAATACAAGAGAGCTACAAATAGTTTATTTCGAACTCCTCCTATTGAACAGCTCCTCTTTTCTACCATAATTTGCAACGTGATGACGAAATGAGACAAAAATATAAGAAAATAGAAAATCCAGTATTATAAAAAGCCAAAGCAAACATTAGTTAAAAAGAACATACAGGGACGGCATTGTATCACACAGAAGAACAAAGATGAAAATAAACTCGTACAGTTAAGAGTTGACATGGAAATTCTTTCAAGTCTCCTATCAAACATTACAGTGAGGAAAAGTTCAGGGTAGGTCTCTGAAATGTGGTTTTAATCACTTATTTTATTCATACTCTAATGGTATAATTCTTCTCCACATGAAGAGTGAAAAAGCAGAAACCCGTCAAAACACTCTTCACGAGTAATCTTGCAGGACCAGATATGAACATAGAAGAGTCATGAAACACAGCAAGCGTCAAGAGGACACAAGCTGCAAGGGCACATTAGCTATTTTGATTCTATATCTAGAGATCTGAGCCATTAGCACATGAAGATTAGAAATTGCTTTGCTACAGCTGTGGCTCTAACCCTTTTTCTTGTTTTAATTACTATTTTTAAACTTTGGGTTGAGTTCTAACTGATCCCTGAGCGATGAGCTGCGGGTGAAAATGCAAAGTAGTAAGAGGCGAACTGCTGCTAAGAATACAGGAATACGTGGAGGAACCATTGTAGTTAACCGACCCGTTAGTCCTGTTACAAAGTAAGGAAACCGACAAAGCCAATCAAAACAACAAATGCTTAGGGGTTATTGCATTTAGTTTTTATCATCAGGAGCAAGATTATTTATGCAAAATTAATAAGAAACTTGGTCTTTATGTGAAATGCTACAAGGGAATTTCTTTTGTGCCACGGATGTAGTAGAATATTTATGAGCATTGGGAATCGGGGCAGTCAGAATTATGAAAAACAGAGGTCACAGAGGGTAGGATTGCGAGGTTATATCGGTTGGTTGGGTTTTTCTTTTTGTTTGCTTTTTATTGAGCGCATGCCACCATGCATCCTTACAGATACCTTCATTGCCCTGAACAAAAAAAGAATTGTTGTGAATGTGTTTGGAGGTGAACTAGATATATGCACTGCAATACCCATTTTTATTTATTTTTAATAAATATCTCCATTTGGACTAGTTTTCCAACTTGCAGGAAGACTCCGCTGCTCAAACGCATGTCTTTTTAACCATGAAACTGCTTGAAGCTAAAAATCAAAACTCAAATATGACAAAGAGCTCATACTGAGCTGGACGTATTAGAAATGTATAAACAGGTGGATGGACACAACAGTCGTCACTCCAGAAGAATGTTTTAATATACTTTTTGATTCTGTATACAGTTACTGAGAACTTAAAAACAGCAACCAAAGCAGGAAACTTCCTTTCTCAGATCCAACTTGCAGAGCATTAAAAGACATACCTGCATAGAACAAGAAAATGCCCTGATCCTCAGCAACTGTTTTGCCCGTAAATTGGAGCAGAATCCTTTTACTGCTTAATTGGTGAGAAGATGGGAGTTTTACGGTAATACTGGAACATACACCCAATCTTTTGTCCTTTTCTTTTTTATACACGCAAATGACCCAATTTAGCATAGCACYGGGGGAATCTCCTGAGACAGGCAAAGTTCATGAAAATATTCATAGGAGAAAAGGTATGTCATTATCCCCAGGCTCTGCCTACTAGACTGTAATTAGAAAGATCTCTCTTTTTTAGCAGATGGGTCTCCTGGCCTCTTTCCAGTCTACGCTTCATGTTGTCTATTATGGCAACCCAAACTGTGAATGAGGGAAGCAAAATAAAATGTTTCCTAGTGTACCTTTGGACAGATCCAACTCTCATACATATCATATGTGAATACATTTTTTTTTTTTAATTATTTTTTAGTAAGAGGCACAATAGCTCAATAAATTGGTAACTGGCTAGAGAATCATCCACACAAGGACAGCTGGATCAAAGCTCCTTCAGCAATGCAGAGGCAGGGTCATTATTCTGTGACAAGCCGGTGATCTCTTTCTAATTACTCCGAGACGAGTATCTGTCATAAGAAATACAACTACAAACAACTACAAACGCAGTCCTTGTTGATAACCTTAGCAGGAAGGTCAGACAAGAACTGAATGGCCTGTTGGCTTCTTTAATAGCTTTGCCAAGTCAAAGCCAGCTAGGAAGTTGGTACCAGTGCTGTCTGCTGCTCTGCTGGCTAGAAACCTTCGCGGCTGTTCAGTCTACCCTCATCACAGGTCTTTCCTCCCCCAGCCCCACCAAACGCACCCAACAGAAAAGACGACGGTTTGGTTCTGGCTAGAAAATAGCTAAGTAGCAAAAGAAAATTACAGTGCATATGGAGGAACGAATCTAAGAATGAAAGATATCATCCCAATATTCGTGAAGACCAGAATATTTTTTAGGAAAGTAACAGCAGGCGCAGTAGGAAAAGTGGTATCATAAACCTTTCTGGGCTATTTCAGCAGCATTTCCCCAGTGAGTTCGGAGAAGAACTGAATCCTGCATGACAACACCATTCAGACTCCAGAGCCGCGCATCGCTTGGTCTCTGTGCAGCTAGCAGCAATGAGGTTGTCAATTAATATGAACTACGGAGGTGATCCAAGAGATGGGGATACGTCCGCCGGCAACTCCCCGGAGCCCATCAGACTCATTTTACACAGCCTACTGAATAGCTATCAGATGGTGTCAATTTTCACTCCCTGTTACAGCTGAACAAATAATGAGAAAAACGATACGCAAACATCCCACCGACTTCTGTATGGTTTTGCTCCAAGCGGGTTCCCATATTTTCTATTTGATTATCGTGGACATTTTAGGGGAAGTGTTTGCTCTCAGCATTCTCTCAGGACCACAAAGTAAATCTTACTACCAACAGCAATTTTCAGGGGGAAAAAAAAAAAAAAAAAAATATTATGCACAAAATTATTATAAATAGCAAACAAGTTTGTTAAAATTGCATTCTGTTTGCAGACAATCTGCAATCAAGAAAGGAGGCTAATTCATCAAGCGAGCCGTTACTGAAAATTGTCTTCCTCAGCTATAATCACTCATATGTAACCAGGGCACTTGGAAACTGAGGTAAGAGACTTCAGCGAGTCCTGGCACCCTGTTTTATCCACTTGTCCCAAAATGTAAATTTAATTTAGGAACTTTGCATGCGGAATGAGTACCAAAAAAGCATGGAATCCCTAGCAATAAAGAACTTCAGCTTCCCGTAAGAAGATGTGTTCAGAGCGGCTTTGGCAGACCCCCACTAAAGGCTCGGGTTTGTCATATTTATTTGGATTCAGTCACAGCTTACATGAACAGAGCTACTACCTACCTACCAGACTCCTACTCCCTTTTGGAAGCTGAAAAAACTTCAGAAGTGATTTTTGTAGGAAGATGAGTCATTTCGGCAAAATCATTTCTGTCTGGCATGTAATGAGTTTACTTGGGGAAAAATTACTTGCTCCCTATTCACCTACAAGCTTTTCTGTCTGCACAGTGCATCCTGAGAGAAAAGATAGCCAGAGGTTAAAATTAGCAACTAACGCAGATGCCATTGTCTCTTCCCATTACCTCCTCCCACAGCAGGCGTCTTGCATTCAAACTGAGTGGGATTGAAAAACACAAATCTACAGCTCATTTAAAAAAAAAAAAAAAAAAAAAAAAAAAAAANGCAAAGATAACCGCTCTCTAAAATGAGTGATACATCAGACTTTTCTGGTCAGTGACTACTTTACATATAATTCTCTAACCAGTAATTACAGTATGTGACTTCATTAGCATCTTAGAGTCGTACTCCCCAACACCCAATGTCAGTATTAAATTTCATTATCTCAAGACTAGAAAAATCAGGAGAATATGACAATTAAGACTTCAACTCTCAGACTTTAAAGAAAACAAGAAATCTTCCAAATAGTCTGTTTCTAGGATGACATGCTGTAAACAAGAACGTCAGCACTGACTTCAGCTCAGCTGCCACAGGAAAAAAAAAAAGCATCTGTTTTTCTTCCTGGCACATACTGAACACAACGGAAACATTCTCATGTATTTGAGATATACTTACACCTTTCAAAAATTTCATTTAAGGGAAAAAAAGAAAAAAAATCATTCCTATGGTCACATCTTCAAGTAATTTTCAGAGATCCATGTACAGCCTGACAAAACAGTGAGTGGGACCAATGAATTCCAGCACCTTGAAAAAAACTTTTCTTCAGAGCATCTCCTACGTGCATCCAGAGAGAAAACAATACCTGGCTTTAGGACATCCCTCTTTGTGGTGTGCACGTCTTACCCATCTAAAACTTGACCAGTGAAACACTTTTGGATGCAAACAAAATGATGCGTGGATCCATAATTTGCAACTTAATCTTAGTYGTGTCACGCATTACTCAGGAAACAGGGGAAAAAAATACATACTTAATTTTTAGATTTGYGTGTGTGTAGAGAGAGGGAGAAAAAGACTGGCAGGACTGTTGTAGTGAAATGAATTCTACAGGATAAAGCTCTTGTATTTTTGCCTAATATCCTCATTCTATACAGACACATTTCCTCATCCTTCTTTTCTTACATGCTAACTGCAGATACTAGCTGGCAGGCAGCACAGAACAAAACCAAGATAATGTTTGTAACGTGGGTCAGGATCCTTAACAGTGCAAAATATTACGAGTAAATTAATCCTTCTATCAAATGGCTGACAGCATCATAAGGGTCAGGGTTTATACATACACAGGGCTCCTCTTGAAAAAATTACTAAGCCATCTCCTGCTCCCAACCAGAAACCAAGAAAAATGAAGTCTACGTTGCCCTTGAATAACCCTAATAAGCAGATCTTTCCTTACCCAGAAGGACTTGAGACACTACCGGGGCAGGAGGAGGAGGGAGGAGAGAGAAGAGAAAAAAAAAAAAAAATCTTTATTAGAGGAAATTACCTTAATGAAGATAACAAAGCAAGCAAGCAAGCTCCTGATCACAAGGTTTACTCAGAAATTCTTAAAAGTCTAATAACATAATCTCTAAAAAAAAAAAAAAAAAGATGTAGTTTGTTAATTTAAGTATTTCATTAATATTTAATTTTAATTACAAATTAACATATATAGAATGTTCTGTGTTTCTGTAAGTCTCCGGTATCTTCAATTAAATATATTCATAAAGGTTTCCTTTCGAATCCAACAATATTGCCTGTTCAATATTAGAAAAGCAAGTGAAAGATTCAGTGTTCTTGGATGGCACCACTTCCTACCACCACGTTGTTTCACACGCTATACAGCATGTTACGTACCGGTTACGTAAAAGCAGCAAGCTGCACTGGCTCTTGGAGCGTTCGCCCTTAGCGAGGGACGGCACATAGCTATACTGGCCAGGTCCAGTCCAGAGACTAAATTACTCCGCGCTGGAAGGTCACACTTCTCCGGCTCAGCTCTTCCCTCTTCAATGTCAGCAGGAGCTCTACCAGCAAATCCAATGGCCACCACACCAAGCTGGCTGGGAGAACCCTGCCCTCTCCTAGTCCGCTCTTCAGGCACGTAGGCTGTTAGAAGGTAGGTTGTCTGCAACTCAACGTTCCCTCTAAGTACAGCTACCAAGAAGTTAACCTCACTAGGACCGCATTGTACTCCAACACGGCAATTGCCCGGCAGTAAGAAGTTCGAGTACAATGATGTCGCATTTACCATCCACCACGTTAAGAAATAAGATGAAGTGTTTGAAATACGTATTTGTAGATCTTAGTGCGGATATTGTATTGACACTTGTAGAATTGGCTAGATTACACAAAAAATAGTGGAAAAAGCTCAGGAAAAAAACAAAATACATCAAGAGAGAAAAAACAAACCCCTACAACCCACGCAAAACAAAGCCACGATGACCCTGTTGAAGTTCATGGGATTTTTGCTGCTAAGCTAAATGAAGCGGGACCAGACCCCATGTTGTTTGCAGAAATGGCTCCACAGGACACTGAAAGCCACCGTCTCACCAGAYTCCTTGTGATAATCTGAGTGGTGTTGCAGAGAGTTAGCGGGATGGAAAGCCAACGTCTTCCCAGAAAACAATGTTCTTGGCTTACACAACAGAAGTTGTCATGTAAGGAACAACTCCAAAATCATTAAAAATTAAGTTTCCRGAATGAGAAGTCAAGCATTTTTTAATTCAAGAAGCTGAGACTGCTAAGAACGAACTGTGCTTGGTTTGGACAGGATAGAAATAGCATCAATCATACGATTAGGGATAAAATGTTTCCTTTTCAATTAAAGACTGGAACTGAACAGAAATTGAAAAGCAGAGCTATGTTGGGATTACGACCCCTGAAATTATGCATAGCTCTATACCAGGCTCAGATTTGAGCTACTAGAGCCTCAAAGGGGTTATCCTCAACTGGCTGAGGTTTAATATAACAAAGGGATTCCAGAGGCATTAGTATCCACGAAGAGAAGAGGTTATAAAGCATTTGCTCTCTGCAAGTAAAAAAGATAATGAAATTATGCAGCTCCTTTCTTCCCCTGCTGTTGGCAGATCCTTAGTTAGCTGCAGACTCATTACCGTCGCTTTTGACAGCTGCACTACAACGTGGGAAACCATCTAGGGCGCAAAACACTGTACTGAAAAATCCCACCCGTGTGGCTGAAGGGACACGAGACCTATACAATAGCAAACACTGCCTTATTTCAAACAGATGCCAAGACTTGCCATTAACTGCAATATCTGGAWCTCTGGAAGATATACCATTCACAGGTATAGATGGGGAACGACCACTGGGACRCCGTAAAAAACCGAGAGAACTCATACGCAGCACCATTAGACACAGGGCCTCCTAATGGATGTCTGTAACTGCCCAGAAGAGCATACGACATGATTTTCAACCCTGCCAATCAATCCAGGAGTCACATCTGTGAAAACAGGGAGCCATTTTCTTGACCTTCCCTCACAGAAGGAAAAGAAGAGTGCTTGTTCTAAGACATAAGGGAATAGGTTTGCACTCTAATAGCTGATGGCAGCTGCGTTTGCCGTGGTCACTTTCCCGTTGACCTTCTTTCATTTATTATCCATAGCGCACATTTCTCAAAGATGCATATTAGATTGGAAGTTTACTATTTATTACTGCAACGAAGACGTGGGCTTAACTGGGATGCACCGACCCACACTCAAGGAAACATGACAGTGATAAAGCTTCAAGAAAGATTCTAACAAATGCAGACCTAGATAGCACAGCAAATCTTCAACAATTCCAAAGTATAAATTAGACTCCTACTTTTTCATTTAAGGATAAGKTATATAGTTAGCCCAGGGATCTACGCCCTCTCACTCTTCAACGCCCCTCAGGTAACGCATTGGTAAGCAGGACAAACCTTGGTCAATCTTTCACTACCTTTCAGACAGAAAGCCCTAGACTGACATTTTTCCATCTTCCCCCGACTCTTTGTTTCCTTTCTTTTTCTCCCATCTTGCCCTCACTCTTCCCCACCCCGCTCCCATCCTTTTTCCCCTCCTCCGTTTCTGGTGTTACGGTCTTCTCCTCGATTAGGTCATTTCCTAGTTCCGTGTTGGTAAGTCACGCGCAGCTCTAAGGTAGCTATCCCCTCCTCACAGCTTGCTTTGCCAAAAGACGACAAGGCTGTGCTGAAGCGAGCCTGTTCCTTCACGCGCCTGCAAATAGCTCTGTAAGAGGTAACCGCAGGGGGAGGTTCAAGGATACAGCCTAAGCAGTAATGGCCATTTTCCTTCTAACCCAGAAATGACTGGATGAGCGACCCAGTGCACGGATGAGAGGAAAAGAGCAGCAGTTCAAACCCATCCACTGGCAGAGCTTCCTACGTCAGACACAAGCAGTCCTTTAAAGATTTCTTGCATCATTTCTTATCGGCAGCAAGAATATACTCCACAATTTCCACTAAAGGAAAACATTGCCTCGACGCTCACTAAAATAAAACCTCAGCAAATGGCAAATGTTTGCTCTATTTTAGTACTGGCTTATCCAAGAACTCCAAGCAAATGTTTCATGCTGCAACCGGTACAAAGCGTTGCTACCGTGAGAGCTCCGACCCCCGCTTCAGGAGGGCCTAGAATCAACCTAAGCGTTTCACGCAATAGGATGCTATCCCTGACCAGCATCCTGGGGGCACTTTCTTTCCTGTTAAACAGACTGAATGCTAACGTTACCAGCCAAAGACAAAAAAAAAAAAAAAACAAAAAACACCACACACAAAACCACATCTTTTTTGATGCGTATGTGGGAAGCCGCAGCAGAGGAGCATCACCCAGCGTCAATCGGCGCAGGAAGCGACGCGTGTGACGGCGGCTGCTACGCTGCCCGGGGCAGAGGGTGCCCAGAAGGAAACCAGGGGGAAGACAGAGCTACGCACGGGGCACAAAGCAAACTTTCCATGCAGAATAAATACATTTGAACAGCAACATTGATGAATTTAATCTTAGCAGGCAGTTTGATATCTTTCTTCGGTTTTATCACTGGGAATTTGAGAAACAACTGGATTCAGACGCTCGATCTAGAGCTCCAGGACAGTTGAGCCCCTGAACGTGCCAAATCCTCTGCTTGTCTGCCTTCTTCTTTGMTGCCTTCCCAAAGAGCCTCGGCAAGCGTCACCCAACGACACGCCTGTTTCTTATTTTACATCCCGACTCCTCAGTGTTAAACGCCGGGACATTAAACAGCCATCTCTATCTTAACAGCACAACTTCTTACTCCAGTTCACACTAAAAGCAGACAACCATCTTGTTTTGCAGATCACAGGCACTTCTTTGGCAAAAACAGACCGTGCCCTCTTCCGACCTTTTGATTTTCTACGCACAAAAAAGCATCTGTGATCCAGCCCCTCTGTGTTAAAGAGGGAATGAAAACATCCTCATCAGATGCACTTAACTCCTTCTATTCCTTAAGGGAGTGAGACAGCAGAATCCAATTATGCTTATCTGAGCAAATACAATACAAAAGAATCTCCTACACATTGAAACAGAAAAGTTAAATACAAATTTAAAAAATGCATCTCCTACCTCCTCTGCTTCCTAAACAAAAACTTAATCCAGAAACAGTTTGTAGAATTTCATTTTAACGTAGGTTTTGTTTTTCTTCTATGCTGCAAAAAGATTCTGTAACTTGAAATCCCCCTCGGTTCTCCCTAGGTGATCATAAGGTAGTTTTCCAGAATCACTCAGAAGCGACCTACGGAAATGCCCAAGCAGACAATCAAAGACAGAAGGCCTCATCTAGTCTTCTAACAACTTTGATGAAACAATTTGACACGAACATTGCGCTTGGAGGAGCGCAATAGAAGACAACATGCCCACAGAAATCACCACAATGCATTGAGCAGATCACGATTAGGAAAACTCTTCTTTTCGATGCACTGAAGGGAAGCAGACATTGGTCTGACRTTTCTTACGTTTTATGAGGTAAAATACTCCAGTTTCTTCACGCTCAGACAGAAGCTAACTACGTGCAAGAAGATAAAGCAAATCCAGGAAACTATACGGAYGAACAAAGTACGCTGTTGTGTTTGAATTCATGTTAATATGCTACCTCTGTACACACAATAAAGGTTGAGGTAACCTGGTCAAAAATAGAGATTGTTTCCAGGGAGGCCAAGAAACAATCACCGGTCACGCACAGAAATTCATGTGCTCAGATACACTACCTTTCAGATACTTGTGGAATTTTTTCTATGCTTGTTGAGCAGCAGACATCTTCTAACATACAGCCTTTAAAAAAAAAAAAAAAAAAAAGGTAACTCAGAGGCCTCCTAATTCAAACCTTTCTCCTAATCTTAGCAGAAAAAATGCGGAGCCTGGGAAGGAAATTATTAGCCATTGTGTAGATATGGAGGATACAAGAATGGAAGGGCTTACAACCCCAAGAGCTGTCAATCCAAGATTTGGGCTGTCATAGTTCTAGGTTTGCCCAGAGCCAATTCCCAGCTCCCTTCCAAGCAGCAGATATTTTCTATCGATAGGACAGGCCTTCTTTCTGGAGTTCATTCAATGACACAAATAAAGTGAAACATGATCTATATTGAAGAACTCTCTCCGTAGCTTGGATGGGAACATCAGGTACACGTAATAATTGAATTACTGTTTCTATTAAACTGAATTGACTCAGTTAGAACTTCGTTTTTACGCTAAGCGTAAAAACAAAAAGTAAAAGGGCGTTTTGGAGTTCCAGTCTGTGAAAGCATTTGACACATCCTGTAGCTCCAGATGGAGACCAAGTTCAATTCTGCTGTCATTGTGTTGCCTAAAAAGTCAGACGTTACATCAGAAATGAAGGTGACCCTCTGACTGCCATTTTCCCGTCTATTGAAATGCACCTTCACGAAGGAAGGTTTAATCTGGTCTAACAGAAAATGTCAAAGCTTGACTAAATGTCAAGATTTCATTACATTCTGAAACAGTGTCCTGAAAAATAGCTGCAAGTGAGAGCCAATTTATAAATACATTTATTGATGCTACACTAAAAAACAACAAAAACAGTAAAAAACCCCCCAAACGTAATGTGACTAAAACCCATATTCTACCAGAAACTGAAATGACTCTGTGTGATTCCCTAGTTATTTTACATTTTGTGACAAACTCAATCTAATTTGCAATTCTTAAGTGTTAAGAACAGCGTTTCAAAATAAAATTTACCACTAAAGACCAGATGCTTACGAGGCTGTTGTCCAACGAACTATAAATGAAAATAAAGCAACAAAAGCTGAAACCCAAGAAATACCAAACTTAAATTTCCCAAGCAGGAAAGCAATGAAAGCCAAAGTAGGAACCCCTGAAAAAATGCTACTGTCATATTTTGACAACTAATACATAAACCCAAATAATTCCTAATAACAGACAAGTTGAAGACCAATTCCCAACAATCAGATGTGTAATCATTTAACTTCTGCAAAACAGGTATTATTTGTTTTATATTACTGCAATTATTATTGCTATGATATTACTTATTTATGCTCTCCTCGGCAAATAATCTTTTCCTTAAGTGAAAATAGACAGGGAAAAAAGAGAGGAAAAATCCAAAAAATGGAAAAAATACATGTACCCAGGATACTCTTATTCCATCGCCGAGATGCTCAGCAGCCTAAGCGCTACCTTCATCCTGTCTTTTCAGCTCCTACGGAACAGATAGCAAATCCAACAAGTACCATCATCTGCCATCTCCGAGGCACTGCAACTGAACGGCCCTTTTCCTCTTTGAGATGCCACCCTTCCGATAAGAGCAGCTGGACACCAGTGGGGCTGAAGTGGGTTGAACCGTGGCCACTCCAGAGGTCAGATTATGAATAACCTATGTACGCGCACGCTCTATTTAACCACACAGCTGGTGCATCTGTCTCAAGACTGATACTATAGCATCTTTTGTTCTTAAACCTCAAAATCCCATCCGTACTGCAAAACTAGGCACGTGTTCCTCATTTTTAGTTACAACATAATATTACTCACGGCCATTCACCTTCAGATAAATCAATAATTTGTGGCTTTATCTGAATTTTGAAGAGATTTGGTCTTTAAACTAAAAGCGACACATACCCAGCAAGCCCCATCTATCAAAGGATCCTTTGACGAGCAAAGCTTCAGTGAACCGTCTGCAGCGATAAGCGTGGCTTTAAACTGTGCCTCAGTGCGTCTATTCGATAAATCGATTTCAGAAAAAAGTGTTGTGAAGCTGTGCAAAAGCAACCCACCTGTGGGAAATAACTCTGAGCGAGAACCACACGTCCAAGAGCGTCCATTCGAGTTCCAGTCGGACTGGAGTCCAATCTTCACTAGAGCGAAGCAGAAGCCAGGACCATGTGTATGGGCACCCGTATAGACAATTTTTAAACAGGTTAAGTTTACTGAAATTAGTAAATTAAAATAAATTGATACCATACAGATTTAAAACTGCTTTGCACTGATTTTATAACAGAGGAATGAGTTACCATGAGATAACAAGTTACAATCTCGATCAGACCAGTAACTGTGCCCTTCTCATWGCCTGTGGTAAGCAAATTAAAACAACTAAATACCTACCTGGGCACGCCCCTGGGCAGGTACCGCAGATGGGTAACCGCCACCACTCACATCACAGCCCTCTCAGTATACGGGCCACAAGATTGTAGGTCCAGGCAAAAGCAAGCRTGGTCCTGAGCGGGCAAAGAACTCACGCTGTAAGCGCATCCAAAATCTCGCCTACCCCACATAAAAAGCCAGCGCAAGTTAGATGCGATGCTTAGCCCAGTKCCTGCTCTGCACAGAAGCTTTCACGCTTAGAGGCTCATTTAGGTAAAAATGACACCAAGGTGGATGGAGAGAGATTTTTTGAAAGGATGAAGGCAAACTGAACAACAAGTTGTCAGGAAATCAGGAATGACCGCTTGCAYGTTTCTCACGCCATGGTCTGAGTTACTGTAGGTACTCGTGTATCTGAGCTCAGCAGCCAGCTGGCTTCAGCAGCCGCAGCAATTTTTACCATCACRTAACAGACGAGGCAAATCTCTTTTCTAGCCTTTAACATCAAGGTCGTTAAGCTATATCAAGATGTATTTCATTTGCATCTCTGTTGTGGTTTAACCCAGCAGGCAGTCAAACACCACACAGCCGCTCGCTCACTCTCCCCTCCCCTCAGTGGGATGGGGGAGACAATTGGAAAAAAAAAAAAGTAAAATTTGTGGATTGAGATAAAGACAGTTTAATAACACAGAAAAGGAAGGRAAAATAATTATAATAATAATAATAATGATAGAATATACAAAATGAGTGATGCACAATGCGATTGCTCACCACCCRCTGAGCGATACCCAAGCAGCGATCGCTACTTCCTGGACCACGCCTCCTATTAATATATTGAGCATGACRTCACATGGTATGGARTACCCCGTTGGCCAGTTGGGCTAGCTGTCCCGGCTRTGCTCCCTCCCAGCTTCTTGTGCACCTGGCAGAGCATGGGAAGCTGAAAAGTCCTTGACTAGGAGACTACTTAGCAACAACTAAAAACATCAGTGTCTTATGAACATTCTTTTCATACTAAATCCAAAGCACAGCACTAGGAAGAAAATTAACTCTATCCCAGCCGAAACCGGGACAATCTCCAAGTCTGAAGAAACTATTTTGCACTACTTATCAATACGGGTAAAATACGATGCAGTTGGGGACCCACTATCCTCCACAGCACACTTATTGTTAGCTAGCCAGATTTATTTCTCCTACACCTCTGACTTCACATTCTTTATCCTCACGAACTGCAGGTGTTGAGCAGGTTCAGACAAAAAGAATTTGCTACCAGTATAGCTTTTAAGCAAGCCATGCCAAAAGAGGGGAAGAAGAAGAAACTGGTAGATAACGATACGCATGCTTCCTCATGGATCTCAGAATCTGGGAAGTATCAAGGCTGCTTCTCTTCCTATCTAATTCTCCTGGCTAAAAGTACCTGTTAGGAACACCATCAAGTTTCCTCTGTTCCCTCTCTATCGTGAATTTTACTACAGGATTAATATGCCTTTCAGCTATAATTTAAGTTGCGCATTACTTCCAGCATTTTAAAAAGGACAGATTTTTACTAGCAGTATCCCAAGGTAGCTGATACTTTCTATTTCCCTCTGCCTGAATAGAGTTCCTAATGGAGCAGGAGAAGCTAAACTCAGTGTTTGGGCCATATAATAAATCATAAATGCTGACAGGATAAACATTCAAGGGCATGCTTCCCGGAGACCGCCAAGTAGAAATCTTCGGAACAAATCAATACACTTTAAGTAGTCAATACTACTTCTACAATTGCTTCTATTCCCTAATAAAATGTTCAGAGGTTTAAATTAGACTCATAAATTCTGCGATTCACAATGCAATACACAAATACCGTCTGCTTCAGTTTGCGATTCGTGAGCTTTTAAGCTAATCGAAGTCACGCCGAGCTGCTCTGTGTCAGAGAAATGGCTTATGTCTTAGTTTTCAAAATGATGAAAAACTATCCTTCATTTTCCTACGGAAGACATTTTCCTTCTATCATTTAAACAGGGCTTTGCATTCAGGAATTCAAAAGAGGAACTGACATTTCCTTTTGGCACCGCTTCCTTAAAACCCCGTATAATCAAATGTCATCTCTAATGCAAGTTCCCTAGCGCAACACATGACTGCATCGCAAGCGCGTGGTGGAAAGATGTCTGAGCAGAAGGTGGCAATAGAGCATCAAATCAAAATCTGTGTACGCTTTACTCATAATTAGATGCTTGCTGTCACCACAAAACACACACACATGCACGGGTCGTACATCTCCACTGAAAACACAACGTGATTTAGGCATGATTTCTTATGGCTACATTACTCTCGGATAAAAGGAAATATAAGAAGAGTACTTTTCTCCTTGGGTAGCTGACAGAATTACAAGACTTTCCTAACTTACAAGACTTTCCTAACCACTTCAGTATGCTGCCGACATGGTTCCCTACATCTATCGGAAAAATACTGAAAACAGGGGGGGTTTGTGCAGTTTGTCAATAGAAAAAATTTATTGTAAGCCTACGTACCTCCAGCTGAAAAGCCAAATTTTAAGCACCTATCTTAGAGCTAGAGTTAAGAAGTGTTATTACATTTTATACAATAACATTCCCCTTCGTTTCTATGAAGTCGTCTCTTGAGCACTGGTGGAAAGCGTACGGAAAACTTCATTTCACTCTTTCCAAGATGAAAATTGTTTTGGTTTAACACTGAACTGTTAACCAGGTAACCACGCAGAAATTAAGCTCGGCTGAAGTTTGTAGTTAGGCTTGTAAACATCAGCCTGTCAGTACCCAAAACTCATTTCTTCCTGCTTTGCAGGGAGTCTTCTCAGATACGTAAGGATCATCGTAAAGTCCCTTTGCATTAGAAACGTGCCCTGATTTACAGCCTTTAACCAAAGGCAGAAAACAACAACTATTATTATTATTATTATTATTATTATTATTATTATTCTTTGGCAGGGAGGGAGGACGTCGCCTCCGCAGAGCAGGAGGCGGAGAGCGGGGGGGGCGGGGGGCGGCCGGGGCCGCGCCGCGGGACGGAGCCAGGGACCGACCCCGCCCGGAGCCCCCCGAGCTGGGGGGGAGCCGCGCCCCGGCCGTGGGGGGATGGAGGGGGGGGATGGAGGGAGGCAACACCTCCCTCTTTCGGCCAGAGGGATGCGAAGCAAGCGGAGCCGCCACACACTGCCTTAAGAGACGGCGATTTGAAGGCAACTGGTATTATTATTATTCCCCCCCCCCCCTCACGGGTCTGACATAGACAAATACAACAGGATAAAACAACGGGGGAGGGGGTGTCATTTTTACCGGTATCTCATGCGCAAGATTTCAAAGATGGAAGATGTTATACTGCAAGCAAAGCCAAGCCTTTTTTAAACGCTGATCTTCAGACATTGGAGAAAACAGTTTTTTCTAAAGTTTCAAAACACTTGACGTTATTATTTGGAAGCTCTGCAAAGGTTTTTCAAACCTCTCGAAATAAAAGATCCTTCTTAACATAAACATGGCAATTAAAGAGAAATCTTTCTAGTGCACCCCGGAGCCGGTGCCCCGCTTTCCCCCGCTGGCGCCCACCCGGCAGCAGCACCTGCCCCACACCCTGCCCGCGGCCGAGCGCCAGCTCCAGCCCTTCAGGGTTTTAAATGACCCCAGTCTTCCCCGATAGACCACGCAAAATGAAACCCCACAGAGCCACGCGTACTAGCAATTATTTCGGTTTAAGCGCTAATGTTAGAGGCACCGGGAGCTGAAACCCAAGCAGCGCATCTTAGTGACGCGCATCTACTCCCCCTTGCACGTACACCACGGTTACTATGTGCCAACCAGCCAACGTCACCGAAGATGAGGAGGGCGTGTGAAAGCAGCCTGATTAAAAAGGGGTAGTGGGCTGAACCTCCTACCTCAACCGCAAACAGAGAAGCAAAACGTGAGTGAAATCCTCCCTGGCTCAATTAGCAATGACCACAGCTGGGGACCGGCAGGTCCCAGCCCTTGCGATCAATCACCCGAGGCTTACACGCTAAGTAAACGTTTCTGGCAACAACTGTAATGGTCTGCGAGTACATCAGCACCCCAGCACTGCCGGGGGGAGATCGGCGTGAAGACCAAACTATAAATACATTGGCAGACTTTGGTCGCTGCTCACCCACCACAGAAAGGATCCCAGGGGCATATCCATTGCTAGACACATCATTTTCCCCTATTTCACTGTAAAAGATCAGATTTAAGAACACAACAAAAGGAAGCAAATGGAAATAGTCAAAATATCTAACATCCTGAAGAGCCTACCAGACTTAAATACAATGTTAGCAAAAATTATTGAAGCGGTAAAGAGAACAAGTTCCTCAATTAAGATTTCACATTAATAAATATCTAAGTGCATTGGTGTCTAGCTGCCTAATGTACCTGAAAGCAATCTTTAAAAGAGTATTTGAATATTGATGCAGAGTTTATAAATTGACTATTTAAACGCCATAAGCCACGCAGAACAAGCATCGGAAGGGAAATGAACACACGTAAAAGCCATAGTTCGGTATTCGCATGTGCACGTGTTCTGCTGAAATACCTTAGCAGCTATAACTTCAGCTTGCTCAAACACTAAGCCGAGAACACGCATCCACACGCGTGCACGTGTCCGTCCAGGGAAGCAGTCCGAGGACAGCGGCCCCCTGCCCGCCCCAGCCACCCCCGCTGACGCCCCGGGACCCCGGCAGCAGGCACGCCGCGCGCTCGTCTCCCTCCATTTCAAGCTAAGCTGTTATTGCTGAGCGTTCAAAGACGTGACAGCGCATTTTTAAGGCATCCTCTGAGACTGTTTTTCCACAGCAGTATCCTCAATGCTTAAGTCACTGTTACCCCATTGCGGTCTTCTGACTGATTATACTTAATTTATTAGCATACCAATTTTCTGATAAAGGGGGGGAGGTTGGAGGCAGCTGCTGTAAATCAATACAGCTCCATGAATTTGGTCCACATCTCATATATTCAGCTTTTTATCCTAGATTCGTTCTATACATTCATTCTTTGTGAATGAATCTAGCTTTCCAATTTTGCAGTCGACCTATAAAATACCTTCGTCTTTTCCTTTTTTTTTTCCCCTCTCCTCATGAAATAAAGAACTAAAATCCCCATTTAAAAAAAAAAAAAAATCAACTCAATATGCATGTTATGACAAGTTAGTCACATGATATTATTCATATCAATGGATAGGCAATGTCAAGACCATGTTCTCATCATACAGCTGAAAACCTCTTCCAAATAGCGCACGCTTCTTCCATTGAGATTAAGGAGTTTAAAAAAAAAAAAAAGTCATGGGACAGTGATCAGCAAGTAATAAAATTAGTAGTAGACACTTTCTGAACAAAACAGTCTGGTTTGCTTAAATATTAGTAACTTCTTACTAGTGAGCAAAATGAAGCAACTAATATGTAAAACAGGAAACAAACTCTTAACTAAATGTTGATTATTCTTTAAAAAAACAGTTAAAGGGTAAGCTACATAGCATAGCAACCAACACTTCCTAATCTCTTAATTACCAGTGGTTTTAAATAACTTCGCTTCACTACTATCACAGCTACAGCTTCCTGAGTGGTTAACAGATAAAGAAAATTATTCAGAAGCTATTTCTTGCCCTGGCTTYGTGACAACGTTACACGGCCCCAACTCTCCGGCAGGCTGGCAGGGGACCGTCGCTCCCATTTAACCTTCATTCCAGAACACCGGCCTTTATCAGAGAAACCGTGCACTTCAGTCCCATATAAATAACTCTGCTTCCCCTTGAAACGCGGACTCGGACACCGTTTGGGCATTCACTGCATTTGTTACGTGCTGTAATTGCCTGAAGGTGGGAGTCCAGTTGAAGGGAAAGGATGAGTAAGATTTACTTTGTTCTTTGGTGGTTGGTAACTCTAAAGTAGATTGAACAGCACAAACGAATTAAAAACACAATGAAAAAAGAGTAAGAAAGGTAGGAAAGATATTTCCTTTAAAAAAGAAAAGAATTAGTAACTCCTAAAACKTTATTTTTCTTAATTCTCTGTGTCCATACCTCTTCAGTAAGTTAAAATTGACTTCCGTGCCGTGAGAAGACTGTCACGCACCTAAAAATAAACTTCGTAATCATCCACCACCACTCCCCCAAACCTTGGAAAACCATCATTTTCAAGCTGATTTTATAGCCATGACATAACAAAAAAAAAAAAAAAAAAAAAAAAAAAAAAACAAAAAAAACCAACCTGACATACGTGTTTGGAGAGAGCAGCTCGTCTTTGGGAGCATATCCCAAAGATTGATAGCGCAAGTTTTCAAGGAGCAGTAATGGGAGAACTATCAAAACATCTAYACTCAATACAGGCCTGAAAGTAAAGGAAACTTCATTTTAGCCGAGCGCGTACTTTCACATCAACATGGGACTGATGTAAATATACGGACTTGTATTTTACTGTACCTACAGCCCTTGAAGGGTGCTGTCACATATGACTCAAATTCAGTTCCTGTTATTATACAGATGCCTTTTGGCGATATTTATTTTAATAGTGATAATTTATTGGTAATACTTTGATGTGCCAAACTATTTCAACAAGAGTCTTTTTTTCCTACTAACGCTAGCGTCCAGTTGTTTTGCTGGATGAGATGACGGCTCCGCAGGGTGTAGGAACAGCAGCGTTCGAGCAACTCCTAGGGCTGCGATAGCCCTGCCGAGGAGATCTAGAAAATACCAGGCGTGGTACGCAGGTAAGAGGTGTATCGCTGCACTTGCCCTGTCATTGTTGAGGACACGCTGCAGCCCAGAAGGCCAGATGTAGGCTCAAGGGACCGTGCTTCGCTTYCTTCTAAAATTGCCATGATGTCAGTACATCAATTCAGCTCTCCSCATTTTCATAATTTCTTCCATTTGCAATTCAAGCAGAAATTGTTTAAAGCGCAGCAAATCGTCGTCTTAAAAGTTCCTGACTAGGAACGAGACAAACTAGACGAAATTCTTAGACTAACAGATGTTACTGCTGTGGTGCTGACAGCAATGCTTGCAGATTGTCTAACAATTTACAGTATAAGGGCAACTTAAAACACTTTCAGTGCTTGGAGTCTCTCTCAGGCTGACAGCCTAGCCATATAGAAAAAAATTGCGTGCGCAGAACAGATTATTTTAAGAAAATTCTTACCACCATTTCACTGAAAACCTCTAGAATATTCACGCTTTGGAGCACAGACTTAAAAACCTGGCTGCCRTATCAGGGGTAAGTTTTCTGTGATCCCCATGAAAATTCATCCAAAACCAAACAAGCCGCAAGCCTCCTAAAACGCAGCTTACRTTTCATATTACGGTGTCTTTCCTGCGTATAGCGCTTTTCATCCCCAGTTCTCGACGCGCTTTGAAACGAGCGCTCGGCTACCATTTTGCCGCTTATTTCAACTGAACTTTAAAGGCAAATAAGAATTTTTCTGTAAGACTCCATTTTGCATTCGGCATCACCTCCCCCCTTCCATCCCTGCCGACTCTTGAACCCCGGCGCGTGCTCTCGCTCCGCGTTGCCCCTTGCAGGCAGGGCACGCAGCCGGCGAGCGCTGCTCACGGCCCTGGGCTCCGGCAGCGAAGGAGCAGAAGGAAGAGAAGGAAGGGAAAAAACACACGGGGAAAGCATGAGGACCAGGACAGGGCAGAAAGCAAGAAGAAGCAGTTATACGCACTTACGGATGCTACCAAGCGTTCCCCTGGCCGCAGGCTCGCAGACTGGGTGGAAGCRTCCCGGCGCGCTCCCAGCGCGGATGGAAGCAAGCTGTGCTGTACTGCTGAGGCATCCTGCCTGGCCAGGGACCTGCCTCCAGGGAACTGGTTCGGCTCCATGGGATGAGGCTCGGTCCCTCGTTTTTGATGCATTTCCTAATTTTCTACGCTTGAACAAAGTTATTTTAAAATATCGGGAAGCTACAACAACAACCACCACCATTTTCAATGTTTGAAATGAAAGACAGGAACAACATGCAATGCCCAAAATAAGAAAACAGAGTACATCATTAATTTCTTGTGCTACAGAATCAATAGACGCTTTTTCACAAAACTCCTGCATCATTCAGCACACAAAATGGATGGAGCTCCTCGGTAAGAGCTTGCTATTTTATCCTCACTTCTTAAACCCAGCTGTGACTACCAAGTTACTCATTTCCTGATTGCTTCCTTTTGAAAGCTAATATTTTATAAATAAAGCCATACTCGGGAAAGCAAGAGAACTGACAAGCCAAACAGTCAGCTACTGCAAAGACTCAAACGCCTCGTCATTTGAATAAGGATTTCTGTCTTTGGTACGCGGTATTCTTTTTTTAGCGTTTTGGTTTTGTTCTCGATCGCATGCCCGTATTCAGCACAATACTTCAACTGTAGCAATACCTATCCATAATCTTCAACATGGCTATTTTCCTTTGTAACCCCTGTATTTCCCCTCCCTGAATTGAAGAACACATCCTATATTCTGGGACAGCAGGCTTCGTATTGCCCACCCCAGCGACTGGAACAGAGGTGGTGGCAGGAATTCCCCTTCATTTAGCAAGATGGATGGGGTTTACCTCAACTCAAGGAGGGACAAGTTCGTGAAAGAGAAAACCACCGAGGGTTATTAAACACACAGAGACAATATCCAGCTCAGGAAATCCCCTGAGCCCAACACAGCTGGAGGCTGGGAGATTATTTGGGGGGAAGTATCAGATACGCTTGCCCTCTTCTTACTCTTCCCCAAGCACTGTGGTTACTGTTGAAGAGAAAACCCTGAGAAACACAGACCCTCAGGTCCGATCTTGAACTGCAGCTTTTATGGATGACAGAGGCGGTTAGGATCTGAATGCCCAGACAAAGTTTATTTCATTGCATGCTTTCAGACTGTCTGAAGACTAAGGCAAGCAACAGTTCATCGATAACAGCGTATTTACCCTTTCAAGGCTATCACTACCACTAAAGTGATTTTAAAAACAGCAGTTAACGAAATAGAAAAGAGGAACGAGAACAAAGTAGATGGTTTTGTAAATTTTTGGCCGCATCAGAGGTCATCATGTCCAGACAGACAAACTCCTGTTGTAGAGTCACGAGAAGATACGGAGCAAACGGCAGCTCCCGGCTAACCCTCCTAACAGGGAGGTACAGCTACCGCAGTCACGTACTCTCACGTTAACCTCTTCCTCAGTGGGAGGGATCGTTTCTTCCTCCTCCTCCTCTGAACACACCATCTCCGCTCTCCCRCGTGGTACTGGCCTGCCTTGGATGGCTTCTGTTATTCTGTTTCTGATACCTTTCAGGACAGCTGTCCAAAGTTCAACATTATTTTTAGAGCATCCTACATCAGACTTTTGTTTCGGTATTTGTCCAATTCTTAACACAAGGCAAAATTCAGGTTTTCCAGCTGCTACTCCATTTTAAAGTTTTGGAAGAAGACTAATGGCTCAGTCTGAAAACCACTAACTGCTTTCCTCGAATCGTTACTAAATGCGGACCCCAGCAACTTCTTGCGCTGCACGTCACCCGACATTCACCCGCAAGCGATCTCCCCGGTCAGAAGACGCAGCTGTAGGTTCTCAGCAACTCCATAACCACCGACCTCAGCTGTGCGTCGCTCGCAAAAGGCGCTGCTCGGTTGCTTTTTTAATTCCACTATTTGCATTCGCTTAAAAACCTCTTCTATGACAAACTGTAAACAGACTCCTCAGAAAGTACCCAGTTTCCATCTGAAAAATGGCTGYTTGGGTCTAAGTGCTCAAGAAAAGAGCTAAAACGAGGCAGGAGACGTCTATTACCTACTGCTGTGCGGGGTTTTATCCAAGTGCTTTGAGTTTTCAACTCAACCGCATCAGCTGACTCCCCTCCGAGAATTTATAGAGATTCATTAACATTTGCTAATATCAAACCATGAATATGTCTTTGTTTCATTTCACATACACTTATACACTCTATACCCACTCACATGCGCATATTAAATACATACATATATGTATACACACACACGCTTCCATATATATTTTTTAAATTAAAAATGCTTGGGAAAAGTACTAATTGCACAGCTTTGATATTTAGCATACACAACAACTTCCTCCCTATCATTTTTATGACCTTCTTAGTTAATATAATTACCGTTACAGCAGATCATAATTTGTTCTCATGGCTACAGATTAATGAGACAAATCGCTGTGACATTACAGTCTGAGCAAAACAAGAGCAGACAATGAGGCAGCCCAGCTTTCGTCAGCTTCTTCAGCTAAAAAGCTCCGAGTACGCCAAGGAAATAAAAATTACTTCTTCTACCTTTGCGTTCCCACCTCCGCAGCGATGCAAGCCTCTGAGCCATAGACGTTACAGCCGCAAGTAGTCGTAAAAACTACAGAGGAGGTTTGGAGTCACTTCAAAATATAGGCGATAAACGCCAGCCCTTTCCCTCCTTCCCCCTACCCAAGTAAATCTAGAGAACGGTGAGGGAGTAAAACGGATTGCGTATGTAACAGTTCATTAAAAAGCTTTGCGTTCCTAACCCGAGGTATACATGGGAGGCAATATTTTGTTACCTCAGCTCGCTCACTTTCAATAGATGAAAAGTTTGGGGGTATTACAATTTTTTTATTTCATGCCATTGTAAARGAGTCTAGGGAAGCCAATGACTTATAGAAACAGAGATATTGACTACCTGCCACTGATACTTTATGAAGGAAAAAACCCTACTCTATCCGTTACAGCACAGAGCGCCATGAGACTGACCTAGTTCACCCTCAAATGTGTCAATGGAAACCTTTCTACCATTAACACTTATATCCAACACAAACACAAACCTCAATTCCAATTGATTTTGCATGGACTCTTGAAATACAGCCAGCGAAACAATAATCTTCAGAGAGAAGAGAACACGCGTGAAGTGAAGCACTCAGACTGACAGAAGATTAGATGTGCGTTTTTAAGTGGCACTTAAAGACTGGAGAGTGAAATTTCCGCAGTATACAAATACACTTAAAGGTAGGCACAAGCTCAAAAGGATGACTTTCGACATCCCCAAATCTTTGGCGGTGTTTGAAACCCTGACAAATTTTTATACCTCGGCCCCATCTTCAACCTCTACCTGTGCCAAAAATAGCACTGGAACGTGGATGGAGAAAAGCAGAGGCAACGATATTCTGCATTTACGTTTCATCTAAGGTTGTTACTACCTACGTTCCAGCTTTTACTCCCAGCCAACAGTTAATATAGCGGGCAGAAGACGTAGCATTGCCTCTTGAAGGTTTTGTCTAGCTGGAGAAGAGACCAACTGGGGACAAGAACAGCATAAAATCGTTGAATTGCAACTTCCAGAAGACACCAGGGATTATCCTTGCTTGATTTACCGAGCTTATCTGTTTAGCGCTACAGGTATATGAAAGTTTGTAACGCTGCTGGATAAGCATTATGATACGATGGCAGGACCGGTTGTCAAGGTAGCTCTCTGCTGTTGTTCAAACGTAAAGGAAACGTGGAATAGCAGAGCGCTACGGGTATCCAATTAATTTGTCAGAGCATTTGGAGAAAGTTTAGTTTCCCATTCTTATTCACCTCTTAAGACAAAGTCTCATCCAACACCGCCCATTTACAAACRTTTAAAAAAACCAGCAACATCCCCTGGCATACATGAAAGGATTTGCAAACTGGGCGGGGAGGCAACCAATAATTATCTGAAACATTAAAACAACGAGAGGATCTTTAAAAGTAGCTCTGAAAAGGGGCCAGACCTCTGTTTTCATCTCTTCTGGCACAATAAGGAAACTGCAAAAACTGCATGAGAACAGTGTTTTCTCRACATATGTTTATAAACAGAATGTAAGAAATTTGTCTGGCTGATAAGAACTACCCATTCTCTCCCTGGAAAAACATAATGTCCCTTTGACTGCCACGCTTGTAGTAAAAGAAAATAAATACAATTTTGGCAGAAAGGCTAAGACAGATTTAAAAAAAAAGAAAAAAAAAAAAAGAAAAAAAAAAGGCAGCCAACCTGTTGCTCTTTGCAGTCAATGCTTCAGATGTCAGGTTTTACTTTACGTCTGGAAAATGAGCCATGGAAAGGCTTAGGATCGTATCAGGAACTTCCTCAGGATTTATACTTTGGGCTCTTTTTTTAAATAAAGCAAAGTCACTTTGGGAGATCTTAAGCCTATCTGATGTGGCTTCTTCCTTCTATTTTTATGCCCATGGAAAAAAAAAAAGGAAAAGAAAAAAAATAAAACAAGTCAGAAGAGAGCAAGCCACAGAAGGGCCATATACAATCCGCTTCTTAAACAGGGACTGCCTCAAGCAAGAGATGCTTTCTGCACCCATTTTCTTCCCAGCTACTAAACTGAAAGCTATTTTCAAGCATGGCTACCACAACATCTTAAAACAGCTCATACTCATGCACAGAGCATCATTCGGCCCTTGGCCAACGCATCCAGCTCCCCGCTCCTTCTGATGGCAGTTTAGGTTCAAACCTAGCGCTGGACACTTGAATTATCCTGTGCGCCTTATGGCCCATTAGCTTCAATTTCCGATGGAGCGGTCCCTCTTAGGTTGTATTTAGCTTAGCTGCTAATTGCCCCAGCATCTGAAAGCATTCCATGTAAAAAAAAAAAAAAAAAAAAAAAACCACAATAGCAAGAGTGAAATACTTTTAAGTCTTCATAGAGACTCTGGAATTTCTCCCATTTTGTAGTCACAGAGCCTGAGAAAATAACCGTGACTTCTTCATGCTCATTTTGGTTAGAACAAGAATGCTTCTCCTTGCATTTTGTGACACAGGCCAGATCACGATGGATTAAATTAATCATGAAGAAAATGAGCCTCTTGCATACCTACAAAGAAATACAAGAAGGCAAAAAGCAGTGCAAACTCACCATACAACGTTTCATTCTTCTTTTGAAGGAGCAGTCTAAAGTCAAAGGGTAATTTATTCATTATGCCCATTCCAACTTTCACGTCCCCTGAAGCTGCCAACAAGAGTACCATTTAATGTGAAATGCTATGCTGGTTTTTTCAGACGTAGATATCTATTTCTTAGAAAATTCGAACRGGCAGATAGTCGTCACAACTTATCACTGTATTATCTAGGCAGAAATTGAAGATATGCATTTTGTATCATTTTTAAACACMGCATGAAAATAAATATTAAGCTACAGCAATGCAACTGGAAGGAAAGGAGGAGTACAGCTAGAACTATGACTTACYGTAGAATCACAGAATGGTTTGGGTTGGAAGGGACTTTCAAAGATCATCTAGTCCACCCCCCCGCCATGGGCAGGGACATCACGTTTTGTGTTTGCACATACAAGCATTTCAAGACACAGACCTCGGAAGCTGCAATTTAACTTTTAATGAATACGAACAAACGAAGAAGAAATCCTCGAGTGCTGCATCCACTTTTTAAGGAGGGAAAAATTAAAAACTAAAAAYAAGGTGCAGACATGAGATCCTTCTGTCGGTTCTAAACCTTCCCTCGCTCACTGTAAAAAACTTAACACAAGCATACATGTCCTCTGCTTACAGCCTTTTTCACTAACATGACAACGAATTTATCCAAAGGAAAATACCACCAATAGAGCCTGTGACACACTGAGATAGCTAAGCACTCAGACTCAGCTTGGATTAGAGGTCATCTCAGGCTCAGAAATATTTGGTGAGAAGATCAATTGTTCACACTCTGGAAAAAACAAGTTTCCTTTCCTCAGACAACCTCCTTACCTTCGTATCACCATTACCCGATAGAATACCAGGCCTGGTAAGCAACCGAGCGATGTAAAACAAAGATCTTCACTACTTGTTGAAATAAAGAGGAAAAGCAGCGTTGCGTTTGTTACTGAGCACCCATGAATCAAAGCTTCCAACGTATACGAATAAAAAAAATGGAAGCGTCCCATTCTAGATGACARTTAATCAACACAAACCTCCAGGTGAAACCTGCCAATTCGCAACTTTCCAAAACAAAGCGTAGGATCCAAGTCTGTATTCGTTTCAGTAAACCAAATCTTTCCCAATTCTTCTAAGTCTAGTTATCAGGAGTAACCGATGAGTCAGTTTTAAACGAATTAGGCATTACGCAGCTCTTTCCCAACTCTTCTAAGTCAGGCAGACGCGTATCAGAAAACAAAATTACCTCCTCCCTTTGCTCCAGTTCCAAAACTTTTGACGTTAGTTGAATTTAGCATGCAGAATTACCCTCTCAGTTCCAAGAAACCGAATCGAACAAGCACGGGGTTTCGCCCCAAAAAATGATACCGTGTTGCTTACAGTTATCAATACTGACTACTGTTGTATTAACCTCATGTTCTTTAGTATTCTTTGCATTAAACAGAAAAGTAAATTGCCAAACATCTCAATCCTTCAGTGAATCTTACACGCACCAAATCACTCTTTAGAAGTTTACTGGCATGAATAGGAACAGCGTACCGTCAAGCTACAGAATTTGCCAGATGTTTCAAAAAAACAAAGACACAGCAAACACGGCTGTAACTTGTGTCTTCAGGAATCCAGGACAGATCCTTCAGCAGATAAATTCCACTAACAGGAACTTTGCACTACTGCTGACCTATCAAATCTGTGTCCATATATTGCAGCAACCTGCATGGAGGGTTTTCCTTCCCTGCTAGGTCTGTCCTGCTCAGATTTTAGTACCGTATTTTCCAGTGGATGAAGAAATTATAGTATTAGCGTGGAATAGAAAGCACAGTGACTGACGAAGCTTAGCATATAGAAATTGCACACTATCACGTGTGGTGCATTAGTTCATAAAGGAATACATATGATCATAAAAGAAGCCTAACAAGAAAAAGAATAGGGCAGGGAGAATAGAGATAGTTTTAATCGAACAATAGTAAATAACTTCTTCTATATTTATCTTATAAGTCATTCAGCAGGGACACTCCTACTGCCTGGCTGTGGATCTGGAAGAAGTTAAAACCAATAAAGGTAAATCTACTCAGTAATTCACCTGCTCTCCAGTGTTACCGCTTAACTCTATGAACATTATTTGCAAATGCGAACAATTAGAGTGCAGCACTCTTCAATGGATAGGTGTAAAAAAAAAATATAAACCAGTTTGGAAAAAGATACAGCTTTTTTTCCACTCTTATTTTTCCTGCTCACCAGAACAAATGCCCCCCTCCCGCCCCCAGCAACTAGAATCCAGTTTTCAAGAGAGTACACTGCCTTTGCTTCACTTTGAAGTCAGAGAGTAGACACCACAAGTTCTCCTCAGCATCTTGAGCTCTGTATTTGCCTGCAGAGTAGACAGAAAGCCACCCTGGTGAGATCTTCTGTCCTGTTGACCACTTTTACAGTTGTATTTTTTTTTTCATGGTCTCAGAGTAGCCCCTTTGCATTCCAATGCACCTGTGTAAGCTTACTAAYGAGCAAGTGGAGATGTACTGATCCCTGCTTTTTCCAAAAATATGGTACTGGAAAGAAAATGTATCATACTCAGGGAAGTCCAAAAAAATACCATCTTATGCCCCTGAATAATAGAAATCCAGCGTACGTCTGCTCTTTGTTTGGACATATATCAGGTACGAAACTGCATCGCTTGGAAAGGATAACTATTTAGAGTTGACTGCAAAGAGATTCTTTTATCATATCTAAATCCTAAGACGCAATAAGCATCTCCCAGTTAGGAGATCTGGCAGATTTTGCCATTCAGCTACTACTCACAGAGGTTTTTGGTTCTCTAATGTGGAAAAAACCATCAGGATGATCATTAAGAGATTCCAGGCAGATTCTCTTGTCAAGTTGGATGCTGAACACCCCACCAACTGAGTCGACTCAGTTTTCCAAAAAAAATTACGGCATCTCTCAGCATTTTATCAGGTGCTGTAGCAATTGCCCCAGTTCAGGATCACCAATGAGAAAAAAAAATGTGGCTGTTAACAGCCGAGCCAGAGACAAGAAAGGAAAGAAAGGGTGATGCCTCTTCTGCTGCCTGGCTCCGTGGAAAGCCGGGGGGGAGCACGCGCATAAACCGAGTACGCGTCTTTTATCAAAAGCTTGAAGATTAAGACGGGGCAGCATTCCCCTGCCGCACAGCACAACGCTGACCACCTTGTTACCCACCAATGGCAAATAAAGACATTTTGTTCTGTGACATAATATATATAGGCACACAGAGGTCTGACTGCCGAGTCCTTAGCGTCTTGAAAAAGAAGAAGAGAACACCTACCTCTCATTTCAGGCAGGACAAAGGTTCAGTTGAGCACTGGGGAAATCAGCGTGAACACAGTTCGTATTTCCACGGGTACCTCTACAATCACACAGGCTAGAAACTTGTGTTTTTAAAAGGCCAGGCAAAATTACCAGAGAACAGTGACACTCTGGAATCATAGAGGATTTTGACCCGCTTCTGAGAATCCCTGACCTTAGCACGTTGTTTGGCATTTACCTAAATGAACTGTACAATCTCAGTATAATGTTTGAAGTCCTTTATTGAGAGCTCAAACTTGTGCATATGGCTTGACAGACAAAAATATAACATAACAGACAAAAATGGGATAGGGGGGTCGGGTGGGGGGGAGGAAAAAAATACATCTATACTTCAAGAACCAATATGGCAGGTTGCTTGAAATGGTGACSATGCAGCTCATAAAACAATGCCTGGTTTACCGAGATGACCTCGGAAAACTTTCAAAGGCATAATATAGAATTAGCTTATTATTCCCGTAAAAATAAAAGGAATTTTTTTATTCCTCAGCAGCAGTCTCTCTGCCAGCTTCCAATAGAAAGCACATAGTTACAATGAAGGAATAATAATGCACTGCAGATGATCATTAAGACAGACAGGACATGATATGTTTCCAAGAGGAAGCTTCTAGTTATGTTTTGGAGACCTGATAACATGACAAATGTAATAAACTCAATTGCCTGAAACAAATCACTCTAATTTCATCTTTTTATATCATTATATCTGTTTCCCCACAATGTATCCTAATGTAGCCCAGAAGACATAAATCTATACGGGACAAACTTGTATTAATACTACACTTAGCAAATTCATGAGGTATTCAGCAAGCAGTGCATCAGATCTAGTATTTTTGCTTGGTATATAAAACTCGTGCACAAATAATTAATGCTGATTTTTACATACATTTTATCAGTTCCAAAAAACTGCTTAAGAAAAATTCCAGTAATGCAAAAGGTGTACTCCACTCTATTTTCCATGCGGTTGTCTCTCTGCTATACTATGAATGCTCTGCTCGTATCACGGACTAAAGGGGAACCGCTCCCTTAGGGAGGATGCATTTCAGCCTACTGAAAGAATCAACTTTCCAGAGGGAACCCGAGCTCTTCAAAGCCTGAAACCAGCTTTAAGCAATGGTCTATCATTCACGCACTCAGGACTCCACATCGGCGTCCATACGCTAGGGAAGGTATATGTCAAGAATAAGTCAACGATCTGGGGTGCTCAGAACCCCCCTTGCAGAAAGCAACGACTACGCTGCCCTGCGGGCTCCACCCCTCATTCCCAACTTACTGAAAGTTTTGCCTCCGATTCATATCTGGAGGTTTTCTTAATGTTTATCTGCCCAAATTGGAGAAGAAGAAGAAAAAAAAAAAAGAAGGAAAAAAAAAAAAAAACACCCAACGAAGTAGCCACAATTAGCAGCATTTTGTCTTAATGCTAGCCAAATGTTTTCTCTTTTAAAAGGCTAAAACCATGCTGTGGCATTCTCTGGGGACTTAAAAGAACTTTTAGTTCCCACAAAGGCATTTATTCACTGATAACGAGCAGAACTCTGCCATCGCTACCTTCTGCGCGTTGGTACGTCTGCGCTTCTGTTCAGAAGGACCTCTGAGCTAGTAAAAATACCGCAAGCTTCAGGAGCGAAAAGAGTTAATTTGTTTTCTTGCTTAGCTGCCACACATTCATACCCCCGCTTATCAAAATACTTCCTGCTTAAAACGCAAACCAGAATAATCAAGCGCAATCAAAGCTTTAGTTGGACAGATTTTTTTTTTTTTTTTTTTTTTTTTAAGCTGAAATATTCCCGAACTCCAGTTCACTAAATCAGCTTCAGGTGAAGCTTTTTTCTCCGTGACATTTCTATGTCAGTAAAATCCCAGTGGAGAGAAAAGAAAAACAGGAAGAAGAGCAGAAAAAGATGATAAAGTAGTTACGTGCGGCCAACAGTGGGAAGTCTATAAAAGGCAAAACCTTTCAGCTGAAAATCTTGTCAGAGAATACTTAATTTTTATGTCCAATATAGTTTTGTTGTTTAACTCAAAATCTGGGAAAGGAGAACAGCCAAAAACCCAGTGGTCTCCACAATCTTTTCAGAAATAGGAAATTCAGAGTTAAACCTCAGTTCTGCCTTACTGAGATCAGAAACTGAGTCTATCTTCCGTATCCCAGACACGCTCCCTAATCAAAATCTTGATTAAATAGCGTAACTTTCATTCTAATGGAAATAATTAGGAAACACTGACATTTTTATAAGACAGAGTTCTTTTTCTTTAACCAGCCTTTCTGAAGATTCTTCCAAATAACTTGGCGTTACCATCCCCAATAAGTATTATCTGGAATTACTCTATGTAACCACTGGTCTCCCATTAGGCTGCACTTCTCTGACGGACGTCACAGACTACCGCATTTGACAACAAACATTCTACAAAATTATAATCGATTATCAGGGATATAAAAAAAAAAAATTATAAAAAAAAAAAAAAAAAAAAAAAAAAAAAGAAGAA